>CP126895.1:617500-1157500 GCA_030440675.1 Furcifer pardalis
CATCATCATCATCATCATCATCATCATCATCATAATAATAATAATAATAATAATAATAATAATAATAATAATAATAATAATAATAATAATAATAATAATAATAATAATAATAATTGCATGCTATCATGTCAGTTCTGACTTACAGAAACCCTTCTCAGAGTTATCTAAAGTACTCAGAAATGGTTTCCCAGTCCCTTCTTCTGGAGGTGCTCTGGGGCCACATCGCTTCTCCAAGGATACACAGAGTGGCTCTTTTCATGCATATTGAATCAATTGGGATTAAGATTGCCAGTATCCTCAAAGTATCACAAACACACAGAGCGAGTGATAAACCACCTGTTGATAACTTGATACTGCTAAAGGTCTTTGACATTACTCTGTTCTCTGACACAAAGAGAGAATTAGGGGGGGGGGGGACTAAAACAAAACCCAACAGTCAGCTGGGGCATGCCGTGTGTGTGTGTGTGTGTGTGTGTGTGTGTGTGTGTTGCTGCTGCCTGCTTGTTCTTTCTGGCTGTGGAGAGCATTTTGTGCTTCCAGCCCTCTTTACCTGCTGTGCCTCATTGTAAAAGAAGGAAATCTTTTATTTCTGTGACTCCTTCTCTCATTCTGGTCAGAACTTGTTTGTCCTTCTGGTGCCCTCCTGATAGATTGGACATGACTTCCAATGTCCGTTGATCATGTTAAGAGGTGCTGAGAACTACTGCAGTCCAAAATATCACAGGGCACCAGGCTGAGGAAGGCTGTTGTAAGAGTCTTTCTTTATTCATATCAGAGCATTGCACAATTTAAAATGATGGCAGCAGGAAATGAGGAAGGCCAACATGAGATGGAATGATTCCCTAAGGGAATCCATGAGCTTTAAATTTCAGGAGTTGAGCAGGGCTGTTGAGGAGAGGACATTTTGCAGATTTCTCATGAATAGGGTCACCATAAGTGCAAGACGATTTGACTGCACACAAGAAGAAGAAGAAGAAGAAGAAGTAGAAGAAGAAGAAGAAGAAGAAGAAGAAGAAGAAGAAGAAGAAGAAGAAGAAGAAGAAGAAGAAGAAGAAGAAGAAGAAGAAGAAGAAGAAGAAGAAGAAGAAGAAGAAGAGCAGTGGCGGTATGTTACAATGCTTTCAATATATTTCTTGAAGAAACTTGGAGGGGTTATTTGGCCTAAGGCTGCCTTTTCTACACCTACCCGAGGCCTGGGTTGTCCAGCCAGGGAGCTGAACATTGGGACCTACCCAAGATGCAGGTCTCTTCTGTTACACGCGTGGCACTCGGAGCCATCTCTGTGGGCACCAGTGCAGTCACACCAGCACAGAGTTTGCTCCGCCCCTCTGCCCAGCAGCCCAATGGGAGTGCTTCCTCCCTCCCCCAGCACAAAGTTCATCCCACCCCTCTATCCAGCAACCCAATGGGAGCATTTCCTTTCTCCCCTATTGCTATGTTGGCTCTTTGCGATAAATAAGTGGATTTGGGGTGGTAGTTTGGGCACTCAATCTCTAGAAGGTTTACCATCACTGCCCTAAGTAGTGAATTTGCTGGAAATCGTCATCTTCAAGAAAAAGAAGGATGAGCTTCATAGTTGATAAGGTGCTATTTTCTTCTCCTAGTTTAAATCTCTATTGAAAAATGGACTCAAAACATCTGAAGTATCTTGTGTTTATGGCTGAGAGCAGTAAAGGTAAAGAACTAGGGTTATTAGCGAAGGAGAGAAAGAGAGAAATTAATCACTGAAGAAGAGAGGACATCACCCTACAGAAGCTTTTAACAACTTATGGTCAATGTCATTGTGAGGAGTTGAGGTGGGGAACTGCTTAAAAGCAGGAAGGAAACAGGGCAGAATGGGAACTTGTTAATAAGAATTGTTGCCAAACCTTGTGGAATGCGAGGGATGCCATTAGAACAATAATTCATACTTGAAACCCATTAAATATCACGTTTTCTTTGCCTCTCCCCCCTTCCCCCAATTAGCTGGAATAGAAAGCAATGGCCAGAAAGGGCAACTTCTGACTAGGTTAAAGAAACTAAATTCATGTCACACAAGTGAAATGATGTCAGAGTGTGAAGGAAGTATGTATCAACTGTACCAAGAAAGAAGGTCTCCAACAAGACCTTAGAAAAGAAGGCCCTAGGCAGGTAGATCACAACATATATTGTCAAGGCACATGATACTGTAAAATTATCTCAGTCTTGAGGTCTTATTGCTCATTTGGCTTCTTGGCCATTGCTCCCCGAAAAGAAATCTGCAGGACAACGACATGGAGCATCCCATTGACATTTAATTGGCATTATAAAACTATAAAATAACAGTCTGCTGAAGCAGTATTTGGCAAACAGGCAGAGGTGGGGTGTTAAAATCTTTGCTACCCCACCGTGATGTCAGTGATGTCGTGGCGTAGCCGACATCATGACTTTATGACATCATGATGTCGTGGGCAGAGCAAAAAAAAATTAAAAAATTAAAAATGCCTGTGCATGCGTCAAACCTCCGTTTGATGCATGCACAGTTCTTTTTTCAGTGTGCATGCAAGTAAAAAATAGAACTGTGCATGCATCAAACAGAGGTTTGACGCGGGCAGCCATTTTGACTACCTGGAAAAACATTTTTGGAGGTGGCCAGAGAGGCGACCAAACCGGTTGTCTGGGGTTTTACCACCCCCACCCCCGGTGACCCCCCCTGATGGGGCACTACCCGTTCGGGTGAACCGGTCCGAACCAGTAACATCCCATCACGGCAAACAGGTGCTCCAGTCAGTTGTTAATGATTCTCCTTCAATCTCATTTTCCTAACCAGCTTCATACAGCTTGGGTATCCCCTTGCTGGTGGATTCCTCCTCTCTGCCAACCAGAAAATGGTACACCAAGCACTCGGTGTATGGGTACACTCTGGTAGACGCAGAGGAAGAATCCATCTACAGTTTTAGCAAAAAAGGGATTCCTAATAGACTTTCTATATAGGTGTGGTAGCTGTTTTGGTTCCTCTGACTTCTCTTTAATCTTGCTTTCTGCTCTGAGTGTCAGCCAGAGAGAAAAAAATCCTGGAAGACCCCAGTAAGCCCACAAAAAAATTCTTCCAGCATTTCCTGTTTCCAGCCTTTTGATCTGGAATGCTGACAGAGAAAGCACAGGTTTTGGATTCCTCCCTTACACTTACCAGAATAGGGAATGCATAATGTTCCACTCCAAGGAAAAATCTTAGAATAGTAAATTCTGAGTTGGGAAAGCCAACTTCATTTGCCATTAATAAATGGCTGAGAGGGAGTTATTCTGCAAAACACTTAATAGAACCACATCCCGTTATCTAGGATCTGGACAGCACAAATATTTGGCCTGGAACTGTTACCACTACACGGGTCCTGTGGGAATTTCTGCCATTTGTTGTAATGCTTCAACTTGGTCTTGCTTGACTAGTAAATGGCATTTGTTTGGCCAATCAGATGGTAAGGTTCTGGGATACTAAACAGAAGACAGGTTTTTGGCCCAGAAAAAGAACTGGAATACACTTGCTAAGGAAGATTTGTTGCAAGTTAACAGTCTATTTTGTAGCTTTTCCCTATCTGGAAGTTGCCATTTTGGACTGTTTTCTGGAAGTCAGGGCTTTGGATGAGAAGAAATACCAGGATGTGGTTCCTCTGAATCTTTCTTGGCTTGTTGAATCACTCCAATTGAGACCCGTGTGAATGGTGGATGAAGTTGCCTTTTCCTGCACAGATGTTACTGTTTTGAAGATTCCTCCTCCTTTTTATCTCCCCAAAATATGGATTTTTCAGTCAGAAAAGATACTAGAATATAGTTTCTATGATGTTTGCAGGGCTTGCTTCATCAATCCTCTCTAGTCACATTCAATCATGAATTTGTTTGACTTATTCTGCTTGGAAATTGACATTGGAGGTTGCTTTGCTCAATATCTGTTTTGAGACATTTTGTGGCTGGTGAATGTTGTTGGGTTGTCAAACTCAGAAGTCCAGCTGTTCCAGCTGTTTTGCTGGTTGTTCCTTAGATTGTTTTAAGCCTATCAGAGAGAAAACAAAACGGAAAGACAAAAAAAGTTATGGTACTTTAAAAGACTAACTGCTGTATTTTAATGATAGCTTTCATGGATCAAGTCTACTTCATCAGACATAAGAGTGAGACTTCATGGCATCAGTTTACACACATCAGGTACAGAGGTACAGAATGGTTAGCATAATAGATAAGTATGCCTTTTATTCAGATTGGTTGTGAAGCTTCATCCTGTTGAATTGCAAATTTATTTATTAGTTCAAATTTATATTGCCGCCCAAATGGTTAGTAGGTGGGTGCAGGACAAATACTGTGGCTTTACACGTTTGGTGATGAGTTTACCCTTCAGGCCTAGGGTTGCCATAATTTTCTCCCGCCAAACCGGGACAGCCACGTGACATCATTGCATTCTTCAAACCGTGCATGCGTCGGACGGGGCTGTCAGGGAGACCGTGGCTCTAAGAACCCACGGAATTCCCATCCGGGGTGGACAGCCTTCATCGGTTTAAAATAATGTGTAGTCAAGAGATTGTTCCCCATGTGATTCTTCTTGCAAAAGACTATTCTTGATGGTTCTATTTTTATTTTATTTTTTTGAATAAAATTTCTTGGGCCACTCTTGAAACCACCCTTCCTCCCCCTGAGGTCCAAGTTTCCAAGTAAAGCCCTCGGGCCTAGGGTTGCCATATGTTCCGGAAAACCAGGATTTTCCCGGATTTTGATTGTCCTGACCGTTTCTGTAAAAATCATTCAAAAGTCCCGGATTTGCAAAATTTCAAACCAAGGGGCATGCTCTTAGTTTGAAAAAAAAATTCTCACCTTTTTCTTGCTGCCTTAGAGCAGTGCCTCTTCTTAAGCACCAGCCAGCATCTGTAGCAGCAGCCACAGCAACTTGGTGGCTGAAGAAGAAGGAGATTGGGTTGATCAGCATGGCCTGATCATCGGTAAGCAGGGGTCCCCAGCAGCAGGAAGGGGACCTTCACTGAACCCACCTCCCAGCTGATAGGCAGCTTGGCGATGGGATAAATGGAAGGTCTCTGAAAGGAGAATGAGGAAAAGGAGGGGTGCATGGGGGGAGGAGGACAAAGGTGTTCCAGTAGGTCTCCTCAACAGCCCCATCTGACTCATGCACAGTTTGAAGAATGCAATGATGTCACATGGCTGTCCCGGTTTGTTGGGAAATAATTATGGCAACCCTACTCGGGGGCCCTCCTTCCACAAGTCTCACATTTTGCAGAATGGCTGCATAGCATTCCATAGAGAGAATAGCTGTGTGTGTGTGTGTCTGCATCACTGGGTTACACCTCTGGCCCTCCCCCTTAGGGAATCCAACCAATGATCTTACAGCAACACATGTCAATCACATATTCAGTTTCATTTCTGCAATTCCATGAGGTTCAATTGTTTTGAATTCTTCTTTCTCCCCCAGATCTAGAATCACCATTTTAAAAGTACTAAAACACATTTAAGTGGTTACAAAGCTAACAGAAAAAGCACCTTGTAAAATGGGGGTCATTCTGTTACAGAAGGACTCCTCTGTCCCAGTGTATGGTGGATGTTTGGCTTCTTAGATATGGGTATTTCTTGCTCCCTTCCGGCTTTTGAGAAAAACGGCTGAGGATGACTCCTTGTCCCCCAAACTTCAAGGTGAGGTGAAGAATTTTTGCAAAGAATTGTTGCACTGCCTCCCTGCCTTTCTTTCAATTATCTCACTTGCAATTGTCACCCCTCCCTGGAGGGTTTCTCAGGGTGCTCTTTTGCCTTCGCTGCCTTCAAGCAGGATAACTGAAAGAAAGGCAGGGAGGCAGTGAATTAACTCTTTGCAAAAGTCCCTTGGTGAGGGGTGATCTTGCTTTCTTTGTTCAAATTTAAAAATCCAGGACTTTTACATGTTTTTTCTTGAACTGGCTGGGACACCTTGAATCCGGGAAAATCCTGGAAAATTGGGACATATGGCAACCCTCTTCAGGCCTAGCATCTATTGTGTGAGTGGTCCAGGCAAAGCCTCTAGTTCCTCCTTTGTTCTGAGAGGTAGCCTGAGGCTGTGGATGAATATTCTACTGAAGTAGTTTCTGCAAAGGTGGTGTAATATAACAACATATAACATATATCACAACACATAACAACCTGTTAGTTGTGGCATATCAAATGTGATAATGTCCCAGAAACCCTTGACTAATATTCAAACTGTTGAGATGGGTGTCCAGCACATGTATGTACTGTATCTCTGCTGTCACTCTCTGGATCATTGTCTTGTTTTTTTTTTCTCTTTAGATTGTTTTGTGGCTTGTTACATCAGTCTAGTCTACTTGCACCGCTGATTTATCCTACTTCAGACTTGCTATTCTGGGCCGTCATATTATGTTCCAGCTGGTTTGGGGGATTAAAGGGTTAATGAATGTACTGTTTGATAGGTTTGATGCCTACAATATTTTTTTATGTCCATTAAATCCCACTAGTTTGGGCATCAGATTTTATGAACAAGTGCCCGCTTGAGCCCATTCCACTCTGTTTCAGCTTTTACCTAATCCCATTCCATAGTGCATGGATTCTCAACCTGTGCCCTGTGGACCAGATGTGGCCCATGGTGCCATTTCATGTGGCCCACCACCATCTCCACCACAGCAGGAAGTGCCATGTGGTGGAGTTAAAGCAAAATGGCCATCTGGTTCCCAAAAGCTGTCTGAGGGAGCGTGACCCATCCACCCAACTTAAAAGGGTTGAGAACTCCTGCCATAGTGACTACCATAGGATATCTGCCTTATTTTTCTTAAGGTCTATGCATTAGATGTGTAGTTTGTTGCATTCACTTAATGCTCATGTTTTGTATGAAAACTGTTGCACAGGTCAGTGCTGGACTCATCATGGACATGACCTCCTAAAATGAACCTGGCGACTCCTCTCATCCCAGTGTCTCTTTTGTTCCCTTTGTTTGCAGGGCTCAAAGTATAAATAACTCGGACTGAGTGAGTTGCTTAAGGAGTGTAAACACGGGGCACGATCCTAGTAGTTACACCTCTTGCTTGCTTTCTTGTTTCAGGCCTAAGGAGTGTTCTCAGTTACACCAATATAAAACCAGAATCTCTCCAGCCTGAAGCCAGTTCATTTCAGTTTTATGCCAAAAGAATTTATTCAAAATGCTGTTTTCCCAGCAAAACATGAGGCAATTATTTGTTGATAGGATTTCCTGTAAATCTGCCAAATGCAGGAGGGAAAGGAAGATAATTTAATCAAAAAACCACACATTATTTAAAATTTGGAAGATGGAGGTCTCTTAAATACATGTACTGTATTTCCATGTAAATAAATGTGCTATAGCCAAATGTTTTCTTAGCAAAGGAGTGGCATGTTCTTTCTTAGCATGCCCATTCCATTGTAGTCCGGGTTTTCCCCCTCACAGATTCAACATTTCAGGAATTTAAAGGGGAAGAAGGTCCCTTTGTATATTTTTGAGAAGGAGAATCAAAGAGGGGTCACAGGCAGGGAGATTGTTTGTTTGTCTCTATGTGACTGGAATTAAGGCCAGTGTTCTACAGTAGTAGGCAATAATCTACCTACTAGTGCAAACGCTACACTCATGTGCCAATGTCTCAGGGAAGACTTCCCCCACTATGAAGCAACATTGTGCCTGGGGGGGAAAGTTTACCAGTCAAGCTTAACCATGATGTGTATCTAATATTACTAGCCATGCTGGCCTGGATAGTCAGGGAGCTACAGTTCTCAAAGAAATAGATATGCCTCTAAGCCATTCATAGTCTTGATTTTTGTTGTTGTTGTTCAGCTGCACAGTCAACTCCGACCCTTTGCAATGACCCCATGGACCGCACTGTCCGCCAGGCACTCCTGTCCTCCACCCTCCTCCTCAACTCGCTCAGTTCTGTGCCCATTGTCTCTACAATACCATCTAGCCATCTCATTTTTGGCCACCCCCTTCTTCTTTTGCCCTCCACCTTTCCCAGCATCAAAGCTTTCTCAAGTGAATCCTCTCTTCTCATTTGATGTCCAAAGTACTTTAGCTCCATCTTTACTATTTGACCTTCTAAGGAGCAGTCAGGGATGATTTCTTCTAAGATTGACCTATTTGTTCTCCTTGCTGTCCAGGGGACTCGCAAAACTCTCCTCCAACACCACATCTCAAAGGCGTCTATTCTTCTGCACTCAGCTTTCCTAATGGTCCAGCTCTCTCTACCATACATTGCCACCGGGAATACCATTGCTTTGACTATGCGAATCTTTGTTTGCAACGTGATGTCTCTACTTTTTACTATTATGTTCCCCAGGTTTCTCATCGCTTGCCTCCCAAGAATCAGTCGCTTTTTTATTTCATGGCTGCAATCACCATCTGCAGTGAGCTTTGATCCTAAGAAAGTAAAGTCTGTCACTGCTTCTACTTCTTCCCCATTTATTTTCCAGGGACTGACCAGGGCCTGTTGCCATGATCTTGGTTTTCTTGATGTTGAGTCTGGAGTGAATATTGGTGGAAGAAGCATCAATGAAGACATGCGGGTGATGCCATCTTACTGTCAGGAAGTAGCACTGGCTTGAAACAACCTCTGATGGCAGTGAAAGAGGTGAGTGGCAAGGTAGGATTGCAGGTGATCATCAGAAAGAGAAAAGTCACATGACTACAGAAGAACTATAAGACTTTAATGCCGACAATGAAAGAATTTGTCCACCTTGGTTCAGTCATCAATCTAAAAGTAGATTGCTGCCAAGTAATCAGAAGAAGACTTGAGACTCAGAAAGGCAGCAATGAAGGAATTGGGGGGGGGGGGGGGAATCAGTTAGAAGGATGCGTCATTAGAGACCAAGACCAAGATAATTCACACGCTTGTGTTTCTGATCACTATGTATGGGTGTGAAAGATGGACAGTAAAGAAAGTTGATAGGAAAAAATGTGACTTGTTTGAAACATGATGCTGGAAGAGAGCTTTGAGGATATCCTGGACTGCCAGAAAAACAAACAACTGGGTCCTAGAACAAATTATCTTTTGAGGCAAAAAATGGTGAAACTGAGTCCTACTTCAGACACATCATGAGAAGGGAAGATTCTTTGGAAAAGACAATAATGATGGGGAACGACTGAAGATAACAGGAAAAGAGGAAGACCCAATGTATGCTAGAGAGATTCCCTAAAGGAAGCCACGGACTTGAGTTTTTAAGAGTTGGCTAGGCCTGTTGAAGACAGATCTCTTATTCGTAGGGTAACTATAAGTCAGAGCGCCTTGTTAATATCCTCAAAGCCCTGGCAGTCCATTCCAGTCCCGATGTTAAATCCTGCATGTCTCATTTCATATATGCCACAGGAGAGATGGCTCTTCCGTGATCACAGTGTGTGGGTCACTTCATGGCAAGATGGATCCACCTTAAACAAATTTACACCAATGGCATTTCCCCTGAAAATGATTTCCAGGAGAAAAAAATGTATACTCGGATACGAGTAGCAGCCAACAACAATAAGTCAGAGATGGACTGACTGCACATTTATTTATTTAAATAAATAAATAAATAAATAAATAACAACAAAACAGTTCAAGAAGGGACATTTTCTCCCCTCTGTACAGGCAGGGCCAGAGCCAGGATTCTAGATGGCCGGGGGGGGGGGGGAGATTTTCAGGAGGGGCAAAAAAAATTCCAGGAGGGGCAACAATGTCCCACTCACATACTGTATATAACATTGGCATTATGGGGTGGGGGCCCCTGTTATCTCAGGAAGGTTTTCGGGGGGGGTCCTGTCTACAGCCCTGTGTCCAGGTCTTTCATGCAACCAAGACACCAACTAAATAGCACCTTTGTGCATACATAGGCACTCTTTCTGGGTTTCAGCATTTATATGCCAGGATGGAGTGATAGCAAGAAGGAACAGTCTCACTCCCATTCCAAATGTTATAATTTAAGATCTCTTGCACAACTGTGGTCCTTTTCCTCATTTTTCCCCACTTCAATTCTGTTACCTGTCGCTTCAGCCTTGCATTGTGTGGATGCAATAGATAGAAGTATAATCGGTGCAAGGGAAGTTGAACAAATCCACAGGAGGTCCCTGTATGTGGATATGACTAAATATGTCCAGGGAAACTGCAAACTCTGAGAGAGGCTGGAGGCATGTGAGCCAAACATATGGAAATTCCTGACTGCCAGCTGTAGGCGAGTGATTTTGGACTTGCTCCCTTGAACTGGAGATTTGGCATCTAATTTCTTCACGTCATGCTTTATTTGTAGGGGTGAAAAGGCTAGGTATGGTAATGCACTGAAGTGTGGAGCGAAGGGCAAAAGTCCAGCGCAAGTTCCGTGCAGCTCTGGGACATCTATAGACACAACTGCTCACATTGGACAATTGAGAAATGTTTAATTGAAGCACTTTGTCAGCTGATGCCACTGTGTTTACACCTTGTGCTGGCTAATCTTTCTCACACTAGGTCAGGCAAAAGAAACTACATCATAAATTCACCTAAATGGTGGCTTCGTTTTGGTAGTTTCACATCTGGCCTAGACACGGAATGAGTCAGACGCAGAAACAACTGGATGTTAATATAGCTCTAACACTTCTTGTAAATAGCACAGGTTGCTGTTCAAAGACTGCCATCCAGACAACACCGACAAAATTGGTGCAAGGATAACAAAGCCCATTACCCCACCACCACAGGACCCGTTCTACCTGACAGTTACCTTCACCTATTTAGGAAGCCAGCATAAGACCTTTTACTGCTTCAGAGTACATGAGGCTCTGCCCCAGGCTAGGAAAATCTGTGAAAGTTTTCAATCCCTGGTTGTTTACGCTTGCAAACCAACCAGATCAGGTAGGACTTAGCAATGTATATTTGATAGCAAAATGCCAATAAAGTTTCAAAAGGGAATGGAAACCATCTTATGCTCTAAATAAAAAGTCCAAAAAGTCTTCTGTAAAAGGTCAAAACTTTATTTTATGAAGAAAAAATAGATTAAAGATCAGGAACACCAAAATTTATAAAAATAAAAAGGAACATTCTTACTTTTTCCCTTCACTGGTTTGTTAAAATAAGAAAGACATATCTCTCTCTCTCTCTCTCTCTCTCTATCTATCTATCTATCTATCTATCTATCTACAGTAATACCTCATATAACATTAGTATCGAATAACACTAAAATCGCATAACATTAAGGAATCTGGGGGGAAGAATTGCATCAGATAACATTAAGATCCTATGGGATGCTTCAGATAACAACCACTAAAGCCTGTGTGGTTACAATGTATCTCTATGGATCCCATAGGATTTTAACATGCATCAGATAACACTAAAAATCATATAACACCAAGACTTGTGGAACCAAGTTTTAGCGTTATCTGAGGTTTTACTGTATCTATCTATCTATCTATCTATCTATCTATCTATCTATCTATCTATCTATCTATTAGTCCTGGCCCAGCCAACCAACACAATCAGATTTACATTTTTCTACTTTTCTACTCATAAGCAAGCATAGGTAGACATCTCTACTCCTGCTGTGAACATGGTAAAACAATGGTGTTTCTTCTCTACCATTCTAAGGTAACAGAAACCATCTTTCATCTCTTGTCCCACCTCTTCCTCTCTCATATCCAATAAGACTCCACTTTCAACGTCTAGCAAATCTCCTTCCATTCTCACAGTCCTAGCCTATTTTGAGTATCCAAGAGAAAAGTAATTCGCACCTGGCCTAAAGACCAAATCCCAAGCCTCTCTTCACCTCCTCTAAGGAAGGAAAGCAACAATGGCATCTGTTTTAAACTCACAATAGCAAAGGCTCGATTTCAGTTCATTACAATTAGTATAACCAGAGAGCACAGTTCAAGATACAGTAAAACAGTGGATAACGATTGGATCGGATAACGCTAAAATCGCATAACGTTGGGGAATTTGAGGCAAACATTTGGATCGGATAACATTATGTTAACCATTATGTTAACGTTATCCGATCCCTCAGATAACCTTTGCCTCAAATTCCCTGAGGTGTGGCTGTGACTCACCAGTTTCTCTTGGGAGAAAGGGAGGGGCTGCCTGCTCTCAAGCTTGCCACATTTGAATAACAAAGGCTTGCAAAAACCAGTCTGACTAGTTTAGCAAAGCAAAAGCTTAGGACCCTTTCCCCAGTGTAACCCAGAACACTTTGCAGAAAAATAATTGACAAGAGGCAATTTGACCCAATTACCTTTATGAAGTTTCCCCTTTAAATTCTAAACAGCCTGAACCCAAGATTGTAGCTCCGCAAGCCTCATGCATTGTCAATGGAAAACAAGCAGACACTAAAACCTTTCACCTACAAAGCAATTAAGCTTTTCACACCCTGCAAAGCCCTGAGGGAACTTCCTTTATTACAGCAATGGTGGGTGGGCTGATTCTAAAGGAAAACATTTTCCTAGCTTCTGTTCAGATCTTTTTTAAAACAGCACTTTATAAAATTTTCAAAAATTTAAAAATGCTGTATGGCTTTGTTCCCCTAAAGTCAGGGTGGTCTGGCATGTTTTTGTAATATATTTACCCTTTAGACAATTATTTCTTAAAGTTCTTTAAGTTTCCAGCATGTTTCCTTGACTTTCCCTTGAAGCCTCTGTTGCTTATCTCTATGGAGTTAACGTTATCTGATCCACCTGAATAGGATTTTAACGTAATCTGGTGCATGCATCGGATGCTAAAAATTGGATAACGTTAAGACGTGTGGAACCAAGTCTTAACGTTATCCGAGGTATTACTGTACTGTGAAGGAAAGGAGGAAGGTTTTATAGGATAAGGGAACAGGAAAATGATTTCTTTTCCAAGTTTTCTGCCAACTGGAGAAACACGGAGATGTCAATTCTGTGATTTATCTTCTTCCTTCAAAATGCTGACTTCCAGTGTTGAATAAGGAAAGGAACCATCAAGTCCATGGAGAAAGCTGGAGGAAGAATACGACTGAGCCTGCTAGTAGAAACTTGAGAGTCACCCTGGTATATCAGCCAAGGATTACTTTCCTTTCAAGTAGGTTAAGGTCTGGAAGAGGAGTCACACTGTGGCTACTCTGGCTTCTCATGTGATGGCTGAACAAATAAATGCTCTGGCACTATGGCTCCACAACTGAATGGCACACATAGCTCGTAACTAAGTGGAATCAATGAAGCAGACACAGGAAGGTTCAGTGGCTCCCACAGTTCACTATTATTTAATGAAACAAAGCTGTTGGGTTGCAGCTGAAAACCATTAGTAATAGTAAATACATTAATATTTGTAAAACAGGAAGCATGCCAACCTTCCATAGATGACCTACATTTTGTAATCACAGCCAGTGTATTAATGGGTACAATAGCATTATCCTGCAGAAACATCTCTCTGGAATGTGTTGGGCTTTTCCATGGAAAACTAGATAGTAGGGATATGCTTTGGCTTTGGATAAGTTCCAAACCAGTTTGGGCCCCTTGGATTAGTTAAATTATTTTGTTAAAAGGGTATTTTTGTATCAAATTAGGTTCCATTTCATTACTTCTACAGAGAATGAAAGGAGCTTGGCTAGCCAACAGTTGACCATCTCAGTCAGGGATTTTAACAGCATACACACATGAATGCATGTTTTAAACTGTACCGTGTTTATTCGTTCGAGAAGATAATTAAGAAATTGTGGGTTTTTTCTGTCTCCAAAGAAATAATGGGGTCATCATTGATAATTTGATGGATTCCAGCAGTGGCTCAAGTGGATAAGACTCTGACTGGGAGGCGGAAGGTCAGCAGTTCGATTCCCGAATACTGTAGGACGGAATGAGCTCACGTCTTTGTCCCAGCTCCTGCCAACCTAACAGTTCAAAAGCAAGAAATTGCAAGTAGATAAATAGGGACCACTTTGGTGGGAAGGTAACAGAGTTCCATGTGCTCCGCTGTCTAGTCATGCCCGCCACATGACCACAGAAATGTCTGCAGAAGCAGACAGTGCTGGCTCTTCGCCTTTGAAACAGAGATGAGCACTGAACCCTAGAGTCGGATATGGCTGGCTTTCAAGCAAGGGAAACCTTTATCTTTACTAGCAGTATATTAATATGGGAAGGGACACATGGTCAAAATATTATCCAGTTTTGTGTAACTGTTATCAACAACACAAGTAATAGTTTATTTTATGTCTATCCCTATATCTCATGATTGTAACCAGAAATGATTCTAGTTGGCACAAGACTTTCACCCAAAGACATCTCACCTTATCAAAAAGAAAGAATGGTTTCAAGGCGGAACTGAAATAACAAATGTTGTTATAATCTTTGTGATAATAGTGGTTTTATGGAGACCTGATACTTTACTCTGATGCCTATTACTGCCAGAAAATAGCCATAGAATTACACTGGACACTGGAGATCATTGAATTAATCCTCATATTTGCATATTCTGATTTCAGGTTGATTTCCTCGTCTGTGCATTTCTCATCGCTGGTGAATTGTTGTGTTGCCCTACTATATGTCTCTCTCACTGGAGGTAGGGTATGTTTACTGGGAATCCCTGCCTTGCTGGTGCTTGCCAAAGATATTGTGAAAATATATCTGTGGGGTGGGGGTGGGGTGTCAGTCTAGTTCTCAGCCTAGTAGCAATGTCTTCAACTGTGGAGAAAAAGCATTGAAACAGAACACTTAATAGTAGGCATGATTGGTGCTAAATGGCCAATGCAATTAAGCTTGGTCATACTCTTTACATTTCCTCCAAGTACTTGAGCATTGTGCTTAGAAAATCTGATGCTGTATATGCAATGTCATTTCACAGCTCCGAGCTTGGGTAGGAGGACAGTCTTTAGGCATCTGTTAAATTGCGACACGCACTGGGGTTAATAAAATTTTGCTCTGGTGAATTTATTTGGGCCACGCTGTACTGAAAATACCCATCTCTGCACCATCAAAATCTGTTTTACAAGTCTGCCTACGATCAGCAGTGCCATCTGCCCTCGTTCTCCTGTTTGCACATGTAGTACTTGACATGTAGCTATGGTGAGTGATTGTGGTTGTGCAGTGGGATTTTTAGCTGCAGCCAGGCAGAGCTGATGAAGACCATGTTTTGTGTATTAACAATGTTCTGGGGGAGTGCCACTTAAAATGCTGTGTTGATTGGGTTCTGGTTTCATCTGCTCACTCCATTTCCGTCAGCATTAGTTGATCTGCCTTTTGATCCCTTAACATCAGCATCTTGCCTAGGGAAATTTTGGGAAAACAGAAACGTGTCCTTGTTGCAGGCAGCTGACTGTTGTATGGCCGCCTCCTTCTTGAAACACCAAGAGAGAACAAGCCTCTCTTGTTTATATCCACTTGTTAAAGCAATATCTGTGGATACAAAGGCCAGTAAGACCTTTCCTACCACACTTCAGACCTTAGTGGATCGTATTTTCACCCAGACTGGGGCATCAAAGACAGAATTTCAACAAGGGGAGACTATGTTGGAAGTAACATGGCAGCCATAATATCTTTGCAATATGCCAACAAGATGTTGCAAGCTGAAATAAATACCTTGGGAGTTCAATCTCGATGTTGCCTGGCATTCTCACGGCCTTAAGACTTATGAGAATGCCAGAATGGGACGCCCTATTTCTTTTATGGAAAATATTTTTGAGAGGAATTACATCTTCATCTACAGAGGAGACACAACATGGCTTTTGTGTTCCATCCTATTCTTCTCAAGCAGTGCACAAATTACATCCATGACGACTTATTATTGAATTATTGAAATCTACATCCAAAGGTGAACCTCTAAAGTGAGCTGGGAGAGATGGAATGGGGTCCTAGTGTAGACACATGATGACACATTACGTCCAGACCTCCCAAAGGAAATTTCTTTGATGAGGAGAGCTGTCATTAAAGCTCATTAATTAACTGGGGAGAAAACGTTATACTGTGTTGTTGGTTTTTTAAAAAATTTCATGTTTCCAGTGCTGTGAGCATTTTCACATATTTGAGATTCGTACCCTCTAAAAAGCCATATCTTGCTGCTGTACTTTTACTGTCTGATTAGGAAGAATGGAAACAATGGAGATGCATTCATTTTGTTTAGATAATTTGTGGTTTCTTGTTTAGGTTTGTGCTTGTTCTTCCTGATTATCCATTAGATGTCATTAATGAGCAATGACTTTTCTGGCAAAGGGCTCTGATTGTGTCTTCCTCCTTTTTACCATCTGGAGCCAAATACTGTACAACAGCACATACAGAGGACTTTAACTGTTTAATCATACTTGTTCTATAGCTTACTCACTGATTTGTGTACCAGTTCACTCCTCATTTTTATGTGTAATTTAAATTTGCTTGCAAAAAAAATTCTTTTTGGAGAAATGTAAAATTAGGACAAGTTTAAGTTAGGAAAGGATGAGCATTCAGATTTTGTTAGTTCTAATGAAGTAAATACTTTCTCCCTCCTCATACTGATCCAACTGGCAAATGAGGAATAAGCATGAGATGCAATGTCGTCTGCTATACTTTGTTCATTTTGTTGCTATTTCATATTGATTTTTATCTTTCTTTTTTGCTTGGACTGAGTAGAAGTGATCTAGCGCAAAACTACGTAATGTATCAGTGTAGTGATAAGAATCATGGAATAACTGAGTCGGAAGGGGCCCTTTAGGACACCGAGGCAAACTCCCTGCTTTGGAGAATGCAAGATCCAAATCAAAGCCTATCTAATAGGTGGTTGTCCCATTTTTTTCTTGAATCTCTCCAGCATCTGAACATTCACCACTTCCCAAGGTAATTAGCTCCATTGTTTTACTGCTGCAGCCGTTAATATGTTTTTCCTTGGATACCTTGGATACCTTGGACTTGTTATTCAGCTAGGAGTCCACACGTTAGTAGACAGCTCCATGACGATGTTTCGCATTTGCAAATGGATGTGAGAAATTAAGTCCATTTGCATGTGGGTTTTTTAGCTATTTGGATATCACATCACCCGCTGGCTAGGTGGACCATGGCGTGTGCCCTCTGCTTTCACCTTGCCCAAGCGATCCAAAGGAGGATGCTTTTCCCACCTTGATATTCTGCCTATATCTGGTTTCCAGGAGCTTGAGCATATTATTACATGTCCTGCACTCTGGCATGACAGAAAACAGATCCTTCCTCTTTATGACTATCTTTCAGGCATTTGAAAAGTGCTATCCTATCCTCACTCTAGGATGAAACATGCCCAGTCCCTTCAATATTTTCGAATAGTGCTTGGTTTCCAGTCCCCTGATCATCCTTGTTGCTCTTCTCTGAATTTGTTGCAGTTTATTGGCATCCTTCTTAAAGGGGTTGGTTCCGAAATTGGACACAGAACTCTAGATGTGGCCTGTCTCATGCCAAATAGAGGAGTACTGGGACCTCATGAATTTTGGAAACTATATTTCTGTTAATGCAGCCTAAAATAACATTTGCCTTTTTTTTTTGCACAGTTGGCTCATATTCAGCTTGTGATCTGTAGCAATTCCAAGATCCTTCTTGCACATATTACTGAGCCAAGTATCCCCGGCTTCTAGCTGTGTATTTGATCTAGCACTAAATTCAGTAAGAGGATTTTTTAAAAAATACCTTCGTGCAACTAGGGAGAAAGATTGTAGCAGTCAGTGAGCTTGCCTCAAATGCTAGATGTGGGGAAAGAACTTTACCAGTCCAGTTAGCTTCAAAGAACAATCACGTCTGGCTGTAAAAGCTCCCTCCCATTGACACCCAGTGTTATTGCATGCAAGATTGCCCTTATCCCAAGAGCTAGGGCTTGCTAACAAGCTTCCACCCCGGCTACAAGCTAGTTGTTCTTTAGAAAACAATAGGGGGAAATGCAGAGAGACAAATGGTAGAATTAGCAGGGGTGAGTGAACTGCACAAAGCAAAGCTGGTTGAGTAAGAATACAGTAAAACCCCGTTTTACAGGGAAAGTCCATTCTGTAGCTTTTTCCTTAACTTGATTTAAAAAAAAGAGGCATTCCCATAAGAATGCATTTTTTAAAATGTTCCCAACCCCTACCCCCCCCCCCCCAATAATAATACTAATAATAAAAATAATCATTAAAAAATTCTAACTCCTCTCCAGACCTTCCTACTGGCACCCACAGGGCTCAGAATGGCTCCAGGTGGTCTTTTATAGCCCACCAGATGCAATGCGCCCTGGGAAATCACGTTCTGTAAAATGGGGTTTTTCTGTAAAACGGGACACGTTTTCAGCAAAAAAAAAAAAACCTTCTGTAAAACAGGGTTTTTGTAAAATGAGGCTTCTGTAAAATGGGATTTTACTGTACTAAGGAAAGGGAGAAGAAAGACAGTGGCTGAAAAGTGGCTGATAGAAGAGTCAAAATATTTGTTTACAGTCCAGTTTTAGGGTTCAATATCATCCAAAGGTAAGACTGGACATGTAAACTGGAGTTTTCAAGCAAAGTTCTGCATGAAGGAGGCAGAAATGCTCCCACAGCTGAACCTTTAAAACTTTCGAGTAAAGAAGTTGGGGAAACACCAGTGTCAGACAGAGAAAGCTAATTAAGGAAACACAAGCTCTCAACTAAGACGCACTCGGCCTCATCTGTGTCATCCTTGAACTCAGCCTGTATGGCAGCAGGAAGGATGGAAGGATGATGGTAGATGGGAAACATCTGGTTTACTGTGACACGGAGTAACGAGACTGAACTGCATTACCTGGATTTCTGTTTGTCAATTACTTCTTCAGGTTGTTAACAAAGGAGCTTAGAACCCAGACTGTAAAGAGTTGGCATTTTTATTTCATCTGGGAAAACTGAGGAAATTTAAAAGCAAACACATGCAAGGAAATGGACACGGAGACCAGATATGCTATGCACATGCTGCGTCTTGCATACACGTGTATGTTAAGTAGGGTATAATTAAAGACTTAAACTACTCCTAATTGTTCTCCAGTGAAACTCCCTGCTTCTCCATTAGAAGACAAGGCTTAAGCATACTTGAGATTTAAAAAAAATTACAAGTCCAGGATTGTCTCATTCTTCTACAGCCTAAAGTGTGCAAAATTCAGCTTCCTCCGTCTATAAACTGTCAACTCTCTCTGACCTCAATTTTTCCACTGTGCAATGGAGTGCCAACCCCCTCCTCCCAACCCATGCCACCACTTAGGCCTTGGGGAACTTGGTTTTTACTTCCTGAAGCAAAAATAGTACCTATTGGAAGAAAATATTTTATTTTATTTTATTGCACAGAGACCGGGAGAGAATGAGTGAACTAGTTTCAGATGTGAAGAGTCCTGTTGACCCAGTGGTTAAACTGCTGTACTGCAGCCAGAAGGTTATGAGTTGAATCCTGACCAGAACTCAAGGTTGACTCAGAGCCTTCCATTCTTCCAAGGTCAGTAAAATGAGTACCCAGCATGTTGGAGGCAAAATGCTAATTAAATTGTGAACTGCCCAGAGAGTGCACTAAGCGCAATGGGGCAGTATACGAGTGTAATTGCTATTGCTATGAATATCAGGCTCGGTCTAGAATTTGTTTCTTTCATGTTACAAAACATCTCTCTCTCTTTTTTAAATAGTGTAACTGCTATTGTTATTAATTACATGGTTTTACAGGTGAGATCAAATGTGTTCAGTAAGTTTCCATTTGTAAATGTGGCTTCTCAGATGTAGGCCAAATTGGAAAGTTTAAACTTCTGAAGAATCATGAGTAATTTGGTTTCAGAAAATACAAAGCCATGTCATTCTCAAAATTGAGACACTCCTTCCCAAGGTCGTCATATAAATAAAGAATCAAGGTAGCTAGAGCAGGAAGGAAGAGCGGGAGAGATATGTTGTGACAGATCCATCTTCCATTATTCATTCATTCATTTTTCTGATTTATTTTGCCGCCCAACTCCAAAGCCTCTGGGCGGCTCACAGAAAATAAAACCAGTCACATTTTAAAAACCAATAAAACCCCATTAAAACTGCCACCAAAAACTACTCCGACCCCTACAGATGAAAAGAGATTGAAAGAGGGAGAGAGTGTTCTCACAGGAGATTTTTTAGCATGTTCAGTAATGTTTGATAATTCTTCCTCTCTCTCTCCTGTGCTAAACTGAGGTCAGAGAGAGCTAACAATTTGGTGGGTCGTGGTGGGGTGTAAAAATTTGTCAAATCTGTAGGAGATTACAGAACGTGATGTTTGTAGGAAAATACTGAATGTTCCGGAGTTCTGCCTCATCATTATAAGTAAAATAGATTAGTGGTTCAGGTATCTGGCTAAGGTTGGGATTTTGATTTCCCCATATAGTCACGGACAACCTGCACAATCCCAAGATACCAACAAAAGAAAAGAACGGTGTGTTTTTCCACCTAGAAAACCCTGAAAAAAGATTGCCATAAGTCAGAATTGATTTGGGAGGACATGATTATTATTAGCTGGCTGGATAGCTCAATGACTTCGGCATCTGGCGGTGGAGTCGGAGGTTGGGAGTCCCATTTCCCGCTGTGGCTCCCGGGAGAACAGCCAGTTTGTGTAGTCACGGGAAAGCTACACAGTCCTAGGGCAGCCCCAGAAGAAAGGGATGGTAAAATACTCTACAGTCAAACCTTGCATAAAGAAGAGCACCTCCTCGCTTAGAGAGTAACTCGCATAAAGAGCAGGATTTTCTCTGAATGTTTGCTTCGCTTAACAAATAAAACCAACCAAAAACTCGCTTAACAAATAAATTGGGGTTCGCAATCCCCCTCGCAAGAAGTCACAATTGGTCACTTACAATGGTGTTTCACTTAAAGAGCAAACTCACTTAAAGAGCAATCCTGTGGAACGCATTATGCTCTTTAAGCGAGGTACCACTGTATATTCTTTCTATAAAAGATCCTAAAAAGGATTAGAATGAGTCAGAGTGGGCCTGCAAGCATACAGATATTATTTTTAAAGCTATTAATCTGATGTTTTGTAGATTTTTTTTTTTGCTTAGATGCCTTTGTGGGTCAAACTAAGCAATGAGATTAGCTGCTACTCAGATGTTTTTCTCCCTAAAAGTGGTGAAAAATAATAATCTGAACTCCCACAAGTTTCTTCATCCCCACATGTTGCAAATTAGCTTTCTGCGGTTTATGATCAGTCATCATAAGGCAAAAACTGGATTGTTTTAAAGTCTGGTCGCTCAATTCCACAGAAATCCCATCACTGTAGGAAAACATGCTGATATCAGCAAATGCACAATCCCTCTTAACATTCAGTTTCATGTTATGACATACAGAATTTCCACAGAAGTTGCCTAAAAACTAAAGGAGGGAGTTGAGAGGAAATAATTCATCCCACATTTTTAAATAGTATTATTGAAGATATACTTGTACTTGTGTCTAACAAGGCAATTTATTATTTATTTATTTATTTAGATTTATATCACCGCCCACTCGTCGTGGCGACTCAGGGAGGTTTACAATCAGGAAAGAAAGAAAAACACCAACAACACACACACACAACACAAACAGCTAAAATCCATTCCTCCTTCTGGTCAGAGGATGTTACTTAAAGTAAGCAAAGCAAAGCAATCAAATTTATATATCACCCCATAGCACATAGCTCTGGGTGGTTCACAAGTTAATTTTCCTCTAGCTTGCTGGATACTCATTTTACCGACCTTGGAAGGATGGAAGGCTGAGTCAACCTTGATCCCTAGTCAGGATCGAACTTACAACCTTTTGGCTGCAGTACAGCAGTTTAACCACTGCACCACCAGGGCTCAGTAACCATGTACAGACAACAACCCATAGAATGGAAACAAAATCCAAATGATTGTGTTGTCTTTAGGCAATGTCTATACAGTGGAACCTCGGTTAACAAACGGCTCGGTGAACATAAAAATCGTATAATAAAAGGAAATCCATAGAAAATAGTGGGATGGTTTACGGAAGTTTTTTCAGAACGGATTAATTGGTTTCCAACACATTCCTATAGAAAACAGCGTTTCAGTTAATGTATTTTGGTTTCCAATGCATTCCTATGGGAAATTGCATTCAATGCATTCCTATGGGAAATGGTTACAGTAATTTTCACTGTAAGAAACGTCCCAAAGAATGCATTCATTATGTTAACCGAGATTCCACTGTATCCGCTTCCTCAACTGTAGAACTAGGGAGAGCATATGAAGCCAGGAACCCAAATTCACTCTTCCTTTCAGGAATCAGTCGGCTGATCAGAAGATTGTAGAGGAAAACTTTTAGATTATGTATACCTGGGTGGGTGGAGGAAAGAGTCCAGGGTTTTTTAAAACACATCTCTATCTCCAGGGCCTCATAAGGATTTCGCATTACATGCCAGTTTTTCTAACAGCACATGTCTCCAACTCTATCAAACCAAAGTCTCACTGGCACTCTTTATGGAAACTTCCGGCAGCTGCTAAACATAGCTTATTTAAAGGTTCATGCATCAGGTTTACATTCTCAGCCTGGAATAAAGAAATATGAATAAAACTCCTCCACGCCGTATGGCTCTGCATTTTTCATTGCTGATACATTAAAGACTAGAATGTTCTAGTCAAGCCCAACTATTCACATGAAAATGGTTTTTGCCAATACAGCATTGCGACGTGACTTAATAAGTAAGCCACTTCAGAAGATTGGCAAATTAATCACATCCCCTGCACCACCATGGATGGATTCAACCGGAGGTGATATCTCAACTGGCCCTTTAAGAGAAACCAAACAAAATGTTTTGTCTATTCCTTTTATCACTGCGGTGCCTTAGTGGTTAAAACACTGAACTTGACGAATGGAAGGTCAGCAGGTCAGCAGTTATGTGTAATATAAAGAGAGTACATAGCTGGCCAATGAGTCAAGTAAAAGAAACAGTCTAGTTTGTGTCATCAAGGAAAAGAGAGGTAGTCAGGGTGTCTGTCTGGAGCGAGCATGGAGAATAGGGTTGAGGAAATTGTAGAAACAGCTAACACTACCATTTTAAGATACATTAGCAGTTTTTGAGTAAGTGTGGGTGAATATTATAACAGATTATATAGTACAGTGTCTCAACTTCATTAGTTTACCTGAGTAATTGTCCCTTCCAACCTTCTTTATAACCTGTAATTCCCTAATAAATTCCCTTTGTTTCATCCTGAGAAAAACTTTCCACTTTATATATTTCTAGGCATGATTATATAAATATTTAGTAGTCAGAGAAACCTAAGTGCATAACAACCACATTTGCTGAGTCAACGAAGAAGAAGAAACCACCTTTTAATTTAAGAAGGAAACAATATAAATGACAACTAGAGCAAAAAGAAACATAAATTTAATCAAAATTACAGTCAGCACCTTAACCACAACCCTATGCTAATCTTAAATACACTGAAATCCTCATGAAGCCAGGAAAAACAGAATTCAATGCAAGTTTTTAAAAATAAATAAATTTGGTGAATAAATCTTTAAGACATATAAAAATGTTAAATGAACAAAATGCCTTTTCACCAATTTCTTTACAGTGTTGAGGTAATGTCTCCAAAGGGGCTAGCATATCTTCAAATCTTGTCCAGTTGGAAGAAACATGTTTTATTTTCCAATTATTATTGATGGGAGATGGAAAGATAAGGGGATTTTTTTTTGCTTTTTAAACATACAACAAAGGAAGGAAAATACAAAACACAAAAATAAAATGGTATAGAACAACTCAAAATAATAAATCAACGAGCACTTCCTATCTAATTTTTATTATATTTGCCATGATTCACATACTGTACACCCATTCATCTCCAAAAAAAGGCATTATTTCCCACTCTGACATTATGCCTTCCTTTTCAATAGCAATAATCCAAAAACATCCCCCATCTTTACACCTTTTTTCTTTTACCAATTCTTCTTTAAAAAATTTAATTCACTTGCTAATTTCTCAATAGTAATATTTCAAATCTCCTTATACCATTCCTCAAGCTCAAAATCAAGATTAATCTTCCAAATTTTAGTTATAATTAATCTTGCTGCGATAACCAATATAATAATTAATTCCTCTCCCCCCATCCAACTGGACATCTCCAAAACTATGTAGCAATATAATGCTAAAAACAGATTCAAATTAAAAAATAGTGTTTCATCCATTTCATCAAATATTTTCTGTGTTACTGCAAACTCCCTCCATAAATGAAAATAAGTACCAACAGATTGTTTACATCTCCAGCAATGTTTTGAGTGTTTTGAATCATAGCTATTCGGCTTTACTGGTATTAGGTATCATCTCCATATTGTTTTATAACAATTCTCTTTAATCCCAACAGACATGCAAAGATGAGGATTTTGAAATGATATCAAACTGGGTGGGCCTCAATGAGTCCAAACTGAATTGGGTTGTCTTCTGAATTGGCAAATACTCAACTAGATTGTGGAGTCAATACAGATCCCGACTGAACTGGTGCAGTGGCTGGTGGGTGCCGCTCGGGACTAGTAGTGGGTGTAAGATCACTGGAGGAAGAGCCAAATAGTTTTCGGGACAGAGCTAACTGTATTCATTTTTGCCATCCATTGTCACCTCTTGAAACATGGCCCATGAACAACACATTGTAGTTATTTGGCCTATAATAATAATTTTGTGTCAGAAATTGTTCTGGATTGAAAGGATTTTTGCAGGAGAAACTTTGCTAAGGGAATGCCCAAATGTGGCTCTTTTCATGTCCCCAAGATCTGGGACAGAGACAGGTGCTCACTCCGTCATGCAGTACCTGGGTTTCCAACTGCCAGCTAAACTGAAGGATAGTCTTCTACCTTGGTTCAGAATGTTTGTGGGGTGTCGCATTCCACCCTGTGCTGGTAGAAAAAGACATGTGGCCTCCACGACTTCTCTCTCTCTCTCTCTCTTCAAGAGCTTTCAGAGGTGGAGCTCATGCTGTTCTTTGGCTTTGGAGAAGCTTGTGCACCCAATCCTGGGATTTAAAGGGTGCTGGAAAGAGAAGATGACCTGGGGAAGGTTGGCCAAGTGGAGCTGGAGAGGTTAAGGGCAGATTCATGCTCATCTAACAAATAAAATTAAGGGCACATTCATGATTACCACGTGGAAGAATAGTCTCTTACATTTGTCAGAAGAACTACACACTGATACTGCCTGTCCTGTGCTGGGGAAACTGGTCCCATGACCCTTTGGAGGGGCTGGTTCCACTGCGTCTAAAGAAAGTTAAGCTAATACATTCTTCCTGAAAGGAAGCAGGGGATTGAGAAGGCTAAACACAATTCTTATGAAGAATGAGGCCTAAAGGATCAGAAAGCCCCCTCCCCATTCAAAAGACTGAGCAAGCGTCATGGCCTCCAAGCCAAACCATTGGTCCAGGAGTCTTGCCCGAGTCATTTCCCACAATGTTTTGGCTGAGACACAGACACAGCTGTTTGCAGAGCAGACTTCATGGAGCCAAACTCATAAGGAGAGGGGCTGCAGCCTGGAATCGTGAAGTGCAGGTGGAGGAGAAAGTCACCTCTTCCCATGCTCCACAAAATATCTTCACAGATAGCTACTTCTGTTACTTTAATCCCATGTAAAGCATCCAACAAGACTGAATGTGGTGGATAGTAAACAGAGTGATGGGTCATGACTCAGGAGGCCTAGCCAAATCCCTTCCCAACCATCAGAAATCACTGGGAGGAATGGCAATGGTAAAACTACCCCTTAAATACCTCACATACCTTTAACCCCTATTAGGGTCACTCCATGTTGAGAACAACTTGGGGGCACCTATCATAACCCATCATCATCCACACTGAATGCCCCATCATCATACAGTCATTTTCTTAATGTAATCTCATGCTCTCTAGGTTTACATGCATGTCCTTGAGCTAAAACACAATATCAAGCATGCACAAGGAAATCATATATGTGTAACATGTGATCAAGCTTCATGAGTGGCTGTGGCAGGAGACCAAACAACAGCAATTAACTTCCTATTAATAGCCGCATAAATGAAGCAGAATCGCTTCACTGTGCAGCTGTTTTCATAGTTTTCTGATTAATCAGTATAGAAGGCTCTCCTGGTGTTTGTTTTCCTAACAGTAAATCTGAATGTGCTTTCAATTTCATCAAATACGATTCTGTTTATACAAGTGTTCCTATGCTGTGTGCATGTAGCACTTTATGGTCCCCTCTCTGCAGGACGTAACAATGAAGCTGAAGAGTCTAGCAAATTTATGGCATAAATGCTGCAGTTTTCACAGATGGGCAAATGATAAACGCAACTGTTCAAGGCAGTAAGGATGTACAAAGACCTACACTGGGAGATTTTGCAGGGAATTTTTGTTTGTTTAATTCAGCCAGAAATGTATTGAATGTTTCCGTAGTTACCGCAAACCTCAGTTCATTCAAATTGTAGTAAAATCCTCTAAAACACTTCTAAAACATTTCATCCAATGTGGGGAAGAAGGGAAGACAGAAAATAGAAAAAGATGTATAATGCTTCTTTCTTTCTTTCTTTCTTTCTTTCTTTCTTCTTCTTCTTCTTCTTCTTCTTCTTCTTCTTCTTCTTCTTCTTCTTCTTCTTCTTCTTCTTCTTCTTCTTCTTCTTCTTCTTCTTCTTCTCGTGTCGTATCCAATTCCGAATATTGGCTATTCTTAGGGTGATCAGCTATGAAGAACTTCCTGGAGACAACATAATGTAGTGGCCTTCCATTTGCCTTCTTCCACATCGCAGCAAGTCACCCGTACCACTGATCGAGTTCTGCCAGTCACTTTCTGGTCCTGAGCCCTTTTGGCACACAAAGTCCTCCTCAGCCCCACGCCAGGAATGATGAAACTGCTGCCCTGCATCAAGATGGATTCAATTGAGATTTAATCCACTTGGGGACCATCACCCTTCCCTGTAGACTTCGGCACCCAAGGCTGTTGTCAGGTTAGTTAACCACTACCTGATGATCACCATTGAGTCGTGGCTGTAGGATCTACTGTATTATCATAGCAGGATAACTTGGCCAGTGTTGTGGCTTCTTCATTATGGAACGCATTGCCAGTGGAAATCAGATCTACTTCCAGGGGTGTGGTGGGCACCTTGGGAGGGTGGTGGACAGGAAGTGATGGGGATGCCTATGGGGGTGGGGGGTGGGGGAGAAATCCCATACATTCCCATTACCTCTGCCTCTGGGGAGCACCAGTCACTAGGGCGCACCAGGATGAGTCCCTGCATCCCTGTAACCCAGTACACCACTGTCTACTTCCACGCTAATGGCTTTGTGTAAACATCTAAAAATGTTCCTATTTCATCAAGCATTTCCATCATTAATAAATTGATTATACATCTGCAGTATTCCCATTATTTTATATTATTTTATTTAGATTTAGATTTAGTGAGCAGTGAATAAGGTTATAAAGTATTGATAAGGTTTATTAATTTGCTTAGGGATGTCATCTATGTAGGAAATAATTTTGTGTCAGAAATTATTCTGGGTTGAAAGGATTTTTGCGGGAGGAACTCTGCTCAGGGTATGCCCAAATGAGGCTCCTTTCATGTCCCCAAGTGCTGGGACAGAGAGGGGAACTCAATCCGACATGCGGTACCCAGGTTTTGAACTGCTGACTTGCTGGCCTTCCATCTAACAAGGTGAGCTTCTTTACCACTGAGCCACCGCAGTAGGAAAATTACTTGGTTTATATTATTTTATTTGTAGTTAATTGTTGGTTGATGTCACTGCTTTTCTTTTCTGTTTTTTGTTTATTTAATGTCTGTGAATTGGCCAGAATGAGTGGTGCTTGCACCAGTTGAGATAGATAGATAGATAGATAGATAGATAGATAGATAGATAGATAGATAGATAGATAGATAGATAGATAGATAGATAGATAATTTGATCAATCAATTGATCAATAGATAGATAATTTGATTGATCAATAGATAGATAGATAGATAGATAGATAGATAGATAGATAGATAGATAGATAGATAATTTGATCAATCAATTGATCAATAGATAGATAATTTGATTGATCAATAGATAGATAGATAGATAGATAGATAGATAGATAGATAGATAGATAGATAGATAGATAGATAGATAGATAGATAGATAGATAGATAGATAGATAGATAGGGAAAGAGAGCGAGAGAGAGGGGGGAGATGGATGGATGGACGGATGGATGGAGAGAGAGAGAGAGAGAGATTACATATATAAATACTCATATATACACAGAAAACCATATTCCAACATGCATGGTGATACAGGCAGAGACCCAGGTGTCCTGAGCTTCCTTCTGTCACACCTCTGTTCTTCTGCACATGAGAATGAAAGGGCAAGGAAAACCACTGGGAGCCACAGGTCAAACCCTCCCCCCGCCGCCCCCCACTGTGAGCCAGGATCTCACACACCTTGGGTTTCACTTGTGCCAGAACAAGTGAGAGTGAAGAGAAGCCCCACAGAAGAACCTCTTCTGCTCCTGTCCAAGAAGAGAGAGATATTTTAAAACACCCCTGCAGACAGTGGCTGGATACGGATGCCTGCCTGCCTCCCCATTTCGTTCCCAGTCTCTGTAGGCCAGGCTCCTAGGGTGGGGCGGGGGGGGGGGCTACGGATCACCCTTTCTGGCCCACCAGGCTGAGTCCCCTGACACTGCTTGCATTCTTGTCTTGGAGCACAGTGTGAGTCCTGTGACAGCAGCTGCTCTGAGGAGAAGACAAGAGCCCGTGCAAAGGCTTTGGCACATGCGCCCGGTCAGCGACAAAGGAGAGGCATTCAGTCCCCTAAGGATGAGAGTGCTGTGTGTCGCAGCCGAACCTTTTTAGGGGTCAAGTTTTCTTTTCAAAGGACTGAGATACAGAGGGGGGGGCAATGGGCGGTGGGGCTCTCCCGCCTCCCCCCCCCCGAAAAGACAGATGGCCTCTGTTTATGAGGGGGTGCCCATATAGAAAGTTTTCCCCCTGTCTAATGTCACAAGAGGTCACAAGCTCTTTTAACTGATCTCTTGTTTTCATAATTTTTCTCATTTCCTTCTTGATCCCTTTTTAAATGAGCATCAAGGAACTAGAGCTTGCAGTGATGAACCTGAACAATAAGGATGGCTGAGATTCCATTTAAAGTCAATTTATGAGTTTCAATAAATATAAAAGTCAACTGTAAGGAATCACATTTTCCTCCAAGGCGCAGTTGCCTAACATATTATGTGCTGCAAATGACAAAAAGCAGCATTTTTCTGCCACATTTTAAATACTGTAGCTTTCCCAGCCCCCCATTCCCACAGCCCCAGAGAGATTTATGGCCGAAAATAAAATATGTCTCTCAGCAGGAAGAGGTCAATGCGTGGCTGGAGGTAAAATTGAGGCCTATGGAAAACATCTATGTCTGTTTAGTTTACCAGTGTCGCACAATTAGGCGGTGCTAAAAAATCAATTAGTCACACATTCGGATTGCACTGAATTGTTTTTGTAAGTGATCCATTGATATATTATTGCCCGTTCCTTGTTTATGCAAGGTAATTGAACTATAAAAATAATAAGAATGAAAAGTCCAATGTGCCTCTTAAATAGAGCAGTTAAAATGAATTACAACGTTAAGACTAGCGTAAAGGGAACAAAAATGTCTTGTCTATATGGAATGAAGGAACACCTGCAAACATCCCAAATATGACCAATTGGTTCTTCTGAATCCAATTAGCTTTGGAGTGTTGAAAAACAAAATCCAATTATTTATTTATTTATTAAAAAAAAAGAGGGAATAACTACCACAAAATATTATGGTGCATTTTCTTCTCAAAGAAGAGTGCTTTAGAACTCAAGCCAAGCTTTACTTGGAGATGTCAATTTTTCAGACTGGATGCAAGACTATGATGGTTGTAGTTTGTATTTCATATGATGTGATGTATTGAATTTTTATTAATTTTGTATTCACCTTGTATATTATTTACTGTATGCTGTAACTTATTGTTTATATTGTATTTACTTTGTATACTGTTCATTATGCAAGCTGCCCTGAGTTGGGTTTCCTTGCTTGGACAGGATATAAATTTGAAAATTAAAATTAAATTAAATTAAGACCAAAACCTGAGAAATACATTGTTGTGCAGCTGAAAATGTTCTTCCCATTTCTTCTTCCTGAACTATTGTATAGAGATGGTTTAGTTTGGTTTCATGAGCCTGATGCATAATCCCCACCCCAAATTCATTCTTAAAAGGATGATGCGACACAGGTTGCTATGGACCCAAACAGACCAACACACACACACCCTTATCTCCCTTTCTAGTTTCCTTTTGTCAGAACTAAAAGCAATATAAAGTTATCAGGAATGATTCTAATACAGAAGTGCACAAAATGTAATATATCTGGCCAGACAGCCCACTACGGTAATGGAGTAGACCGTACAGCCAGCGACTTAACGCAGAGTATCAGACAGCGGTAAATAACCTGACTCCCTAAAGGAGCCAACGGCTATGGGTGGATGAGCCCCTTTAGGTGGGGTGATGCTCCCCCTCAGTGGAGGAAATGCCACTGGAAACCATCACATTGGGCCCAATGGCAAAATGAGCAGAGGAGGAACCACTTTCTGATTCCCAATGGCCATGGAGGCAGAAGAGGCCATGCCAGATGGACTGGCTGTGAAGGCGCACCTTATCCATCTCCTCAAGGCTGCAGCAGTTCATTACAGGCCCGGTGTTAAATCCTGCGTGTCTCATTTCATACGTGCCACAGGAGATGGCTCTGAGGTCATGGCAAGCTGGGATCCACCTTAAACAAATTCACACCAATGACATTTTTCCCTTCTTCAGGAAAAAATGCATTCTTGGATACGAGTTGTAGTCCACGACGACCATCATTCAAGGAAGAGTACTGGAGTACTCCATTTTCCTCTAATTGCTAGGTGATACTCTTAATTTGACTCCAGATGATACTATTTCAACGAGTGTGTCAAATAAATGTAATCACCAACTTGTCTGATTGCCATGTTCCTAGGGGCTTCTACCCCCAACCAAACAAGAGTTGATGGACTAGAAAACATGTTAGGGGATTAGGAACCTTTGTCTACAGAAATGGGGAAAGTCAGTACTTCCCTTATTGCCTGAAATACAAACTGATACTTCAAGCTAATTCAGCAGGTTTGCAGCCTTGCTCTCAAGGCAATGCTTTAATGTAGGTCAGTGATGGCAAACCTAGGCACTCCAGCTGTTCTTGAACTTCAATTCTCAGAAGCACTGATTAGCAGGACTGTTGACTTGGGCTTCTGGTAACTGAAGTCCAAGAACAGCTGGAGTGCCAAGGTTTGCCATCAAGGCCGTAGGTCCTACCTTTGCCACATCTGGTGGGATGATTTTTGGGATTTCTCTGTCCCTCCCTCCCCTCCTTTGAGTTCTGTAATGCCCAGCCTTGAGGAGGGTCCTACTCAACCGAAAAGCTCACTTGTGTATAAAATGCTATAATTCATATTTTATAGTGGCCCCGTAAAAGTATTACCTGTTTTTTTAACGTTGCAGGAGGACCACACAGCTTCCACCCCCACCCCATCTCTCTAATTATGTAAATTAATGCCAACTGAAAATGTAGCCCTGAAAGGATCTGCCTCGGAAATATTGTTGCTGACTGCTCGGGAGAAATGTTTGGAATCTCCCATGGCACTAATCACTCGGGCACTTTTCTCCAGCATGACATTTTTGATCTCTCGGTGGAGCATGAATGACGCCAAGCCCCTTGGTGCCCTAGTAGGAGACACTGGTTCACTTGACATGCCCCAAGAGGACCAAAAGCTGAGCAGCAAACAGGCTGGTGTGAAAAAGGAGTCTTAAACTTGAGCTGCTGATGCTTACTCAGCTGGAACTGATTTCCTCTGTGGAAATGTCTGGGAAGGCCAATCCACCCCCCCACCCCCCACCAACCTGGAGGAGAAAAAAGATCCAGCAACCAAATAGCACAGGGTCCTGCCTTTCTTCAGATTCCCACCCACCCACCCCTCTCGCTGTGCCACTACAGGCTGGGCCTTTCGGTGTTGTTATAATCCTATGCAGAGCCTTCTTCTGGTGCTCCTGGCGAGATGAAGGGGAGGCCGTACAACAAGTCTTCTGGAAACACGGGACTCACTCCTGATCTGCATGTCTGGGGGGATAATGTTGCCTGTGTAAAACTGAACAAATTAACACATGGACCAGTCTGTGCTCTCTCTCTGTGTGTGTCATGTACATGCAGTATAGTACCTTTTAAACTTTTTTTTAAGCCATGACCCCTCTTGAGAAACATAAACATTTCATATTACACCACTTCTGAAGTTCAAAATCAAAATTTGGTCTGCGCCCCCCCCCCCCCCACACACACACACACTCCATTTTTTTTTTAATTTGGAGCATTGTAACAAAGAACAATTCGAAGGTTTTGTATTTTAAGAAAAATATTTAGTTTGATTTAAATGATATTGAGCATGTTCTTTCAAACTACATCCACTTCCTCTGTAATTCTGACATGCTTCTGTGGAGGAGGACAGGACACTTGTCAAGAATGAATGCACTGTACCCATTTTGCATGAGGCATTGCTTCTGAGCTTCCAGGTACAACATGTAAACCGGTGATGGTGAACCTTGGCACTCCAGCTGTTCTTAGACTTCCATTCCCAGAAGCCCAAGTCCCTATGAAATCCACATGAATGGGTGCCAAGGTTTGCCATCACAAGGTAGCTTTTGTAGCCCAACACTGCCATCATCAATAGTATAGCTATTGGCTTTAATGTATTCCATTGTGGGGCCTTCTTCCTTTCAAACTTTGCTCAGGATCCCATTTCTAATGTTTCTGTAATTGTCAGTTTCCTGATATTTTGGAGCTTAAATAAACATGGAAGCCCTGAATAGAGCATATAAAACCAAGCTGTTTTCTAATTCATTGATTTGTTCAATACTGCACACATCCTGTCCCTATAGACTGCTTTCCTAGTTTGTTTCAATACTCTGCCATCTCCTCATATCTTGACCACTCTGTCTAAGGTTTTCTTCCACTGACCGTTTTTATTCATTGTTTCATCCATTTATTTTCTATCTCCCCTCACCCCTAATTGTATTCAGTATGGCTATATCCCATTCTGTCCTACAAGCATCCGATCTGTATGTGTACCATCCCTGTCTTTGAGCTATTATCAATGTTGATGCTCTTCCTCCCAGTATCACCCTTATCCGTTTCATAATACTGTAAAATGTTCTCTGTATGGAGTGTTACTCTTTTGACTGCTGTAAGCTTCAAATAATTCAAACAATTCATTTCTGCCCACAGTGTCTCTGTTGGAGTCCCATAGTGCTTGGCTATACCCTTGGCATGTTAGAAAAGGAGTTGCAGGCAATTTATGGCTATTCCTTGAACAATCCGTTCCAACAGCTCCTTCCATCTAGCCCAGCATTTTCTGCAATATTTTTCTATTTAAAAATCTTTAGTAAAGAAAGTTATATTTAGCATACTGGTCTGACCATCATACTTGTCATCTCTTTGTCACGCTTTTTGAGACTGAGGTCATCTCTGTCTTGATTCCGGGGATGATTCAATGCCTCATTTGTCAGAAGTACCTAAGAGTTGAAGAAAGACCTTAAGGTTGCCAAGAGATTGAGAGGATAGGTTGCCCTCATGTTTGACACGTACCATTGGAGTATCACGAGGAGCGATTATTCCTCCTGACTTACCACAACATTATTATTTCTTAGGTTATGCAGAAATGTAATGGAGATGGCACTAAATTTGTGGTGGGCAAATCCTAAGATGATAGAGTGGTAGGAGAAATGCAATTTTAAAAACATCATCCTATGTTGTAAACACACCACCCTACCACTAGCATGTCAGATTCCTTGCCCACCTTGTTGTCTGTACACAGGTATTAAAGGGGGGGGGTTAAATTCACCTGCTGTCTGTTAATGCAGTTGAAAATAGAATTCCATCCCTTTTTTTCCAGCTGGATAACCTCAAGCATACAAAAGCTCTAAAGATAATGTACACGACATGTATGGATGGGGCCTCCAGCTACTACTGGGGTTGCATCTTTTACATCCTGACAACCCATACAGAGACAGGAAATTGGTGTGACCTTGGAATAAGGAGGATCTCTCCTGGCTTTCCCTCCCCCCCCCCCGGCCCCTTGATGACGTTCAGAGAAAGCTGTGCTGATCAAACAAATTGCTGCTGGTCTCCCAGTCTCCTTGTACATAAGCATCCCTTTTGTTCTCCACCTGGGCTCAGTTTGGTTGCTGGCCTGGATCACAGGGAGATGATGCACCCCTACAGAGAAATAAGTATTGGATGCAGTCCTCTGTTTATGGGTAGTTATTGTCACAGCTGTGGTGCAGCTCCACGTTTTGGCAGAGGGCTGTTTCCATGTGCCCTTGCACTAATGCACCACCACCCAAGTGCTCATGCTGGTATGTGACAGGCTCATCCTTCTGAGAAATGTTTCCTTCCACATAGCCACACATCTACACACTTGCAAACTGTTTAAATGCAAATATTTGCCTTCATAGAGAGAAGTATGGGACAGGGTAGTCATTGCAACACAATAAAACAGCTGTGAATTGAAGAGGATTTAGGGGCTGTGATGGTGACTGCAGTGCGCTGGTACCTCAGCTTGTGGCTTGCCTTGCTTCTTCCCCAAACTGGCAGGAGTGAAATTTTGGGTCTCTTATCCTAAACTGGCTTATACCACTTTTCTTTTTACTCTTTGGAGAACCTAAGCAGTTTCTTCCCCAAGGCCAGAGCCTTCAAGAAGAAGGAGGAAAGAAGCTGTGAGAAGTGTCCCAAATCCTTCAGGTTCTCTGTGAAAGGGATCGGAACAGTATAATAACATGATAGGAGGGGACACCCAAGACATGCTTTCTCAGCCCACAGTTTTACGTATGACGGATGAGGCAAGCAAAATCAGCATGTATTATTGTCATGGGACTGCAAGAATCAAATGTAATTCAGGAGGTGGCCTTGATCTCCAAAGCTCATTCTTGTTGCAGTAGGATAGTCCAAATAGGTGCAGGAAAAGGATGGTCACCGTCTGCCAAGATTCTCCATTCTAGATTTTGTGTTGAGCACTCTGTTAGTCATGAATGGTGGATCTCTAGGGCAGAATAGGGATTCTGTTGCTTAACCAACCAGCTGCTTTGACTATCTCCCTAAGATAGTGTAAAGCAATGTTTTAGATAATGTAATGCTTACAGAATTCCAGCGTGTATGACTTGTTGTTGTTGTTCAGTCGCACAGTCGATTCCGACCCTTTGCGATGACCCCAGTGGACCACTGTCCGCCAGGCACCCCTGATGCCCTCCACCTTCCTCCTCAACTCGCTCAGCTTTGTGCCCATTGCGTCTACAATACCATCTAGCCATCTCATTTTTGGCCACCCCCTTCTTCTTTTGCCCTCCACCTTTCCCAGCATCAAGGCTTTCTCAAGTGAATCCTCTCTTCTCATTTGATGTCCAAAGTACTTTAGCTTCATCTTTACTTTTTGACCTTCTAAGGAGCAGTCAGGGTTGATTTCTTCTAAGATTGACCTATTTGTTCTCCTTGCTGTCCACCTATTTGTGTTCTGCTTAAGATTTCATGGCTACCCTTATACCCCCATCCCTTTTCTAGCTGATATCTAGCCCTAAATATATAGCCGGGGGTATACGTCGTATATAGCAGCGGTTCTCAACCTATGGCCTGGGGGATGGATGTAGTCCATGACACCATTTCATGTGGCCTCCCACCACCTCCACCACACTCGGAAGTGCCATATATGGCAGGCAGGGCAAAATGGTCATCCAGCCCCCAAAGCTATTTGAGGGAGCATGACCCGGGCCTCGGCTTGAAAAGGTTGAGAACCCTTGGTATACGGTGTGGCTGTATCTTTCACGTAATGTTTTACATAACAAATGTTTGATATTGCAAGAATGTGTACAGTAAAAAACACAACACTGTCTGTCCCTTAGTTTGAGATAGTTCTGAAAAATTATTGCCTACACTATATTATGTCTAATCTATAGTTAATATTTTTCTTTCTGTCATACATAATGTTAGTGTCTTTGCACCCCTGGTGCCTCTCTGCACTGCTGTATGGAAGGGCAATGATCCTGGCTCCTGGCTCCCGGCTGCCTGCTAGACATGTGCTGTTTTATGGACCTTCCAGCACTAACGGTTTATAGACACAAAGATCCTTATCTTTCTCTGTTGTCTATGTGCTTGACTGTGTTCCAAGACTTTCATCAATATATTTATATGTATGTTAGGAGGTCAACCCACAAACATCCATTCTTTCATAAGTCTTGCTGAACTGAATTTCAATCTTGGCATTGAACACATAATAAAATGGCTGGCTTCACGAGTTTCTGGGATACACTGGGTAATTATTTTTGTCAGCTGGTGATTCAACATAGGAAATGCTGATTCAGCACCATTTGTTAATCTGTTGATCATCTTTTACCTATGTCCAATCTTGCCATTCACTTGGAATATCCAATATATGTCTCTCTTACATTTCTGTCCCACCTTTCCTCCAATTTGCTCAGGATGATACACACAGTTCTCCCCACTTTATCAACCCAACAAACATGTGAAGCAGATCAGCTTACTGTGTGAAGCTAATATTACAAGCCAACACTGTGATTGTGTGTGTTTGCTGTAAAGTCAATTCTGATTTATAGTGACCCTTTCCAAGGTTTTCTAGGTAAATAATACACAGATGTGTTTTACCACTCCCTTCTTCTTCTGAGTGTGCCCTGGGTTGTGTAGCTTGCCCATGACTATATGGGTAAAGGTTGCCCTTGCACAAAAGCTAGTCACATCCGACTCCAGAGTACTGTGGTCATCTCCATTTACAGGCAAAGAGCCACAGCTCTGGAGATGTTTTCTGTGGTCATGTAGCAGGCATTACTAGACACCGGAATGCATGGAACACTTTTACCTTTCCTGCCTAAGTGGTACCTCAATCAATCAAACTTTATTGCTGTCGATGACCAGTGCAGTAAAAAGGGTTTAAGTGCATAAAATAACATTAAAATGCACCCCCACAAACACATTTGTTTGAATTAAAACAAAACAGAATAAAATCAGTTTTTCAATTTATGCTACATTTGGGACAGGTATCTGGTTTAAAAAGAATAAAACAGCACATAAAACAGTTTAAAAGTTTAAAAGTTATAGTTACAGTTATAAAATAAGGATAAAGATGTCTATATATAAATGCACAGAGTGGATATAATTACATGAGTAAGATATAAAATAGAATTACTAGTGCAAAATAAAAATTGTTCTACAGTAATACCCCGTACAACGAATGCTCCATATAACAAAAAAAATGATATCGTACAATGAAGAGGATTTTGGAACAAATGGGTGTATCATACAATAAAAATGTTCATTGTATGATACACCCGTTTGTTCAAAAATCCTCTTCATTGCATGATTTTCTCACTGCCCAAAAGGGATTTGAGTTCATCCATTCACAAAGTCCCTTTTGGGGCAGCGAGAGAAAGGGCTTAGCGATGGGGGGGGGGAGGGTTTCGGAAGAGGCTGGGAAAAGCCTTCCCCAGTTTCTTCCGGAATCCACCTGCCTAGATATAAGATGGGATTTGTCTGGGAAGGGAACAGGTGAAACACTCACCTGCAGCTTGTCCTGGAAGGGAACACGCAAAATCTTTGGCCCCTTTCCTTCCAGGACAAGCCTTGTCTCACCCGCACTCACCTGCAGCCTGTCCTGGAAGCGAAGGGGCCAAGCCCTTGGCCCTTTCCCTTCCTGGACAAGCTACGGGTGAGCGTGGGTGAGACAAGGCTTGTCCTGGAAGGGAACAGGTCAAGCGCTTGATCCCTTCCATTCCTGGCAAAGCTGCAGGTGCACGCAGGTGAGACGAGTTTTTCATTGTACGATACAGTAAAACACTGGATAACGCTAAAACTTGGTTCCAGAAGTCTTGGTGTTATCCGATTTTTAGTGTTATCCAATCCATGTTAAAATCCTATGGGATGGATCAGATAACGTTAAAGCTCCATAGAGATACATTGTAACCGCACAGGCTTTAGCGGTTGTTATCTGATCCATCCCATAAGACCTTAACGTTATTCGATCCAATTCTCCTCCCCAGATTACTTAATGTTATGCGATTTTAGCGTTATCCGATCCAATCATTATCTGGTGTTTTACTGTATATCACATTGGAAATTTTCGTTATACAATACATGTATCATACAATGAAAAAAAATCGTACAACAAAAGACATTGTGGAACCCAACTTTTTCATTGTATGAGGTATTACTGTAGTTGGTTTTTAATCTGTCCCCGCTGTAGCTGGTTCTACCAAATACTACGTACCCTGGTAGCCCTCCAGGCAAATCTGGCAACAGCGGCCGTCAGGTTAGTGATTCTATCTGAGAGCATGGCTCTAAACATATGGCTGTTAACTCAATCTGAGGGAAGGCAGTAATGAGGTCACATCTAAGGTTGTCATAAAACTGGCATTCTAGGAGTACATGTTCAGATGTCTCCACCTTCCCAGCCTGACAGATACATAAACACTCCTGAATACTGATGGTAACATGTTAAAACGCAAAAGAGTGTATGATCTCCTATGCTCTGGGTTATTTAAGCTGGATAAGTAAGATAAGGGCCTTAAATTATTGGGTGGTGGCATTTCAAAGAGTGGAGTGTTTATTTTATTTAAATCATATTGCCAATGAATATCCAATACCCTTTGTTTTATTGTCTCTTTTGCTCAAGAAGAACGAAGAGAAACAACAAACTGCTTTGAGAAGCCATATGAAGCCAGTTTTTCTTCAAGATATCCACGGAGCTGCTGTGGTATCTGACAACATTAGTTTCAGTAGACCATTTAGGAAAAATAACAATTTTAGTCAGTACATCGACGAACATATCCATAACCTGGACTGAAGAGTATACATTCCAGTTTCCAGCCTGGCTGCAGCATTCTGGGAACTATATTGACGTACTACCACAGTTCCTAAAAAGGCCTGACAGCTGGCAGGCCTAGCTGTCCTGGCTTGGGGTTTTTAAGCAAAGTCTTGGAGTTACCTCATCCATAAGCTACACCTGTGCTGTTCCAATTGCTGTTCCAATTAGAGAACCCTTAAGGAGGTACAGCTGTTTTACATTTACATTAAGGCATATTATCCTAGAGAACTGGTTAGGCAAAGATTTAGTACCTAACTTCTTTAACTGTTGAAAAGTGCCAAAATGAAGCCATCTTGTGGTGAGTTCATTCTGTAGTTCCTTCCATCTGACCTAGTGTGAGAAAAATTAGCCAGAATAAGCTAAAAGCTCTGGTTGATTTGTGTTTGGGGCGGGTGGGTGTATTTTAATGTATTTTTTATTTAATTTATTTATGGGTTTGTGTTGTGGGTGGGTGGGTGGGTTGAGGGGTGTGTGTGTGTGTGTCATGACATCATGACATTAGCTCTGCCCACACTGTGATGGCGTCACAGTGGGGTAGTAAAATTTTTGACATCCCACCACTGACCATTATCTTTGATTTTTGAGTAATTGACTTCCAACTGGTTCAGTTGGCAATAAGTGGACAAAGAATGCAAGGCCCTACGCATCCCGATGGGAGTTCTTGATAACAACACAGCATCATCTGCATATAGCAGTAATGATATATCCTTACTAGCTAGTTTAGGTGGATGGAGATCTCTGTGTTGCCAATGTTCTACTATGTCAGTAATGTAAATATTGAACAGGGTGGGTGCAAGTACACAATCCTATCTGGCTCCCCCCTCAGTGTTTTAATGGGATTTGAAAGGTAACCTTGAGCACTACACTTTACTCTGATAGTGGTGTTATCATGGAGAGCTTGTATAAAAAATAGAAGACGTCTGTCTATAGTAGATTTCCCTAATTTTCTCCATAGAATTTGTCTTGAAACAGAATCAAAAGCATACTTTAAATTTACAAAAGCTGCATACAGAGATGTTATAGAGTTGGAGGAATATTTGCTTATAAGATGCTTAAGTATTGTGCAATGATCTAATGTTGAGCACCCCTCTCTGAACTTTCCCTGCTTGGCTGCCTGTTAGACTTGTGCTGTTTTATGGACTTCCTAGCACTAATATCTATTTATCTACTTCAGTGGCGTAGCGTGGGGGGGGCGGGGGGGGCGGATGCCCCGGGCAGCGGCTTTCAGGGGGCGGCAAAATGTCCTCACCACTTTGGCCTCCTCCCTCTGCCTGGGCTTAGGAAGGAAGCAGGACTTCCCAGGCGGAGGGCGGCCCTTTTGCTGGCGAGCGCTGCTCGCCTCCGTCCGCCTGGCTGGCCGTCGGGGGCTTTCCGCCGCCTGCCCCTGGCTCCGCCTCCGTTGCGAGTTCGATCCTGGTGGGATACCAGATTGCCTAATAGCCATTCATCCTTCCGAGGGCGGTTAAATGAGTACCCAAGCCAATGGGACGGAGGTGAGCAGCGCTCGCCAGCAAAAGGGTCGCCCTCCGCCTGGGAAGTCCTGCACGCGCGCTGCGCGCGCGCTGCCCACCTCCTCCCCCCCAGCCACCCAGCCAGCTTGCTGTCAGACGGGACGCTCGTCGGGGGTGGGTGGCGCCGTAGCGGGGAGCCCCTGGCTGCTGGCTGGGTGGCTGGGCGGGAGGGAGGAGGTGGGCAGAGCGCGTGCAGGACTTCCCAGGTGGAGGGCGACCCTTTTTCTGGCGACCGAGGCCGGTTAAATGAGTACCCAAGCCAATGGGACGGAGGTGAGCAGCGCTCGCCAGCAAAAAGGTCGCCCTCCACCTGGGAAGTCCTGCACGCGCGCTGCCCACCTCCTCCCTCCCGCCCAGCCACCCAGCCAGCAGCCAGGGGCTCCCCGCTACGGCGCCACCCACCCCCGACGAGCGCCCCGTCTGACGGCAAGCTGGCTGGGTGGCTGGGGGGGAGGAGGTGGGCAGCGCGCGCGCGCGCGCGTGCAGGACTTCCGAGGCGGAGGGCGACCCTTTTGCTGGCGAGCGCTGCTCGCCTCCGTCCCATTGGCTTGGGTACTCATTTAACCGCCCTCGGAAGGATGAATGGCTATTAGGCAATCTGGTATCCCACCAGGATCGAACTCGCAACGGAGGCAGAGCCAGGGGCAGGCGGCACGTCAGCAGGGGGGCCGCCTTCTGCCTGGGTCCGGGGGGGGGGGGGAAGCAGCGGCGAGCGGGGGGGGGGGAGCGAATTTGTTCTTCGCCCCCGGCGGCTGAACTCTGCGCGACGCCACTGATCTACTTGCAGTTTCTTGCTTTCGAACTGCTAGGTTGGTAGGAGCTGGGACAGAGATGGGAGCTCACTCAGGTATCAAACTGTTGACCTGCCAACCTTCCAGTTGTTAAGTTCAGTGTCTTAACCACCAAGTCACTGCAGTCCCTCCCATGATTACATAGAAGCACAGTGGGGAATCAAACTGCCAACATCTGGCTCTGCAGCCAGAGACCCTAAATCACTGAACTATCCTGGCCAACACTGTGAAGGGCTGTACACATCAAACAACTAAACACAAAATCCAGTTATCCATATGAAATGTAAGGTACGTACCGGTATGTTTATGCAGAGGTTTCTGATTGACAGGCTATTGTCTCTTTACTAATCTCAGGGCATTTCTTTATGCGGAAAAACATGTAACAAGATGCTGCACCACTTATATTACTTTCAGGCACTTTTGAACAAATAGATTTATGTTTCTAATACCTCAAGCAACTGCTTGTTAAAATGCTACGTCTGTACAGCAATAACTGTATTATGTTCAGTGAATCTTTCACAGGGTTATAGGAAATTTGCTGGTTTTGCAGGAATCATTATAAACAGTTGAATATCCTTTTTTTAAATGTTATCTACACACCCAAAACTGTTGTGTATGGATTTTTTTTAAACCAATGCACTGAAACCAGCACCTTGGAGCACTGAAAACTGAACAGAATTTGTAAATGCCAGATATATTTCATGATACTAATTTATTTTAAAAAGAAGCAAAGAGGGGAAAGAAAGCAGCAAATATTTCAGATAACTTCACAGTTTAACCCTCATGCACAAGAATGTGACATTTTGCTCCCTTTCCACCAAGTCACATTTTGTTGTAGAGTTTATTTTTAAAAGCAGAGTACAAATGGGAGTTTTATAACATTGACACCTGAAGACTATTTAATCATACTCTTATGTTTCAGCTGCTGGCCATTTGCAAACCAAAAGATATGGGTCACCAAAAATGTCTCAAAAAATCTATTGTTTTTTGTCATCATAATAAATTGGCTGGGGCAAAAAAGAAAAGAAAAAGAAGAAGTCTCAGGGACTTTTGCAGTGAACCATGAAGTGGAGAAGCTGACGTTGCCTACTCTAGTAGTTGCCAGTTGTCAGCAGCTTGGCTCCACGGTGATTGGGGGAATCAGTTGGTTGAGAAAATACACAATGTGTAAAATTTAACCTTGTTTCCAAGTCTAACCTTAATCACAACTACTACCTCTAGCTCTTCTCCCCCCCCCCCCCCCCCAATATACTGGACTGCCTGTGGAGTCAGGAAACACTTCAAAGCTAACTGAGATTGCAACTAGATAGCCAGATTGCATCAGGTACGTAAAGTAATTTTCCGGTGCAGTGCAGTAGGCCCATCGTATGCACAGCTGATAGGCTCCAAATCTACCACAAATGCCTGAAACAGCAGATAGTAGAGAACCCTATACAGTCTAATCTCTGGTTCTCCCTTGTGGTCAGTTCTAGTAATGCATCTTGGACCTATGTATACCAGACGTTCTCAACGTTTTAAAGCTAGGGGCCATTGGGTCACACTCCCTCAGACAGCTTCAGTGGCCAAATGACCATTTTGCTCTTCCTCCACCCCATGGCACTTCCTGGTGTAGTGAAGGTGGTGATGGGGCCACATGAAATGGTGCTGTGGGCCACATCCGGCCCATGGGCTGCAGGTTGAGAATCCCTGATGTATACATTATGTACTTCTGGAACTTTTCATTTCATCTAATTATTATTTCTAAGTGATGTGGCCATGGCTTGGCTTGCTGACCAAACAATCCAGTGCTGGATTAAAAGGGGTTTAACCTTTGCATCCCCTTCTCTTTCCACCTCTAGGAGGGAAACAGGAGGAAGTGACACCCGGCGGCCTTCTCTGGTTTGATCCTGGAGATCACACAGGCCAGAAACAAACTACTGAACCTAAACACTCCTGGAAGAACCTAGAGACACGGAACATGCATCTTTCTCTCAAAATGACACACATCTCCCCAATCTCTCAATATGAAGGGAATACCAGGATGGGTGTGGAAAGAGTGAAAGGATGGGGTATAGTTTTACAATGGGTAGTTCTTCTGATCACGGTGAATGGTTTTACCAGGACTCTCTGATCTCAGTGCTTTTGGACAGACTGAATGGAAGCATTCAAATACCGACCAGCGTTCGTTGCTTTGTTGCTAGTTTTCTCTTCCAAGATCAAAATGTGGAAACTGGAGTACCAAGGAGGGGAAAGCATCAGGGACTCTCTTGAGAAATGCTGAATGTTTGCCTTCTTTCTGTCACTGTACGCTCTATAATATCCATCACCTACCCTTCTGTTTTATTGCACTTTCTGTGGTTTTGGTGCCAATTAAACAAAAAACATCTGCTGATCTTTGACCATAATAAATTTTACTTGCTTAAATTTTACTCAAGTAAACAAAATATAATGTATTAAACTGCTTTTCATTCATCCCTACTCTCTAGCCTTCTGAAATGCCACAACTTCCTTACCTACAGGTATTGCTGTGACATGCTATTTACATACAAACTACCAAACCCCATCCCCCATAGAAATGGAGGGGGGGAGAGGAAAGTACGTGTAAGTGAATCAAACACATACACCAAACATGAACACTCTTCATTCACAAAAATTATTTCACCTATCCTTCAGATTTATTCTCAGTTTCTAAACAGACTATTCAGGATATCCATTCTCCTTAACAACTGTCTGTGAAATTCACTAAATGACAAACACATCTTGTGTTAGAGATGACTGGACTGTAAGGATTACTCTTGCGGAATAACAATTCCAACCCAGGACTTATTCATCTGAGTTTTCAAGGTTAAAAGAGAAAGATTTCTCCCCAGATTTCATCCCATTCCATCAAGAATAGAAAGAGTTATTGGTGGTTCCCTTTTTTAAAAAAATCAACAATTAACTTTAACGATATATAACACAAAAACCTCTACAACACAGTAAGAGTGATCCCTTTGAAACTGGCTATTTTGGCTGCCAATTTCAGCTACTTGCGACAGATGGGGGGGAAAGTTACAGTGTTGAGTTATAATAAGCAATAAGTGCACAGAAATGTGGATTTCTGAATCACAATGTGGATTGCAACCAATTTGGCTCCTCCAATAAGTCCACACTAATTTACATGAGACGACTAGTGAGATAACTAATGTTGTGAGGGAGCATCTCTGTCCAAGTAGGGATGCGGGCAATTTGGTACAGTTGGGGAAAAGCAGCTTTGCTCACTGCTGCAATATATTTTCTCCATAAGATTGCAACTTTTGTACATGTAAGTGTACTGTATCACAGCAGCCATGGAGACTGTGGCTTTCTCACTGCTTCTGCTATCTGCCCTGACCTACTAGCGTGCTTCTGTAATTCCTGTTGTCTGCTTGTGGTGCATTTGTATTGACTTCATTATGTGCTGGAAAACACCACCAGACTGCCAGGCTCCACTCCTAGATCCAGCTACTGGTGAACAAGAGTATTTGGCTTTTTATTCACCACTGGAAAAACTGGGGGGGGGGGGGGAATGTGCCACAAAGGCTCCCTCCCTCCTCTTTGCACAAAGGTAAAGTTTGATTCAGAATGTGAGGCGGACCCTCCTTAGTCCTGAAATGGGTTAGGCCAGGGGTGCCCAAACTACGGCCCACGGGCTGAGTCTTGCCCCCGAAGCCAATTCATCTGGCCCGCGAAGCCATCGTCGCTCCCGGAAGCGCATTTTACTTTCACTTTCTGGGAGCGATGAGGGCTTTGCAGGCCAGATGAATTGGCTTGGGGAGGCGGACCCGGCCTGTGGGCCATAGTGACTGGCCCCCCTGAACCATGTGACCGGCCCACAGCCAGAAAAGTTTGGGCACCCCTGGGTTAGGCTGTAAACCACAGGGAGATCCCACTGCATGTGTTTCTACAGGATTACTATTAATAAGAACAAACAGCCTGGGACTGCTGCAGCTGTGTAATTTCAGCTCCAGACTGACAACTTCCAGATTTCCTTTGGCAAAAGACTGTTCTAATTATGCTGTGTATTTACCATTTATCAACAAAATGCCTGGGAAAGAGGCGATTTGTTCCAAATAGGTCAGAGGCAAGGATCAAAGCATCCAGCAATATTAAGTTTCTGCAGTCTGGCAAACCTGGAAATGGGCATCACATCAGCCACCAGGCATGAGGTGCAAATGTGAAAAGGAGGCAGAGACCCACTGCGTTTTACATACCAAGAGGTCCCTCAGTCTATCCCCAATCCTATTTTATAAATTCTCCATCTCTATTTGTGTGCAGAGCACAATCTGGAATTCGATCTGGATATAAAATCCTTTAAAGGCGAATTCTGTCCTCCCAGTGGAGTTGCATAGCCACCGGGTTTCTGGTAGAGAAAGACCAAGGTAGTGAGGAAGCTTGGAAATGCTGCACCGAATATACTCAACTATAAGTTGTTCCAAATATAAGTCGAGGTACCTAATTTGGTCCTCTAAAACTAGGAAAATAGATTGACCCGAGTATAAGTCAAGAATGGAAAATGTAGCTGCTGCTAGTGAGTTTCAGTAATTAAAATACATGAAAATATGGTAAAATTAATTTAGACATTTGTGTGGGTATGTATTTGAGTGTTTACATTGACCCGAGTATAAGTCTAGTCCCATTTTTGGACCTCATTTGAGGGGCTAAAAAACCCAACTTATACTCGAGTATATACGGTAATATTTTCTAATGCGCAGGTGCTTTACCCGTGTTCATCTTGCCGTCCAAATAACTGTTTTTCATTTGACAGATATTTTGAGGGCTGCAGTATTAGTCTGTTGCAGCAAGAAGAGCAAAGAGCCTTGTAGCACTTAAGACATTTCTATTTAAGGAAGCCACTTGATTAAAGAAGCTGCCGCTCTTCATAACTTGTGCATAAAGCCATTTTTCTTTAATCCACAAAGACTCTGCATGGGATCAGATTGTTCTTTCACCGCTTGATCTCCTTATATGAGGGTGAGATATGTTATACCTCCCCTTCCTAAAAACCAAGGTTTCTCACCATTCCGTCTGCTGTGGGAAAACTGTGGGAAATGATGGGGGGGAGGAGGGAAAGTGTTGGTCTTCAAAGGCCATCCCTCTCTGCCCAGCCCCATCATGTACTCATCGCAATGCTAACAGTGGTTTTCCAGGCTGGAAACAGCACAGCGGTTCTCTTGGCCAGCAACTGATCCTCACATACCTCTTCCCTTCTCCACCCACCATCTTGTTTCCCTTGGCCAGCCAGCAAAGGCAACTCAGGGACATGGCCCACCTATGGCAGCTGTTGTTGTTATCTCCAGTTTATGGCAACCCTATAAATGAGAGATCTCCCAAATGTCCTCAAGAGCCCTGTTCAGCTCTTGCAGGTTGTAGTCTATGCCTTGCCTTAGAGAATCAATCTGTCTGGTGCTTGGACTTCCTCCTCTCCTCCTGCTGCCTTCCCCCTTTCCCAGCATTACTGTCTTTTCCAGAGAGTCTTGTCTTTTCACGATGTGCCTGAATTAAGATAGTTTCAATTTCATCACTTTTGCCAGTTCGGGCTTGATATGCTCTCGGACCCACTTATTTGCACAGAAGCTTATAAATTTACAACTTTTCAAAAATTGCTTGGAATGAAAATTACTCAGAAAAAGTATCCAAAACCATTGTCTAAGAAAGTTTTGCAGATTCTCTGCAAACACTCCTGCCAAAAAGGAAAGCTATTTTGGCATTTTTTTTTCTACAAATACTTGCCAGCATTTTCTGTGTATGTGATAAGCCTAGTTCCTCTCCCTTCATGTCATCATACAATGCTGTAGCTGGAATGTTTGTTTGTTTTTTGTTTGTTTGCTTGTTGGTCGGTCGGTCGGTCGGTCGGTTTGTTGGTCGGTCGGTCAGTCGGATGGACAGACGGTCGGTTGGTTGGTCGGTCAGTCCTTCATTCGTTCCTTCAGTCCTTTGTTCATTCCTTCATTCCTTCCCTTTTTTTATATCTCTCCCATCTGGGGTATTTTCCCACTCTGGGTGACTTACAACATATTTAAAATTTTACAATAAAAAGTAAACAAATTGAATAAATTATAAATATCAACAAGAGCATAAGTAATTTTAAAAACCCAATAAAGAACAACAACCCAGCAACCAAGAACACAAATTGGTGATGGAAAAGGTTAATCAAAGCCTATTGCTCGACTGTAGGTAGTACTGTATGTCCTTGAAAGCCTCTTTAAAGAGGAACGGTTTTAGTTGTTTTCTAAAGATCGATACAGAGGGAACCTGGCACAGCTCGGTCAGTGGAGAGTTCCACAAAGTTGGTGCCACCACTGAGAAGGCTCTTCCCAGAACCAGCCCAGTCGTTCTTGCTAATCTCAGGGTCAGCACCTGGAGATGCACCATCTGGGAGGAACGGGCGAAGCGGGCTGATGTTCCCAGGGGAAGGCATGGCCAGATTGCCAACACAGTGGTTGCTTCTGAAACAAACAGGCAAGTAAACAAGGAAGCAAGCCTAAATGTTCTTTCCCCCTCCCCCCCTTCAATTGCAAGGGAAACAGTGGGGCGGTAAGAAGGAACCGTGAGTGGCACTCCTCCCTCCTCTCTGCTCTGCTGGCAAAGCTTGGCAGGGCTTATGACCAGTGGTGGGTTCCCAAAAAAATTACTACCACACTGTGGGCGTGGTATGGTGGGCATGGCCAGGGGAAAGCCCTGCTTTGCACCTGAATTAGGGCTACTTTATTTCAAAACTTGGGTGGGCAGAGGGGCCAGCCGGAATATCAGCTACCGGTTCTGGCGAGCTGGTGCGACCCTGCTGATGCCCACCACTGCTTGTGACAAGTCAGAGGGCTCTGACCTTGGTACTGTCTGAATTCACAAGAGGGTTTGCCCTGTTATCAGGGCAGTCACATTTCAGTTGCCTTGGGAGAGTGGGGCTTTTTTCATTCCTAGGAGCACTGGGGAAAGAGTGGCCATGGGTCCTGCCTTTAATAAAAGGATAGCCCTACATTGGAAGGGCTCCCCAGTCCAAGTCGGCTGAGAAGTTAAAGAATCCTGGAGAGGACTTTCAAGCGGCCCATCTCTACGCTGAGCGCTTGGGCGGAAGCATGTAAGCATGTAAGCTCCTAGTTTACTCGGCCCCGTCCTTTCCACTCGAAGGAGATGCATTTCTAGTGGTGTTTAACTTAGAAGAAAAACCCTTTCACAGCTGTTCCTGCAGAGTAGTTTGGGACTGGGGTGAAGCTGAGGTGAAGATTCTGGGACTGTACTTTGGCTTTTCCTCTGCCACATGCGATGCTCTTTTTGCACCGGCCTTGGAACTGACAAGCCCACCGCCTGAGACCTGGAGTGAAGACAGAGCCTGGGAGATTGGGACCCTCGCTGCCCCCCCCGGCTCCCCCTCCCTGTCTGTTTTTTATTATTGTTGTTCCCTGCTAGCATTGCTTTCTTCCAGTGCACTGTTTCAAAATGAGCTCATTCAGTCATCATTCCTTGCCACCAAGAGCGGTCGGCCAGGATCCTTATCCATTCAGCCCCCCTCCTTCCCCCCCCACCGCCTCCTGTATTGGTTGCTTTTATAAGCCAGGGAGGGCAAAGGTCCAGCACACAGGGTGGTAGGTATCCCCTCCTCTCCAAGGGTCTTGTCTATATCTTCAGGACATATAAAATAAAAAGTATCCATTACAACTCAACAAGCACAAGCCAAAGTTGCACCCGCTGGACCTATATCAACCATAGCATGCAAGTTGGCATGGACACGAGCAGTTTTTATTTATTTATTTGCAAAAACGTCTCAACATTGGTCATGGCGGGCTTGTAAACAATGGATTCCATTTAATTGCTGCCAGTTGCTATTGCTTGATCTGCTAACAGAAAGTGACCTATTTGGGGGCAGCAGGGCTCTAGTTTTTGCCAGCCATGAAACTTAGTGGGTGACCCTGGATCAGTCATTCCGACCTACTTCACAGGGTTTTTAATGATAAAATAAAGTGGAAGGCAGCAATGCTTTACGTTAACTGGGATATAAATATAACGTGCAATAACAAATAATGAGAAAAATCTGAATAAACATTCATTCATATCTTAGTTAATTCTGTATTTTCCACTATTATTTAAAACATTTAAAACATCCCAGTTCTAAAATAAGACTGTGTTGCAATAAACAGAAAGTGTTTGGTATTCAATGGAGCACTTTGGTACCAATCAGAGATTTGGCTTCTTCTTTCTATGGAGAGGGATAGCACATGTTGTTCTTCTTTCATGCCATCAAGTCACTCCGACTTATGGGAATCCTATGAAAAAATAGTGTCCTCAACAATCCTGCTCAGCTCTTACACACACAAACACACATTTCTTGCTTCCCTGATGGAGTCGATTCATCTCATTTTTTTTGTCTTCTTCTTTTCCTGCTGCCTTTCCCCTTTCCCAGCATTATTGTCTTTTCCAGAGAATCCTGCCTTCACATCATGTGCCTGAGGTAGGACAGCCTCAAGTTCATCATGTTTCCCTCTTTTAATATGTTCCCATGTGGGCAATGGATAACCTCAGATGACTGACTGCTTGTGACTGAGTCATAATGAAGCCATACCAATAGTGAAAGGATTCCTCAAACCTACACTAGTTGAGAAAACATATCCTCCTGTTGGTATTGCTCTGCCTAAGATAAGGAGAGAAGGAGCAGTGGACGCTGAGAGAACAAAGCAAGAGAATGATCGTTGACATCCTCTGAACGGATATGAACCTCAAATCCGCTGGCTCAGATCCTGGGAGAGCTTTATGGCAAGAACAAACATTGCAGAGGGTACACAAGGGCAAAACCAAATTAGAAGATAGAGGAAGGAGCTCACTGAACAAAGAACAACATTAAAGGAAGATATGGCTGAGGAACTCAACTTCCCCTATTCAGGAGGATCCTGAATAGCGTCAGAGTCCCTAAATGCAAGACCAACATGCTGGAGTGGGGGTTGCTGGTAGACAACAACACATGCTGTCAATGTGGAGAGATACAGAATCTGGCTCATTTACTCGTCTGCCGACTACTACCAGAAACATGCACCGATGAGGACTTCATTTGAGTGGCTTCATTTTGGCAGTCCAGGGTTTGGTCAGGACACAAAAGAAGAACTGAGTCATAGGGCTGCCCCCGAAATTTTGACACGAGCTGCCCTGTCCCCATCCCAGTTTTTAAGTGGCCTGTGCCTTATATCTTTGAAACAGAGTACAGTGGAACCTCAATTAACAGACGGCTCGGTTAACACAAAACTCTCATAACAAAAGGAAATCCATAGAAAATAGTGGCTTGGTTAACAATTTCCCCCCAGAATAGATTAATTGGTTTTCAATGTATCCCTATGGGAAACTGCATTTTGGTTAACCAATTTTGGTATTCAATGCATTCCTATAGGTAATTGCATTCAATGCATTCCTGTTGGAAATTGCATTCAATGCATTCCTATGGGAAATTTGCATTACAAGTTTTTCATAGTACAAAAGGTCCTGGAGAACACATTAAATTTGCTAACCAAGGTTCCACTGTACTGGAAAACAAATGCTGAAAAATGTTTGTGTTTTGGTGAAAGGTATTTCTTTTATAGACAGCTAAGCATACCAGAGTGACAGTATCCATTTCTTCCCTTAGAGAAATCGTGTATATCTCTTTTAACTTACTGAGGTTATTTTCTTTTTTATTGCAAGAATAACAAGTTAATTGAGGAAGTGGCATGGAACATCTTTGGCAGGTAGAGAAATAATAGCATTGAGAATCAAGTTTGCCCAGAGCAACAGTTCAGAATTCTGCAAAGTTAGAAATCAAACCAACCAGTCTGTGATTTCCTTCCAGCTGGAAGCAGGCAGCGCCTAGGCAAGGCATTCCTGGCACAAAGGAAGACAGGCAATAGGTGCAGGATTCAGCTCAAGGGACGGCTTCTGGCCAGATCAATCTTTCCTGGCTTAGGGATCTCATGACCTGGCTTTTCTCCTCAATGAGCTTTTGCAACTTATCCAGTAGCTAATACTGTTAAATACTATTGAAATTAATAAAGCATGACCTATTTCCTCCAGTTTATTAGGACAGAAACGACCAAGTGTGGTGGGTGGAGTGATGGGACTGTTCCACTGTGAGGCTGGCCCTGGTAAAGGTCACCCTTGTTCAAAAGCCAGTTGTATCCAACTCTCGGGTTCCGTGCTCATTTATACTAAAGAGCCTGAGTCTGTGTCTCAGATGTTTCCGTGGACATTTGGCAGGCATGAATACACACCAGAGTGCATGGAACGCTGCTTACCTTCCCACCAAAGTGATACCTATTTATCTACTTGCGATTTCTTGCTTTCGAACTGCTAGGTTGGCAGGAGCTAGGACAGAGACGGGAGCTCACTCTGTCATGCAGCACTCAGGTCTCAAACTGGTGACCTGTCAACCTTACAGTTGCCAAGTTCAGTGACTTAACCACTAAACCACCTCAATCCCTGGAAAAAACACTCCTTAAATATCTTAGATACCTTAGAATAGTAGCCGTGATAGTCTGTGGTTCAGACCTTGAGATTGAAAGGGAGTCATTTAGAGTTTATCTGAATAATCTATTCTTGCTAATGGCTGGGTGAAGCTGCAATCTTGTGCTTCCTTGCCTCTCATCTTGCTTGACACCAACCCTTCTCCCGTCGACCTCCTGAATTTGGTATATAAAGAACATGCCTGTAAGTTTCATTCCTTGTCTGATGAAGTGGACTTGAACCAAGAAAGCTAACAGTGAAAATATAGCAGTTAGTCTTTAAAGTGCTAAAGTGTTTTTTATTTTATTTGTTTTGTTTTGTTTTCCGAGATGTCAGATACCTTGAAAACCCTTCGGGCGCTTTGATGGCATGTAACACACACATATATTGGAACTATAAACAGGGGACTCAACTCAATTGATGGGACCAGATCAGTAGTTAATAGAAGAGTGTTAGAAGTGGGGAACCAACTGAGGAGAGCTTTTCTTGCCTACCCTCAACTTCTTCTCAGCATTTCTTTCTCATTGCCTCCTATTTGTTAGGGGAGGCTCGTCCCTCCTGGAAGGTTGCCTTTTAGGAATGTAAGGAAGTTTTGTGGTCAGAAAATGGGGTGAGGGACGTTAAGGAGCTATTCCTCTCTAGTGACTGGCAAACTGGGAGCAGGTGCTGAATTTCAAGGTACACCAATGAGAACACAAAGCCAGTTCCTCTGACTGAGTCACTGGGGAAAAGGAGAGGAGAGGCAACCTGGGTCATTGAGGTCCTTGTAATCCTGCAAGTTTAACAGCCTGGGAATGATGGAGCTGATAGAAGTATGCTTTGCAGGACAAGAGGAAGAGAGATCAGAGTGCAGAAATTGCAACGTCAAAGATCTCACAATAGAGTTAGGGATCTGCCCTATGTTCTCTACAGGAAGCAACAGATGCTCTGCTGTCAAGACACATGAGGTTAGATTTTGCCAGTTACAGATCAGATATTATTCCAGTAAATCTGTAACAATGTACTGAGGTCCATATTTGGTGTCTTCTGTATTTGGTGTCTTGTTTGAGGCAAGGCATCACTAAATATATATAGCTAAGAAGTCATGCTAATGTAAACTGACTTGGCTTCCAGTAACTCCAATTGTGTACATGTCTACGTGTGCTGTTAAAATGTATTGCAATTAGGAAGACAAGTAATTTGGAGGGCTATCTCATCCTTATTTTTCCACAAAGAAAATGATCCTCTAACGTGGAGTCCAATGGGGGTGATGCAAGACCCCTGGGGAAGCAACTTTTCTCTGGCTGCTTTCCTCTCCCACCAAGGCTACAGGTTGTGAGAAGGTGAGTATGAAACTGCATAATGGAAAAGACAAAGGGATGTAGGCTTCATTTTGGTTTTGGGCTCCTAGTTTTAGCTTTATTTTCATTTTGACATGTGAATTCTTTCTCCCAGCACAAACGTGAAAAAGGTCCACACTGGTTTTGTGAGGGTCTGCTTCTTCAGCTGACTCATCGTCCTAGCGCCTGTCTTGAGCTGGCACTTTCTGTAAATGGGTATTTCTGTATGTGTTAAGAGGAGAATCTGGCGCTATTACCTTTTCTATTCTCTTTTCTAAGAGTTGTTTCTGTGCACGTACAGCAAGGTCCGTGAAAACAAAGATGTTAGAATGGTCTTTTGTGTCAAGGGAGGCCAGTGTTGGGTTGACACGGGGGGATCATTTGAACAAAGGTAGAGGAAGCCTAGAAGGGAGGGTTTGGGGTCAAAATGCTTTGGGAAACATGGCATGAAACTAAATGTCATTTTCCAGCCTTACCCGTCTAATCATTTGAATGCTACAGCCTAGGCCAATGATGGCGAACCTTTTAGAAACTGAGTGCCCAAACTGCAACCCCAAACCCACTAATTTATCTCAAAGTGCCAACACAGCAACAGGGAAGGAAGGAAATGCTCCCATTGGGCTGCTGGGCAGAGGGGTGGGGTGAACTCTGTGCTAGGGGGAGGGAGGAAGTGTTCCCATTGGGTTGATGGGCAGAGGGGCAGGGTGAACTCTATTCTGGGTGAGAAAGGAAGTGTTCCCATTGGGCTGCTGGGCAGAGGGGTGGGGCAAACTCTGTGCTGGGCTGAATGCATGGGTGTCCACAGAGAGGACTTCGAGTGCCACCTCTGGCACGCGTGCCATAGGTTCACCACCACTGGCCTAGGCTCGGAAAAGGGCAGGTTTCCTACCTGTAACTGTTGTTCTTCCAGTGGCCATCTGTGAATTCACACCCTAGTATCAAACTATTACCAAAAATACTTCTTTTGTTGGCTTGCACTGAGGCTTCCAGTTGCGTCTTCCTATGTGCCCATGTGTTATAGGTTAAACGGGCCCCCCTTTTTTTAACCATGAGAAGAAATCCCAAGAGTTCTTTTAAAAAATTTCTCAGCCTCTTGTTAAATCTGTCAACAGATGTATGAATTTTATGTGAGACAAAAATAGTTTGAGGCCACAAGAACTTCTAGAATATCCATTTGTTTCCAGAGACAAACCTATTTTTAAACCACTAATATCGGGGAAAGAATCAATACTTGGCTAACTGGAGTACAGTAGGTCCGTTTCATGTTGTGTTTTTCTTCTAAGAAAAGGGTTCATTTAGCAAAAAAACACGAAAGAGCAATTGGTCCCATTGAGTGTTTGCCTTACCAGCATCTGTTAAACAGACAGAAGTAGTCTCAGGAGAAAACATGGGTAATCTTAATCTTGGCTATAACTCAGTAGTCCCACAGAACGTCACAATTGTTTACATCTTAGTAGGGTTGCAGTGACAGAATAGTGGCCCTGTTCAGGCACTAGACCTGAGCAAAGAAGTCCAATACAACGGTACCTCGGTTAATGTAATTTGTGCATTCCCTGGGATGTTTCTTACAGTGAAAATCACTTTAACCAAATTCCCCATAGGAATGCATTGAAAACCAAAATACATTAACCAAAATGCGGTTTCCCATAGGAATGCATTGAAAACCAATTAATCCGTTCCAGGGAAACAAATATGCAAACTGAGCCACTATTTTCTATGGATTTCCTTTTGTTGTGCAAGTTTTATGTTAACCGAGCCATTTGTTAACTGAGGTTCCACTTGTATATGGAAGGGGCAAAAAGGTTGCTTTATATGCCAGCCCGACCCCAGTCCCACTCGTCGTACTTCTCACTTTTTCCTCTTGATAGGGAATGATCCGGGGGGGGGGGGTTTCTACACAGGAAACTACCCTGGGACACCCTGATTCTTCACCAGAATTGGGCTGCTATTCACATCCAGACACTCCAGGTGCTACAGACACATTACCGAAAAGGAGGATGCAGCAAATTTAACAAGACAAAATAAATGTATAAGCTAATTAGGTTACACAGAGCAAAGGGACTGAGAGATCTGGTCCCCGAGATCCAATCTACAGGAATTGTGCCCTGTCCTGCTTGTCAAAGGGGGAGCACGTTTTCCAACCTCTTTCTCCAACCTGGGCAGCGCAGTCTCTGGACCAACAGGAAGCCAAGGTTTATATCATAGGGCCATCCAGCCAAAATCTGGACAAATGTAACCTTATTTCTTCAGCCAAAGTTCAGAATAGAGAAATAGGTTGTGTAGCCAACACCACTCCAGAGCCCTGCAGGAATAGCATCTAATGAGTATATTCTACTAGGTATCAGTTTTTGTAATAAAAAAAACATGCTAGAGACCAACTATCAAGTTAACTCAGGCACATTCAGCTGGGTTGTCCAGCTAGTGCAGTGATGGTGAACCTTGGCACTTCCACTGTTCTTGAACTTCAATTCTCAGGAGCCCTGATCAGCAGAAGTGCTGACTTGGGCTTCTGGGAATAGAAGTCCAAGAACACCTGGAGTGCCAAGGTTCGCCGTCACGGAGCGAGTGTCTATCCAAGTATCAGGCAAGCCTTAGATGCAGGAGTTTGTGTCAAATCAAATTCTAATCAATCTTTATTAAGGTACAAGACCAGCATAGTACAGCAAAGGGAACAGAAGCTAAAATGAGGGTCCTTAAAATATATCAAGAGAAAGAAGTTAAAAAGAGGGCACTTTAAAAGGAGTGTTTCTGTTCTGCGTTAGGGAGAAGTAAAATTACTGTAGTACATAAGGTCAATCATGTTACAGCCATTCCTAAGCCTGTACTGTAGCTCTAGTAGTTTATTTAGGAGTTTGTGATATAAGATATCAATCTCTTCCTGAGATCTGGAGGGAAATAGATCCAGAGAAATCAGGTTCCCTAAAATCTTATCAAGAACCAGTAAAAGAAAGGAATCAATTGCTTAATCAAATTTTTAATTCACTACAGAATAACGAGGCAGCTGCATAATAGACTGTTAAATATTTAACAGTTCCTCTGAGAGTAGACTCAGTAGAGGCCAGGAGATTAACCCAGCTTCCCAAGGAACATATTCAACCCTACTAGCTTGTGGTGTGCTATACACAGACCAGGAACAAGAAATAATCAAGAGAGTCACCTTTCAGGAGGGTATTGATTGGATTGAGAGAAAAACATACTACATTGAGCACTGAGTGTGGAATTTGAATATATATTTTATTAACAAAATGATATGTGTTACATACTTTATAAAATAGGGTATTTTTAATGCACAGCATGAAATATTGTTATAAAGCCACTTTAAAAAAAACACACACACACCTCTTTTCACATTATTTTGGGAAGATATGTGGCCATGTCTGTAATGTCACACAAAAGAAATCACTTGCATCTTAATCAACCTGAAAACAATTCATACTACAGTAATACCTCGGATAACGTTTGCATCAGATAACACTAAAACCACATATCGTTAAGCAATGGGGGAGGGATTGCATCACATAACGTTAAATCCTATGGGATGCATCAGATAGCATTCGCTAAAGCCTGTGTATCTCTATGGAGCTTTAACGTTATCCGATGTATCCCATAGGATTTTAGTGTTATCCGATGTGTGCATCAGATAACATTAAAAATCGGATAACACTAAGACTTGTAGAACCAAGTTTTAGCATTATCCGAGGTTTTACTGTACAGTAATACCTCGGATAATGCTAAGACTTGGTTCCACAAGTCTTGGTATTATCTGATTTTTAGTGTTATCCAATGCATGTTAAAATCCTATGGGATGGATCGGGTAACGTTAAAGCTCCATAGAGATACATTGTAACCGCACAGGCTTTAGCGGTTGTTATCCGATCCATCCCATAGGACCTTAACGTTATTCGATCCAGTTCTCCTCCCCAGATTACTTAACGTTATGCGATTTTAGCGTTATCCGAGGTAAACGTTATCCGAGGTATTACTGTATTGGGTTACAGCAGAAGTAAGTGATTTCAGTTGAACTGCACTGCAGCTCCTCTGTATGACAAGTTAGCCACACACAGCCATTTACCATAGACACCATCCAATTTTCACCAATTACTATAAGCAACACAGATAGGCTGAAAAGTTATGCCAATAACTGGATAGCTGGCATTACAGGACTGCCCTTGTGATGGTTGACAAGAAGCAGTCTTTGTCTGAACAGCTGGCCATATAAATTGTCCCTAAAATGAGGGACATCTTTTCACAGGGCGCTTTATGGCTCTAGTCTAGGCAACAGGTTGTGAGGGTGGGCTCTGAATATACCTGTCTGTCTGTATGTCGCCCAGCTCTTTGCTTTCTCTGCAGCACGGAAAAGAAGAAGGTATCAGGGGTTACACAGAGACAATCCTAAAGTTGCACACTAGCTACAGACTACTCTCCTTGGAACCAGATGGTTGCTCTCATTCAATGCTGTGCACTTTTAGGGCTGAGTTCCATATCAACTTCTCAACAAAGGAACTTCTAAGCAACTGCTGAGCCCAACTGCAGGACATGGAAGATTTCAACATGTAGTTTCAAAGATTTCTTCTTATTTCATGTCCCGATCAAACCCTGGACTGTCAAAATGAAGCCACTTTCTTGGCTTTGTCATTGGCCAAACTTAAGTCCTCATTACCAGGTGGGGACACGTAGCCACGAGTCTGCTGCACCAAACAGGGATAATCTTATGTTTGCCTTGAAATCTGAAAAGCATGAGCATCCATTTCATCAAATGCATAACATCTTAAAGGCGTAAAGTCTGGAGACAGCTGCTCTACATTATATGCTTCTAAGCACAGCTAACACAAATACCAGATATATTTAGATTTTTATCACTCTTCTGACTTTCACGCCACTACACCTGACCACATGTGCAATGGCAGTGAATGCTGGAGAAGCAAAGAGATGCTTTATTTTTCCCATTTGGATATTCACAGTTCCTAATATATTTCCCACCCCCACCCCCTGCAACATGTGGAAAATGAGCAAGTATTTGTTTTAAACTATGGGTAGGGGAAAGCACCATGTATCATTTGGATTAAAAAAAATAGATCCATTTCAGGGCTCGAAGTAAACAATAGCTGATTCAAAGGAGGATTATTTAGACACCAAGGCACAAGTAACCCCCATTTAGTTCCATGCTGCTAAAGGACACTTATCAGAGACACACACTACCTATCTACTTGGAAGTGACGTTCCACTGAACTTTGTGAGGCTGCGTCCCAAAAAGATGATGGAAGTGTTGCAGTCAAAATGATTTACTCATCATTTGCCTTTAACCCATTGACCCCCTGGCCTTTCAGGTGTTTTAGAATTTGCCTCTCAGACGCCCCAACCACTCTAGCCAATGGCAATAGGATTATTCCAAAACATCTGGATGGCCAGAAGTTCCCCTTTTTGCACTTAAACACTCTGGGCTTATCACAGCCAAGTCTGGCAGAAATAAAGCATGCACAAGGGGGGAAATTATTTTGCAGTTCTCCTGCCTCATCCGGAGATTTTTACAGGGGGTTGAAATGATGACACACTCATTTTTGTATCTTTTCCATGTTTCTCTATTGCAGGCATGCCCAAACTATGGCCCATGGGCCGGATACGGCTCCCAAAGCCATTCCATCAGGCCCACAATGCCCTCACCAAACCAGGAAGTGAATATGGATGCTTCTATGCATGTGCAGACACATCCGTATTCACTTCCTGGTTTGGCACAGACGTGCTCGCGCATGTGCAGAAGAGTCCATATTCACCTCCTGTTTTGGTGCAGACATGCTTGCGCATGTGCAGAAGTGTCCACACCAAACCAGAAAGTGGATAATGCTTTCGCACATGTGCAGATGCATCCATGGTGAACCAGGAAGTGAATACGGACACTTTCACACGTGCACAGAAGCATTTGTGTCTGCGCTGAACCAGGAAGTGAATGCAGACATGCATGCGCAAACACTCCCACTTCTGCGGGCGTGGTGTGGCCCACTCAGCTGTTCTGGGGGCATGGCCAGGCCCCCAGCACAAAAAGTTTGGGCACCCCTGCTCTATTGGGTCTTCAAAAAAATTTCACTTTGCATGAGACTAAAAGGGGAACAGGGAGGAAAAAAATCAGCTGCTGTGCCTTTCCACTGGTAACGGAAGGAGCCTTTTTCTTGGAAGTAACCACAGGCTCTTCCTGGGGGTGAGGGCCGTTCCGTAAGAAACACTGTGGGGTAGAATCAGCCTTCCACATTCATGATGATCCACTCTCCTCCTGCCCACATCCCCCCTATCACCCGGGAACAGATTTTGAGGACTAGTGGAGGCTGCTAAGGGGGAAAATAGTCTCCTCCCCATTCTGCTGGGGGGGAGGGAGAATCCTTCAATTGGTAGGATGATCCAAATGGATTCCACTCCATACACTGTGGCTATTCAGTTTTATTATCTCCAGTGAATAGCTAGTAGTTATGTAGCAAATTTTTCACATTTATGGGAAGTACAATGGTACGTCAAGTTACGAACAGTTAGAGTTATGAAGTTTTTGAGTTACAAATGATAATCCATAGAAAATAATAACTTGAGTTACGATTTTTTGGGGGTGGGTGGGGACAGATTAATTGGTTTTCAATGCATTCCTATGGGAAACCACGTTTTGAGTTATGAATTTTGGTTTTTAATACATTCCTATGGGAAATTGCATTTAATGCATTCCAGTTATGAATTTTTTGTAACACAAAAAGTCCCAAGGGACAAAATAAATTTGTGACTAGAGGTTCCACTATTTTCAGTGCTGTTCTCCTTTCTTCACATTTTAATTAGCTACAATGCAGTTTTGTTTTGTTTTTGCAGCAGGGCTCCTGCCTGGTTTTATTTAACCAACAATCCAGGGGGGGGGGGGGAACAGTTATACACATTTTCTCACAGTCTTAGAAGCATGTGAATGTACACATGCTTCACACATCCAGTGAAACGGACCAATGTGTTTTGAGGCAGAATCATTTCAGTGACATATCTGTAGCCTCTGCACCCTACTAGGCCAGAGCTGGCAACCATCTTCTGGGATGGCAGGTGACCTTCTTAGATCAAAGTCCAAAATGAACTTGAAAGTAAAAGGAGTTCTGACGGTAAAGTTCCAACTGGACCTCACACATACATCAATAAAAGTACTGTACATGCATGGTGTTAGGCAGGATCCTTAAACTAATGTTATGGAGGGAAAACTCAGCCAGATAGAAGAAGAGGTTAGAGTAGGAATGAAGAAATGCATCCCTTTCTCAGAAAATGGGGAGGGACATTATAGTCTTGATCCTAACAACTCTGTTCCAGTGAACTCAATATTTTTAATCCCCATCTGATGGGGGGCCAGGGAGGTGATCCAATCACCATTCTATGTTATGTTAGGGAAAGAGCACCTAACACCATCCAAGACGTCTAGGTTCCCTAAGCGTGAACATCTGAATCATTTCTGACAGAGTACTTTACTGCTCTTCAAGGAAGCAAACCGATACTGCTGTGCCAGAAACATGTCCTACTTCAGTTTGCCAAAGTTGAAGGCAGGAAGTAATACTCTAAATATTCTGTTTCTTGACCAGTACGTTGCACTGGCTAGCCTATATCTCCATGCTGGAGCTACATTTTAGCATTTCACGTTCTACAGCAAAGATACACAAAGGCAAACCTGCATAAATAGGTGGTTTGTTGTTGGTTTTTTGCCTCTCAGGAATATAAGAAATAGTTCTGTGGTTCCTTCATGGTGTCATTTATCACAAGTCATTTATCATCCTCATCATCCATTTTAAGTTCCATTGAAAAACAGAAAGAACAGAAGATATTTCACACTTGGCTAAATCCTGGTGCATTGGCAATGTGCGTTTCCAGTGGATTTTCCAAATGACATCACTGTAAAAACAACTGGGAGTACACATACAATGTCATCCTTTCCTACATTTGATGTCATCAATATTACTCTATGGTTGTTTCCCATCTGTCCTGAGGATAGAACCTTATCACACACACAAAAACACAAACCCACATTAATGTATCCCTAATACATATATTGTGGGGCATTTCTGTAATCCTTTGAACATTTTGCAATCTTTTTTCCCAGGTTCGCTCAGGGTCAAATTAATTACATAACATACAACTGATTATATTTTGGGTGGGTTCATTCTATAGTAAGCAGAGGATTCAATCTCATTTGTTTGAAATCCTGTTCATAATTTATGCCTGTGGAAAGATGTCATTTGCAGGGAGTGTTTTTTGATAATTAAAAACATCCTACTTCTGTCCCACAGCTTTTCCAATTCCTGTCCCATCTCTTCCATGGTGTGTAAGCCATTTGGAGTTGAGGAAGTCTTTAATTATCACAAATTGCTGCCACTGGATGACACTGGTGGTGGATATCGGTGATGTCATCATTTCTCCGCAGGATAATGCTACAAAACTATTGTTTGGCATACAGATATTTTCTCAGATCACAGTGGCAGAAAAATGACATTTCCCCGCCTTACAGTTAAAGATCAAGGCTCTATCTACTTAAAGCAAGGGTTCTCAACTTGCAGCCCATGGACCAGATGCGGCCCATGGCACCAATTCATGTGGTCCCCCACCGCCTCCACCACCCCAGGACGTGCCATGTTGTGGAGGAAGGGCAAAATGGCTGCCCAACCCCTGAAGCTGTCTGAGGAATTGTAACTCAGCCCTCGGCTTAAAAAGGTTGAGAACTCCTGACTTAAGGTAAATACAAAGAACCATAAAAACTTTACTTAAAGTATGTACTTAACGTAACATGTAACTTGACCTTTACTAAGTACTTTCTACTCTTTAATTAACAGGAATAGTTTTGAGTATTTGTGTGCCAAAAGCACACCAACTTCAACTGCAGTAACTCTGAGGATTACACATGCTTCAAAATGTCCTTTAGAAAGTGCAGACGTTGCTATAGCAGAAAACCGTAAATCTGTAGCATCCATTATAGCCTTCAGTTTTTAATAGGCCATTTCTGTAGAATTGAGCAGCCAAAAGTACAACCTGAGTGAGGTGTCTGAGCCTAGATTAGGGAATTCAAAGAACAAGTGCACAAAAACTCTGGAGTCCATCGCTCAGTAGCATCCGATTTAAGGTTTTTGATCTTCTTGGGCCCAGGTGGCCCATTGCCCCCCCCCCTCCTCCTTTCTCCTGCGGGGACATTAATCAGATTTCACACAAGTATGGGCAAACACATCCATTACTTATTGCACCAACTTTGGTAGCCATCACTTGTCTAACCCTGCAGCACAGATCTGCCAGGAAAGGAGGACATTTTATCCGCATCAAATTCTTCATATGATTTTTTTTTAAAAAAATAATAATACCAGGATTCTACAGAGCAGAAAGGAACAAAACTCCTGCTTCATATGACTTTTGGTATGAATTTATGCTGCTAGTATCAGTGCAAGATAATATCAAGCTGTGTTGGAAGTTTCTGCTACATCAGATATTATTGGCAAGGCGTTCTGCGCAGATATATATAAAACTCAGAAGATAGGATATGAACTGAAGCATTGATAGGGGTTTTTTTTTCCCTGATGTATGATAAAACAGATGCACTCATCGTTCCCTACTAGTAGGTTATTCTGCTCTCTGGCTTCTACAGTGAGGTATCCTGTAGACAGCTACAATCCTCGCCTCTTACATCTTGAATCTCCTGTTGATAAAGAACAGAGTAAGACTCCATTAAGGAAGGTATGGAAGTCACGTGTCATTATGTTAAAGGCTCTTAAAAATTATACGACTGTTTTAGGGTACTCTATTTTAATGGGCATAAAGATTAGATACTTATTATTATATATTTATATTATTTTTCTATACACTTTAGTGATAGTTGGATACCCTTGGCATGAAGTGTCTTAAAATAGTTTTTATGTTATAATTATGTGACTGTTTTATTATTTTGCTATTACAGTCAAACCTCGCATAACAAATGCCTCGTTTAACGGAAAACTCGCATAATGAGCGGGCATTCTTCAAACGTTTCTGTTTTGCATAACGAACATTTTCACTATGCGAAATGGACTTTTCCTATGGAAAAACTTGCATAGCGAGCATTTCTATGAGAAAAACTCACATAACAAAAAATTTCCACTATGCGAGTTTTTCCATAGAAATTTTTGTTATGCGAGTTTTTCCATAGGAATTTTCGCCATGCGAAAAAACTCGCATAGCGAGCAGCCTCGCAGAACAAAATATTTTCATTCTGTGAGGTTTGACTATACTGTTTTTAATATTACAATGATCTGTCGATTGAGCAATAAATGTTTTGACCTCTTGACCATTAAGGAAAGTGCCTCCTGAAAGATAGTAGGTCTGTAAGTAACCTTAAGTTCGTCAACTCCTGGTGGGGAAATATGTATAAATTCTACAAGCTATCTTTTCTATTTCTCTCACTCATTGTTATAGTAAAGCAGCATGAATATAAATAATATTAATGATATACTGTGGTAGCAGCAAGAATAGTATTAAGTGGAAGCGCATCTGAAATTAGGATCGAATTCCTTGAATATTATGATGCTAAGTACTAACATAGAATATTGACACAGATTGGACATTTACGTGGATTAATTTAAAATGAATAAGTCAATGAAGAATTGTTATCATCTTCTCATCTTATGGATGAAGTTTCAATCAGAAAAAGCCCTTCATTAAAACAGAATTGAAAGATGCAATTTAATATGAAGAAGCAGGGAAGTCCAAGGTAGAAAAAGTCTTCTTTTTCACTGCCAGCATGGCAGTCAACTAAAACTCTGATTTTTAAAAAAGTTTGTCATAGGTGGGACCCAACAGAAGAAGAGGAAAGATAAAATTATAGAAATATGGCTGCAAATGCAGTTGGATAGATTTAGTAAGATTTTCTATAAAGAACACTTGTATTTCTTTCTTATGGAGGAAAGGGCAGGTTTAACTTTTCGAAGGGTTCACTTAAAATGAATCAACATGATTGCCCTCCCATATCCAGGGCTGATATGTGCCAAGATATTAAAGTTACCCAAAACCACGGAAAACAGCGAACTCCATATTTAAGCACACATATTTGAGTCATAGAAATGATTATGCAAATGCCTCCATTGTTCTACATGCATGCTAGCAAAATGGCTGCCATAAAACACAGTCCATCCCTTGTAAGTATTAAGTAAGTAATGTACCACAAAAATATATATTTATTATATATTTCAGGGATTTTTTTAATTGAATATTTGAAATTGAAGCCATGGAAAAGAGACTCACAGATATGACTGGAAGGCAACCTGTATACTTAAGAGGGCATTATGCCATCTGTTTGCTGAATCATTGCAACTTGCACCATTCACTCCTATTAAGATGCACGAAAGAACAGTAAGAGAAAAGCAAGCAGGGTTAGTGTGGAACAAGCCTATTTCTTGACAGGAAACTTTCACTTCACAATGCATGATTCCTTATGTGAAGCTACACTTACTGTAGCAGATCTTTTGCTGAGGTGCTGGTCAAGTGGCCAGGGGGGTGGCTGGCACATTGCCAAATAGTTGCCTCTGCTTCTGTGGCTGCATATCTATGCCTGTTAAATACCAAGATGAGGCTAGCCAGGGAAATTCTTGCTCTACCCACAAGTGTATCCCACTACAAATTAGCCTGGGTCTCCCAACAATATAGCCCAAGGAAGTAAAAGAACTTACAGCAGCCCATCTAAAAAAATGCATTTATTTCATAAAAATATATGTTCAAATACAGCTGGGCTTTTATAGTATTAAAGATAGCCACTCTTACTAGTAGAACGTGTCTGTGTGTGTGTGTGTGCGCGTGTGTATATATAATGCAATAATATGTTAATACATGTGAAAATGGAAGGTACTGAAAGCTACATTACTATAACTGTAAATACTCATTTTATATACAGTCATTTATTGAGAAGTCAGCCATTAAACTACCAACTGACATATTACTGCAATTTACAGACATAACCAAAAAAAAAAATAGCAAGTGCACTCGGAAAGAAAATTACTTGGGATTTTGCAGAAATTCAGTATATGTAAAAGGGACACTGGCTGAGACGTATGCTTGGAACCTAGATTAAGACACAATTCACCAGAAACATCTTCTATGCAAGTCCTCTGAAATGGAGTTTCTGCAGAGATTCCTGGTGAAATGCACTGAACATTTCCAAATGTAACATTTACATGATTACTAGGACAACTAACACAAGCTCAGGAAGCTCAATAAAAGCTTCGATACCTGATTCTTCTTGGAACAGCCTGTGGAAAATATGATGAGGACTTAAGACAATTTATGTGGGGTCTACAATACTGAGAACATGAAGCTACTGTCCTAACTGATGGTTGAAGGGTGGAACACCTGCTAGGCTACCAAATTCTTTTCTATTTTCTGGCGAACATAAAGACATCTTGAGGAATATTATATCCTTAGATTATAACTGACAAGCTACATGTGCGATACATTATTTGGCTCTAACAGCAATGCCCTCTTCCATCTCCCGCTGCTTCTATATTTCAACAGCAGCTCCATTTCTGAGCTCTCTTTCCCTTAAATGTTCAGATTCAGCCCCAGAGGGAAGAGGAAGTAAATTGGACTTATGATTAGGATGGAAATCTAAGGTGATATAGCAAAGCTGGATGCAGAAAGGCACTGTTCTGTTTTAGATTTGCCTGAACGTGTCTTGTCGTCATACTATAGGGACCCCCTCCCCAGTGACTTAAGCTTCTTCTACCTGTGGATTACCTGCAGCAACAACTAGAGCACGTCTGTTTCAGAGTGCACACTGCTGCAGTGTGTGAGTGTGTGTGTGTATGGGGAACTGCCATTACAAACATCAATACAATCATAGCATCTTTCCACTACATATGACAGATGGCTCAGTTTTGTGTCAGTACTTTGTCTAGTGTATGAATACTGACAGGTTGTAGTTTGAATGTTTCAGCCTATTCACTGCATGGGTGCAAACTGGAGCTGATGTCCCATTGTTTCTGCTTCTTCTGAGGACTATGCTTGGGACCACTGGAGAAGAAGCTTGCTTTGCTGTGGGGCTCAGCCTGATCCTGATCTTTCTGGGTCCAAATACTGAAAAACTCTAGAGACACAAAGGAAGGCCCCCAAGGCTTCTCTACAGTAGCAATCAAGCTAACCCCTCTCAAAGACCTCCGGGGAAAACAAGGCCTGCTTTCTTTGGAAAAACGGATCCATCTGGCTAGAGGCAGCCACCAGTGCTTGACCGAGGGCTGGTCAATTGGTCAGTCCTTTTTGTTTCTTGGCTTACTTGTGCAGATATTTCTCCACATATTCCTGAATCCACTTTAACTTGGGATCAACGCAGATCTGTTTGCTGCTGTTTTTCAGTCTTGCACTGCCAAAAAGAAAAGAAAAGCAGAGTAAAAATTAAACCAAAGCAAAAGAACTGCTAGATGCTTCTCAGTTCACTTGTTTGTCTTGGGTCTGTCTACTCTTGGGAAACACTGAGGGAAGTCTATAAATCCTGCCACCCTTTCATTGGGAAAATCTAAGTAGAAGGTTGAAAGAGGAGGAGAAGAAGGCCTTGATATTACTCTATGCCGGCACAAATTCTGCATGTCACACTACAACTACTAGACCAAATGCCATCCTAGTCCTCACTCAGAGACTCATCCTAGAACTTGGATAACAGGAGAGAGTCAAACAATATGAAAGACCCTCCACTCATTACTGCCTGAAATAAAATGGTAGATGCGATGACATCCCGGGGGGGGGGGGGGTTTAAAAAAAATAACGCTCCAATTTTCATCTATTCCTGCTACAAAATTATTTAAAGCGATACACATATATGTTTGCTTTACTCATAATAGTCATATCAAAAACCAAAGAAAAACAAAAATTCTCATAATAGTCAATGAAGATGGCATCTAAAACTTCTGAAGGTAAATAAAACTGAGGCTCCTTCTTGAATCTAGATTAGGTGTCAACTAAACTAACCCCGTCCCTAACCAAACAAACTGCTGTGGACTGAATATCACAAGAGTAGGCAGTGTAACAGGTGTTGTTGGTCTGAGGGTCTGCTGTGACATGTTTGGTGGGATTTTGTTGATGTTGAGGTTAAACAGCTATTTCAATTCAATTATCACCCAAGTTTATGAGTAAATTGTGTTGATGTTGATGTTACATGTTGTCAAGTCGCCTCCAACCTATGGCAACCATATGAATGAGTATCTCTGGGTTATCTGAGCAACTAACATTTTAAGCAGAATGTTACAAATTGCTCTACATAGTCGATAGATGAGACAAAATCATTTCTTTTAAATTAAAAAAAATCTGCCTTTTTTAATGCTAAAAGGTTACATAAAGCAATGATTCAAAAACCATACCAACTTTTAGTAACTTTTCTATTTATTTTTTTACACATTGGCTATGTAAAGCTAAACATTGTATACTGTACTACTTTTTTTTTGTTTCAGTATACTTTTGGTCCTGATTATTTAAGGTTCTCAAAAAGTCACAGAGTGTGTTATTTAGCTGTCAATAGTCACTCGGCTTATCACCCTTAACTACCTCTTCATCTTGCAGAAAGAAATTATCCAATTACAACTGTCTTGATATTTTCCAGATCATATTGTTTTTGTTCTTAAAAAATGAGAACAGAATGCTATCAAACAATTTCTCGGTTAAATTATTAATTCCATTTAGGTTTGCCTTGAAGCTTGTCCTCATAATTTTTCTTAACTCCGCTGTGCTAAAATATGGCAACACATATTAATTACACATAAAAGGACTTAATTTTGGAAATAGAGAAAATCTGCAGGGTTGCCTTTAGGTTGCTAAGAGAGAGAAAATTACACTGGCTTTCAGCGAGTTAGCAGGGCTGCGGTGGCTCAGTGGTTAAGAAGCTGACCTTGTTAACTGGAAGGCTGGCAAGTCAGCATTTCAAGACCCGGGTACTGCATGACGGATTGAGGACCCGTGCTGCTGCTGCTGCTGCTGCTGTTGTTAGCAAGTTAGCAGTTTAATTTACTTCAGCAAAAGTGAGTATCTAGTCTTACATTATACATTTAATAAATTATAGCTGTAAGAAAGAAGAATTTATTCAGAGTTGTTGGAAGCTGGAAAAATTATCTACATTTTATAAATAAGGACTGGTGCTTGGGTGTTGTGTTTTTTTTAACACAACACTCAACAGAAATAGTTTTCTAGGAACCTCTGTATAAATGTTCCTCTTACTATTTTATTTAAATTGATTAAATTAGAAGAAAGGTCATTGCAAAGGGTTGGAATCGACTGTGCGACTGAACAACAACAGGGTTTATTCTATAAGAAAGGAAACATTACCATCAATTATCAGAGGCATCGCTGTTCCCTTCCTCCAATTAAAGCAATGCATTAACTTTATCCAAATTTAATAAATCTAGATGATTATTTTTCCTCTCCTCTTTAACGTTGGCCTCAATGGCCTCAGGGTCCCCTTTCAATTCGATTATAGTATTCTACGTGAATGTTTTGCAACAGTATTTGTGTAAGCTCGGAAGGAATACAAAAGGCCTTTCAAATAATCTACCTCCACATACACAAACACACCCACACCGTATTGTGTCAATGGCTGTGAAAAAAGAGATTGCCACCGTGGGCCTGAGGGACTGTGGTGGCTCAAGTGGTTAAGATACTGAACTCGCTGACTGGAAAGTCGGAGTTTGATTCCCGGGTACTGCAGGATGGAGTGAGCTCCCATTTCTGCCCCAGCTCTTGCCAGCCTAGCAGCTTGAAAGCAAGAAATTGCAAGGAGATTAATAGGAATCACTTCGGTGGGAAGGTAAGCAGTGTTCCATGCACTCCAGTGTTGAGGCATGCTTGCCACATGTCCACGGAAACATCTGTAGGCACAGACAGTGCTGGCTCTTTGGCTATAAACTGAGATGAGCACTGACCCCTAGAGTCAGCTACAGCTGGCTTTCAAGTTAGTGCGACCTTTACCTTATGTTACATTGGCCCTGGACGGTTCCTTGTTGCTATGGGTACTAGTGAAGTTTTGGTTGCCCTTGCCTTGCCAGCAACCATAGACATCATGGGGAGGAGGAGGGGAAGGTCTTTCTCCTCTTTGCCCCCAAGGTATGTGCTAATAATGGAGTATATGGGATGGAAAACAATAGAATCAAACTAATTCTCTCCCTTTAGGAGTCAGTGAGAGCCAACTTTGCTCTCTGCTGCAGGAAATCCTGGAACAGTGGGAATGCTCGCCATTAATTTGCCCATAATAAGAAGATTTATCTCAAAACATAAACAAGGCGTAACGTGGCATTTTTAAGACAAGCAGGATTATATTAGTGGGAATTTCTGTGGATTGCAATACATCCTCTTTTTGTTTGCTTAACACATGCTTTAGTAGACTAGTGTCGGCTCCCTCTCGGAAAAGCAGCGTACGGTTTCTTTTTCTGCAGGAAACCCTGCGGACATCTTTTACTTTCCAGACTTTTACATTTTACCTTTTCCATTTCATCAAAATGTCTGCCTATCCTTCATCACAGAATGGTTAAGAATTATGATGAGCTAATAAGAGAGATGACGGTTATTGTTATGGTTAAGAATTATTACTAAGGGTTAAGAATTATTATGAGAAAAGGCTTCAGGACAATCAAACTTGCCGGGTCTTCCCGAGTGGGGCGGGGTATTAAATGCGAACAAATAAATAAATAAATAAACTGAGAAAAATCAAGAGAGGCACGGAGGGGGGGTCTTGACACAATACAAATACAGATCCAGATGTTAAAAGATGCTTGCTAGCCTTTGGATAAAGGTATCAACTGCATCTGCATTTGTATTAACTGAGAAAAAAAGTTTACTAACATTTTGAGGGAGAAACATTCAACATGTTAGTAAACTTTTTTTCTCAGTTAACAGATGCAGTTGATATGTTTATCCAAAGGCTAGCAAGCAACTTTCTGATATTCTGTCCCAATTTACACCAAATGCCTATTTTTCAAGTCAGGCTGCGATGAGCCACAAATCTCTTCATACCTTTAAGACTTGCGTGTGTACATCCGCAAAGATTTCAAATATCTTTATCACCCTAGCCTAAAAGAAAGGCGTCCCAGACGAAATATTCTTCGGAATCATACACATTTTAATGGTTATCTCACATTTATCCATTTTAAATATCTGCAATTGGTTTTATTTTCTGGAAGCTGCCCAGAGTCTTCAGAGTTGGGCAGCAATACAAATTAGAAAATAAATAAATAAAAATCTTGACTTCTATCTTGCAGAAAATTATAATGGGCCCTGTGCTCCATGCCATTGGTACATTTTTTTTGTGGCCCTCAAAATATTCTTCTAAGCAGCCAATCAAATCTTGTCCTAAAAATGAAGACTATACTGAACATTAAAAATTACAATATCTCACCTTGGAATCAACAGTTCTTGCTCTTCATTCACCAGTGATGGCTAACCTTGGCACTCCAGCTGTTCTTCAACTTCAATTTCCAGAAACACAAGTCAGTACTCCTACTGATCAGGGCTTCTGGAAATTGAAGTCTACAAACAGCTGGAGTGCCAAGGTTAGCCATCACTGACCTAAATATCTCCATAGGATACTCTGTGTTCTGTATTTTGCCTCTATCAGAGTTCAAAGCTCTTTCAAGGCTAAAAACTCATTATTTCTGATATAGTTATCCAGTTTTTCTTCCAGTTTGCATTTCAATAAGTTTGTTTAGATCAGTGTTCCCCAACCTTTGGTTTTTAGACTTCAATTCCCAGAAGCCTCAGTCAATCCCCCAAAGCACTGATCAGCCAATGGATTGACTGAGGCTTCTGGGCATTGAGGTTCCCTCTGTGTGGGGCGCATGCCCCCAGTTGGGAACCACTAGTTTAGAGTATCTGACTTCTCTTTAAATTAGTAATTTTATGCCTTTAGAAGTTCATAAGTTATTTAATTATATTTATTTATTTATTTATTCAATTTCAAAAGAAGCAGTTATGTTGGTCTTTCTCAGCAAGGTTGACAAAACTAAAGCAAAAAAAGAAATCAAAAAGAAAATAATAAGGCTTTTTCAAGATTAAAAGAAATTATTTCAGTGTGAGCTTTCATGGATCCTATTTAATTTTGCCAACCTCATTTATGTTTCAGGCAACAGGTATACTTGTTGACCAGGAAGGTCAATGTTGTATTCCTTCTCCCTCTCTCTCGCTCCTGCTCTGACAAAATAACAGATGGTGCAGAATATGTAAGTAAAGCGGGAGGTCAGCAGTTCGATTCCTATGTACCACAGGATGGAATGAGCCCCTGTCTCTGTCCCAGCTCCTGCCAACCTAGCAGTTCGAAAGCAAGACATTGCAAGTAGAGAAATAGGGACCACTTCGGTGGGAAGGTAAACAGCATTCCGTGCACTCCAGTGTGTAGTCATGCCTGCCACATGACCACGGAAACGTCTGCAGAAGCAGACAGTGCTGGCTCTTTGGCTTCGAAACAGAGATGAGCACTGAACCCTAGAGTTGGATACAACTGTCTTTCGAGCAAGGGAAACCTTTACCTTTTACCTTAAGTAAGTAATCTGTGTTTTAAAGAACTGACTGAAAATCAAATGTTACTTGCTACTACTAGGTCTAATCTTTGACAAAGCGTTTTCCTCCCCTCTCATTGTAGTTAAACTGCTGAAGAAAAATATGAAAATGCAAAGGTGTGTGTTTGAATATACAGTACTTTTAAAATACCTGTGTAAGAAGTTTTATATGATGTGTTTTAACTCTTTTAGATTGTAAGCCACCCTGAGTCCTCGGAAAAGGGTGGGGTATAAATATAATAAATAAATAAATAAATAAAGTCTTGCCAGAGGACTGCCTGACCTGCCTAATCCAAGCAAGTACACTTTTACCCCAAATCCATGTGAAATGTTTGGAGTGACTGTCTCATTCTATTCACATCCTTCTGTCTATTAGCAAGAAAGTGATGGGAGCAAAATTAGTAGAATCTCTGTTGGTTTTAATGTTAAAATTTTTGGCTTTTTTTTTTTAAAGTATGTCCCTAGAAGACGTTTCCCTCCTGCCAGTTCCAATGCAAAGCTCTGCTCTGAAACCTCTGGGTGGATATTCCTTAACTCTCTTCTGTAAATCCCTTGTCTGTTTTGTTCATGCTTTGCTATGGGACTTGAGTTCAATTCAGAGCACTGCACTCCCCGACCCTCATCTTTGTCCCGATGCTTATTATTAATTAGTATTAATTAATCATAATTAATTTCCTAGATTCTTACTTTTCACATGCCTAATTATTTCTTTTTGATAATGGAGTGATGTGGTTCCAATTTCTCTCCTCCTGCCCTCACTTGCCACATGGATCATGAATGATGCGCATTCCTTTGTCACTCCAGAAATTGCTACAGTGTAAGGCAGAAAATGTGTTAGAGCGGGGGGGGGGGGATCTGTGCACACTTACATTATCTGGAGAGAACAGCCCGGGACGGTCAGGATCTTGAGGTGCTTAATGTGAGACTTGGCCACGTTGCTCTCAAAATATCTGCAGGGACATCGGTATGTCAGGCTGATGGGCTTGCCTAAAGGGCAGCACAATGGAAAGAATTCAGATACTTGAGCGGATACTTAGTGCATCTTTTGTGGCGGCGGCGGCCCTGATACACCTGTAGTAACAAGTCCTTTCAGCCTTTTAATCCTTGTGTTTAGAGAGACAAAAATAAGGTGCTAAACTGCAAATTAAGAAACGTGAACATGCTTTCTTTCCTTTCTTTGTCAACAAGGAGCCCGCTGGTTGTCTCAAGTGGCCATCCATGGGGCAAGACAATGGCTAGGTCTGAAAAGCACTGGGTCTCCCTCAGGGTTAATCCTGCCAAATGATTTGACCCCAAGCCAAACAGGATAAGAAAGCAAGCCAGGGAAGCCAAACAGGGCCCCCCCCCCCTCCGCCTCCCCCTCCCCTGCTAATAACTGACTCCAAACAGGGAGAGGGAAGCCAACAGGACCTGCCCCGGGGGTGGGGGTTGGGGGGGGCGCATGGCCGTGTGTGGCTCCAGGTCAGAGTATTTTATTTGTTGTTGTTAGCCACAAACGGCTTGGAAGGCATCTGCACATTCTTTCCCTGGCCCTGGAAAGAGAAACCTCAGGATCACCTTCCTTCAGAAGTCTCACACCTCACAGAGGGAGGAGGACGTGGGGGCCCCTCGCCCGCCTCGCCTCCTGAAGCGCCTGCCATTGTGACGGGGCCCTTCCCGTCACATACCATCATGGCACATTTCAAAATGAAGGTGACATAAAGAAAGGTTCCCTCTTGCTCCTACCTCAGGGACCCTCACATTAAAGCCCACTTCTCATGGACATGGAGGACTTCCTTGAGCCTGTAACATTTCAAATAGCCGTGGAGAGGGGGTGACATGATCTAGTCCTTCATGGAGAAAAAAATTTTCTCCCTCCACTGACATGTCAGGAGAAAGGATACTAAAACGGCGCATTCTCCCTGACATAAAAGCAAAACTGCGCATAACATTGGACACATGTGGCTCGATCTCCTGACATCTTTCCTACTTGGCTAAAAGCAGCTGTCGGCTGTGTGGTGCCATTTGGAGTTGGCGTTGAGAGGCGGCAAAACCTCTAAAGTGAAGAAAGAAAAGTTTTTAAAGGCATTCCTTAAGTCAATGCAGTTGCAAAAAAAGAATAATAATTAATTTGCAATCTCCTTTCCAATGCAGCTGTAAAAGGAGAATTTTAGAGAAAACTGAGACATTTTAACTTTTCTGCTGATCAAATATCTCCAATTAATACCTACCGCTGCAGACTGTTCAAAATTTATTATCACAGTGTACGTGTGCATGTGTGTGTTCCTCTCTCACACAGACACATATCTTTTCCCCAAATCAACAAGTTAGTCAGGGAATGATCACAGTAAATCCTAGAATGCAGTAGTTACAAAACAGGCAAAATGCTTGCATCTTCACCTTTTTAAAAAAAAAAGGGGGGGGAGGTTATTATAAATTTAAAACATCATAACAATATAAACTGGATAACAAAAGTGCGATGTTTTGTGTTAATAATGTGCAGGTTTAAAAGAAGTATCTCAGGGAGACATTTTTTTCCCCTGATCCCCATTCACATCCCCTGGGACGGAGTTCTGTAACAGCATCGGTGAAGCCTGGGAGATTTCCTTTCCTTCCTCTCTACTACCCTCCTGTCAACAGTAGACGTAAATGTGGGGAAATATATGGAGATATAGATCTATGTGTGAGTGAGAGTAAATACATATACATACACATAAAGAGATCTCTGTTGTGCTCAGACACAGGCACATAAAAATGCCTATTTACTCATAATCCTGAATATGTACAATAATCCTATGCAATTTTTTTCTTAAAGGTTCATTTTTGTCAGTCCAAATAAAAACTTAAACCTGTTCTTTCCTCTATTTGCTTGTCCTTCAGTCCAAGTTATTTCCAAAACACAGTAAAACTTCGTCATTTTATCTGCTGCCTTACATTAACACAGTTCCATCTGTTATGAAATTATTGATCACTTCGCCCGTCCCCCCATCGACTCTTCTAAAGCCGTCATGAGTTCCCACTATTATAAGGCTGATACAAGATTTCTGATAATTTCTACTGCCCCATAATCTAAATATGTTCCAAAATTTATCTCTGTTTCCATTTGACAAAAATAATGCTTTTTATTTGTGCTTGTTTGTTGTATAAGCAATAGGAATTCAGCTCCCCTTACACATTTCACTGCTTTTTATTAATGTTTATTAAATCCATTTTTCCTTTAATGTTCAAGCTAGAAAAACAAATAGTAACTGAATTATTTATTTTATGTTTTGGAAGGATAGTCCACTTAAGACTTTCCCATTCCTTTTTTCAAGAACTCTTGGTGGTCTTACTTACACACAACTATCTATATTCTACAACATGTATTAGATAAGACCCACTGCATGGTTTGCCTTATCTCTCAAAAAAAATGCTAGTGCCTATTAATCTTAGATGTTGCTGTTAGCTGCAGAGAAGGAATGAGCCTGCCAGCCCCTGCAGATGCTTTTAACGAAAGAAAGCAACAGCCAAGAGATTCATGCACGGTTCTTCTGTATCGTAGCCTAGCACTAATGGCAGAGGTTTTAGAAGCACGCATTACTCATGGCAGCCACCCTCTGCTGTCCGGTGTGGCACAGTCCAGGCAGAGATGGAAACCCCTTCAGCAAAGGCAAAGGGCAAAGACTGGGTTGGTAACCCAGCTTTACAAAATAGAACCTGAGGACAAGGCACATAACTAGCCCTTCTGCACTTCCTTTTAGAGCACCAATTTGTAGCACCTCTGGCCCAGATCTATATCTGCCTCGGCGCCTGATGAGCATAGATGAAGTAAGGTGCAACAAAGCTGACAAGAGCTTGCACATTGACAAGAATGTTCAACTGGGAAGAGATGTTCAATAACATGTTCATCATCACTGGAGTTCTGTTACTGACCATTTTTCACAATGAAAGGCAGCAGAAATCCCCAAAATAACAGCAAAGCTCTTTTGAAGTTTAGAACTACAGCTAGAATAATAACAATGTGTCAGAGATTTCTCTGGGTTGAAAGGATTTTTAGGGGATGCCCGAATGAGGCTCCTTTCATGTCCCCAAGTACATCTCTCGGGTATCGAACCCTGAACTTCCAGTCTCCCGCTCAGCGTTTAACCACTAAACCACTGGGGGAGCTGCAGGAAAAATCCAACAAGAACACAAAGAAGCTGTTTGTTTTTCAGAGTTCTAAGAGGTGCATCGAAAACCCCAAATCCATGTTGTAGAAATATCTTTATTTAGTATCAAACATTTTTTGTTGGTTCTATTAAAAGACACGGCCTAGTATCTGTGGAGTCTGGATTCCCATTGTGGTGGTGTGGCGTTGCATTTTTTCCATTCTGTGGATCCAGTGTGAATCTCAAATCAAAGCCAGGAATGGACTGCATCCCCCCCCCCCCCAGGGCAGTCTTTTGACAAACCTCTTTTGATAAGCCCTTGGGTAATTACAGGTAATGAAGCAAAATAGTAATTCCCCAACCCCCACAAAGGGGACAACTTTGATGCAATTTAATCCTGGCTGTAACTGCAAAGAATGAGGAAGAATTTACAGCTTACCATGATTTAATTAGCAGGCTCACAAAAGAAAAATATATTAAAAGATGTAAACAATCGTTCTAAACTGATTAAATGAACAAAATGTTGAGGTTTCCGAGTCTTGAGATAGTACAAAAGGTAAAGGTTTCCCTTGCTCGAAAGCCAGTCGTATCTGACTCTAGGGGTCAGTGCTCATCTCTGTTTCTAAGCTGAAGAGCCAGCGCTGTCTGCTTCTGCAGACGTTTCCGTGGTCATGTGGCAGGCATGACTAGACACTGGAGTGCATGGAACGCTGTTACCTTCCCACCGAAGCGGTCCCTAAATAGGTAATAATTTTGTGTCAGGTATTATTCTGGGTTGAAAGGACTTTTGCTGGAGAAACTCCACTCAGGGAGGGGATGCCTGAATGAAGTTCCTTTCATGTCCCTAAGATCTTTTCCCACTGAAGTGGTCCCTATTGATCTACTTGGAATTTCTTGCTTTTGAACTGCTAGGTTGGCAGGAGCTAGGACAGGGATGGTCACTCAAACCATCATGCAGTACCCGGGTCTCAAACTGCCGACTTGCCGGCCTTCCAGCTAACTAAGCGAGCTTCTTAACCACCGAGCCACTCCAGCCCCTTCAGTCTTGAGATAAGGCAGTTATTTTAAACAGTGATCTTAAAGCAATGAATTAGGTAAAATCAGAGCATTGACATGAAAAATACTTAAAGAGTTACAAAGACATCTTGACTGAAACTTAGTTTATAGCCTGTTCAATTTTCATAACTGATTTGGCATGAAATCCAACTAAAATGAGTGGGAACCACATCTGGCTAAAGAGTGACTGGGTTGGGATCCATATTTCAAATGTGAATGTACTGCCCACAATTAGCAAGAGGAAAATCAGCTTCAGGTCAGCCGGCAATAAGTTGTATTTTACTCAGGCAGGCTCGTGCCCCAGGGCAGCCAAACAACCTGGCAGTTTTGCAGATGAAGGCAGCGGCCGGCCAGTAGGGACAATACGTCTTTCTGTCCTCTTAGGAAAAGGGGGGAGGGTGCCTTTAAATAAGGGGCTTCTGGCATCTAGCAGTCACTGTGCAGTTATTATGATATTCACTCTTTGAAAGGGAAAGTTTGTGTGTTAGGAAAAAACTTCAGAAGGGGCAGTGCCAAAAAAAAAAAAAGAGAGAGTGAAGAATTATGAATAGGAAACAATGTTTGGATCCCTCTGTAAAATTACATGAATGAGTTAGAACCTTCATTCATTATCTGGGAATCCCACCCACCTCCTTTCTATGGGTTAAAAAATAAGGTCAAGGGAGCAGTGAGGAAACAGGGTGGAAGAGATGGTTGTCATCTGGGTCTTGAGGAGAATCTGTGGGAAAGAAGTTTTTAAAAGCATTGGAAGCATCCAAGATGCTTCCTGCAGCAAAATCAGGTTTTTGCATCCTGCCTCCTCCCTGATCAGGGAAGCAGCAGCAGTTTCCCTATAATATAGATTGAGCCTCCAGTCACGCAATATTGTGTCTCAACCTTTGGTTTTTGGACTTCAGTTCCCAGAACCCCAAGTCAATTCCCCAAAGCACTGATCATCCAATGGACTGAACTTAGGCTTCTACGAATTAAAGTGCCCCTGTGGGCCGTGGGCCCCACGTTGGGAACCACTGCTCTAGCGGCTCTTTGCAGACAGCTCTTTCTAGCTAGGAGAGAGGTTGGAGTGCCTTAAATGCAAGACCAACATGCTCAAGTGGGGGCTGCTGGCAGACAACAACATGCGCTGTGTGAATGTGGAGAGATACAGAATCCATGGGCTCATTTATTGGTCTGCTGACTACTGCCAGAAACATGCACCAATGATTATTTAATACAAAGCCAAGAGAGTGGCTTCATTTTGGCAGTCCAGGGTTTGACCAGGGCGTGGAAGAGGGGTAAGGCTAGGCCCTGCTAATGGAGGACTCCGAACCCCACCAAGCTCAACTACAGCTGGGAAATTTAGCCTGGGGGCTGTAATTCTCAGGACCATCTCCAGCCAGCTGGGGGATTCTGGGTACTGCAGTCGCAACCCATAGGACCGTTCCTGAGTGCGGATCCCAGTCAGACTAGGCAAGAACCAGCAAGGGGAATAAGAGTCGTAATGTGTGGAGGAGCAAACTTCAGCAGCCCTCCTGAACTTGGCACTGGCCCTTCCCGCACTATCAGGATCTGCTGGGTGCTCCAGAGAAGTTTTCATAGAATCACAGAACCACTGAGTTGGAATTAGGGGCATTTTAGGTCATTGAGTCCAACCCCATCTGCTCAATGCAGGAATCCAAATCAAAGCAGATATGACAGATGGTTGTCCAATTCTCTTTCTGGATGCTTCCACTGTCGGGAGTGCTCACTGCCTCTCGAGGCAGTTGGTTCCACTGTTGTACTGCTCTATTAAGAAGTTTCCCCTGTTATTCAGCCTCTATCTGTAGTTTGAGCCTATTATTACGCATCCTGCACTCTGGGATGACGGAGAACAGATCCTTCCTTTCCTCTTTATGATTATCTTTCAGGTATTTGAAGAGTGCTATCACATCCCCTCTCGGTCTCATTTTCTCAAGGTTAAACATGCCCAGTTCCTTCAGTCTTTCCTCCTATGGCTTGGTTTCCAGTCCTCTGATCTGTTGCCCTTCTCTCTGTACCTGATCAATTTTAATTTTTTGCATCTTTTTTAAAGCGCGGTGCGCAGACTTGGAACACAGTACTCTAGTTGTGGTGTACCTAGTGCTGAATACAGGGGGGACTAATACCCCATGGATTTTGCCATATGCCTGGGGGTGGGGAGTCGGTATTCTGCCAGAGCTGGGACCAAACTTTCAGCTTCAAGGCTGAGGCACTGAAGAAGCCAGTGTGTGGCGCTCAGTCCACTCCCACCCTCCCATGGTTCCTAATGTGGGGGTGGGTGGGTGGGTTTGATTTTTAAGGGTGGGCAAACTGAGAATGTGTTTAAAGGCCAAGTTAATGGCCTTTTAGGCTTCTTCACATGAATCGTTCACTTTTTGAATAATAAGAATTATATGTGGAGAGGGGGAGCATCAGGATTTTAGAGATACAAGTCAAACCTCGCATAAAGAGCGCCTCGCTTAAAGAGTAACTCGCTTAAAGAGCAGAATTTTCTCAGGATGTTTGCTTCGCTTAACAAATAAAACCAACCAAACATTCGCTTAACAAATAAATCGGGGTTCGCAATCCTCCCACCGCCACCAGAAGTCACAATTGGTCACTTTCAATGGTGTTTCGCTTAAAGAGCAAACTCACTTAAAGAGCAATCCCGTGAAACACATTATGCTCTTTAAGTGAGGTACAAGTGTACTTAGTGCAGGTGGCCAAAAAGAAAAGTTTGTGAACCGATGGTTAGACCAAGTGAGTGGCCTTTTAGGCTTCCTCCATGGGAACAGGAGTTCGCTTTTTGAAACATAAGAATTATACAGTATGTCACACGGGTGGGGCCATCAGGATTTTAGAGATGCTTAGGTGGGGCATGGATGGCTCCCCCTCTAAAATGTCAGGTCCCAGGATGGAAGCCCCACAGGCCGGCCCTGGAGGGACAAGAAGAGCCTGAAGGAACTCAGCCCTGACGGATCCTCACCAGGATCCGGAGTTCAGCGACTGCAAACCCCGTCCTGGAGGGACCATTTTGCCCAGAGTCCGGGCGAGGGGGCCCGGCGGGCTTTGGCGCTCCGGTGTGGGAGAGAGGCGCCCCCACCCCTTCAGCCCTCGGCTCACGAGCTTTCTGGCCGACCCTGGCCCACTGCAGTCCTTCCTCGCCTGAGCCGCTGCCCTTGGGGGGGGGGGGGGAGGTGACCAGGCAGAGGCAGCAAGAGCCAGGCTGTGCCAAGGACTAGTAGGTAGGGCGCCGTCGGGGCGGAGCGCCAGGTGTGCCTTGAGCTGCGCTTCACGGAAAGGGCCTCCTCAAAGAAGGGGGCATTTTTCAAATCCATCAAGATCCCAGAGCCCCCCCCCCAAATTCCCAGAGGCCCCAAGTCGATTCCCCCAAAGCACTGCTCAGCCAGTGTCCTGGACTCAGGCTTCTGGTCGCTGCCACCTTGCGTGGCCGGCTAATCTTTCTCACACTAGGTCAGGCGAAAGGAACTGCGGAATGAGCTCGCCAAAAGGGGGTTTCCTTTAGGCAGTGGACACGGCAGCCGGGCCCGGGAGTGCCACGCGTGGGGCGAAGAAGGGATTCCCCCCTCGCCGGCCCCGTGCCGTTCTCTTTCGCCCAGGCTGGACCTCCAGCCACGCCACGCCAGGCACCGTCCAGCCGCCTGGGAGGCGAAGGGCGCGGAGGGACGGGACGGGGGCGCCCGGGAAGCGCTGCCAGGGCAAGAGAGGACACCACCGGGGGGGGGGGGGTTCCTCCTTAGGCTTAGGCGGCGCCCGTGGCGTCTCCCCTTCCTCCTCCTCACAAGGGCGGCTCGCGCTTTACCCCTTCCTTGCCTCAGCCTCAGCTGACACCTGAACGGACCCCGCCGCCGCCGCCTCCAGAGGAGACCCGACGGTCGCTGGCCTCGCACTCCGCTGCGCCCTGGACCGTCCAGGCTGGACGTCGGCTCCGGCGGAGCCCTTTCTTCGCCCTCGCCCTTGACCTCGGGGCCCCCCCCGTCGCCCCCGAGCCTTTGCCTGGACCGTCGGGGCCACAGCAGCCGATGCGAGGCGGCGTGGGAGGAGAGATCCCTGGTGGGGCAGTGGTTGAACTGCTGCACTGCATCCAGTCGGTAGTGAGTTCTATCCTGACCAGGGCTCAAGGTTGACTCAGCCTTCCATCCTTCCGAGGTCAGCAAAATGAAGACCCAGCATGTTCGGGGCAACACGCCAATTAGCTTGTGAGCCGCCGAGCGAGTGCCCTAAGCGGCGTAGAAGTCGAATCGCTCTTGATTCCTGGATACCAGTCGTGGGGAGGCAGATCCAGAGCCACAGCCAAGCGCAGCTCAGAGCAGCCGCAGCCGCCAGGTCAGGAGATGGAAAACACGCCGGACATGAGCCACTTGGCTCGTACAGGACCCTGTAGAGAACCTTGCCAAACTGCCCCCCCCCCGTGGCTCTTTTACACTTCTCTTGGTCTAACTCTTTAGGGGGGTGCGAGGGTCAAGTGGCGAAGACGCTGCCTGGGAGGCGGGAGGTCAGCAGTTCCATTCCCGAGCACCGCAGGACGGAATGAGCTCCCGTCTCTGTCCCAGCTCCTGCCAACCTAGCAGTTCGAAAGCAAGACATTGCAAAGTAGATAAATAGGGACTACTTCGGTGGGAAGGGAAACAGCGTTCCGTGCGCTCCGGTGTCTAGTCATGCCTGCCACATGACCACGGAAACGTCTGCAGAAGCAGACAGCGCTCTCTCTTCGGCTTTGAAACAAAGATGAGCACTGAACCCTAGAATCGAATACGACTGGCTTTCGAGCAAGGGAAACCTTTGCTACACCCAGTTGCAGTATGGCGCGACACACCAACAAGTTAATACTGTACTTGTTTCTGTTTTTTTACTGCAGCCTGAAGGGGGTGAGTTCGATCTTGACCAACGCGCAAGGTTGACTGAGCCTTCTGTCCTTCCGAGGCGGGTAAAATGAGCACCCAACATGTTAGGGGGCAAAATGCGAATTGAATTGTGAATTGAATTGCGCCATGTGGGGCGGCATGGCAGTGTGGTTGCTTTGCGGGTCTCCGCGGGTGGAAGGAAGGAGGCCAGCGAAGCGAAGCGTCCCCGCCGAGCACTTACCGTCGACGGCGCTCAGGATCGCGGCGAGCAGGAGGAAGGCGAGGGCCAGGGCTCGGCTGTCCATGGCGCGGGGCGAGGGGCCGGCGGCGGCGGCGGCAGCTGCTCCTGCGTCCGAGGAGGGGCTGCTGGCCGGTCTGCGCTGGCCCTCCCTGCCTCCCTCCCATCTATAGCGGCGACGGGAGGGGGAGGGGAGGGAGGGGAGGGGAGGGGAGGGGGCTCCTTGCGGAGTTGGTTGGTGGCGACGGGGGGGGGGAGAGAGAGAGAGGAGGAAGGAGGAAACGGGGCCGCTTGCTCTGATGGATTGCCTCTGGCATGTTATGATATCCGTCCTTCCTACGAACTGGGCTGGAAAGGAGCCCAAAGTCCCCCCCCGCCCCCCCATCCCTCCCGACGGTCTCGGATGAAGCAGCAGCCACGGGCGGCAGCAGGAGAGTCGCCCAGGCGGCCAGGCAGGCAGGGCTCCCCCCTCCCTCCCTCCCCCCCTTCCCCATCCTTCAAGCTTGACTTTGGACGTCGCCCGTGGGTGGGTGGGTAAGGTGGGCGATCCTCCCTCGTCAAGCGAGGCCCCCGCCCTCCCTCCCTCCCTGGGGCACCAGGCCTCGCCCTCGAGGGACACAAATCTGCCTCCTCCTCCTCCTCGAGAAGGGCACCGAACGTGGCTTCGAACCCTTGACGGACCCTGCTCGCCTGGAATTAGCCAGTTACCCCACTATGAACATAGAGTAGACCAGGGGTCCCCAAACTTCTCAGGCCGTGCGCCGGTCACATGCCTCAGGGAGCCCGTCACTATGGCCCAGGAGCCACATCCGGCCCCTGATGCCAATTCATCCGGCCCACTAAGCCCTCGTTGATCCTAGGTAGGAGCAACAAGGGCTTCCAGGAGCAGCAAGGGCTTCGTGGGCCAGATGAAGTGGCATCCCTGGCAGTAGGGTCTACTCCAAGGGTGTCCAAACTACGGCCAGGGGGCCGGATGCAGCCCCAGATGCCAATTCATCCAGCTCCTAGAAGCCCTTGTTGCTCCTTGTTGCTTCCAGGATCAACGAGGGCTTGGTGGGCCAGATAAATTGGCATGAGGGGCCACATCTGGCCCCCTGGCCGTAGTTTGGACACCCCTGGAATAGTCCCTACTGCCAGCAGCTCAACATCAATTGTCAGGCGGTGGTTAAAATAACGTGACAATCTTGAGGACTAACACCTCAGGTGGCAAAGTCCACAAAGAAGGGTAATAACAATAACAACTATTATTATTATTATTATTTTATTTCGTGTCAGAAGCTATTCTGGGTTGAAAGGATTTTTCCTGGAGAAAGTCCACTCAGGGGATTCCCAAATGAGGCTTTTTTCATATCCCCAAGAGCTGGGACAGAAACAGGTGCTCAATCTGTCATGCAATACCCAGGTCTCAAACTGCCGACTTGCCGGTCTTCCAGCTAATAAGGTGAGCTTCTTAACCACTGAGCTATGACAGCCCCTTCACAGAGAAGGGTGAGGGTCCCCAAGCGGATTAAATGGTTTAATCAGGGCCAGAGCCAGGATTCTAGTGGGGAGGGCGGGTGTGAAATTTTTTTCAAGAGGAGAAATAATGTCACACACACACATATATATAACATTGGCATGGGGAGGTGGCTGTTAGCTCAGGAGGGGTTTTGCCCCCCCCCCCGGTCCCTCCCCCTGGCTACGGCTCTGATTAAATCCCACTTGAATCCATTCTGATGGAGGGCGGCAGCTTCATCCATACTGGCCTGGGGATGAGGAGGAGGACTTTGTGTGGCAAAAGGGCTCCTCAGGGCCAGAAAGTGACTCAGGGAACTGGATCAATGGTACTGTGGGTGTCACTCTGCGATGTGGGAGGCAGATGGAAGACTGCTGCATTATATTGTCCCCAAGACAATCTTCATGGCTGGTCACCATTTTGTTGTTCAGTCACACACTCGATTCCGACCCTTTGTGATCCTAAGGACCATTGCTCACCAGGCACCCCTGTCTTCCACCGTCCTCCTCAGCCCGCCCAGCTCTGTGCCCACTGCATCCACAATACCATCTAGCCATCTCATTTTTGGCTGCCCCCTTCTTCTTTTGCCCTCCACCTTTCCCAGCATCAAGGATTTCTCAACTGAATCTTCTCATTTGATGTCCAAAGTAAGCTTCATCTTTACTATTTGACCTTCAAGAGAGCAGTCAGGGTTGATTTCTTCTAAGATTGACCTATTTGTTCTCCTCGCTGTCCAGGGGACTCTCAAAACTCTCCTCCAACACCACATCTCAAAGGCATCTATTCTTCTGCACTCAGCTTTCCTAATGGTTCAGCTCTCACAACCATACATTGCCACCGGGAATACCACTGCTTTGACTAGACAAATCTTTGTTTGCAATGTGATGTCTCTACTTTTCACTAAGTTCCCCAGGTTTCTCATCGCTTGCCTCCCAAGAATCCGTTGCCTTTTTATTTCGTGGCTGCAATCCCCATCTGCCGTGATCTTTGATCCTAGGAAAGTGAAATCTGTCACCATGAGGATAGCCAATATTTGGAATTGGATATGGCACTCGGAGGGGGAGGGGGAGGAGGAACGAGGCTCCCTAGTTGCTCCTGGAAGCCCGAGACGGTGGTTGACTGATGGGGCACAAAATGGCACAAGCAAAGAAGCAGCAACAGAGAAAGCGCAACCTGGATCGGAGAGGCAGTGGAGAGACATTCCCTCCCATGCTCTTTCTGTCACACCAAGTCCAACTCTTCATGTTTGTTTTAAGATGCCTTAAATAAATATCCCGGCCACAGAGGACGGAGCAATTTATCTCGCTCTTTCAGTTTTGCTCTGCTACGTTTCATTTTTGTTAGCGGTCACAGGCACCTCGTGGATAAGGAACGTTTATTTCAAAAGGTTGAAAGAGAAAACGTGGGAAAATAATAATATAGCAGGGACAGAGAGAGTGGGCTGGTTGTGCCTGGGTAGTGGTGGGGGGCACGCCTGGAGTGGGAGGGAGGATGTCCCTCTCCCCAGGTCCTGGGATGGGGGATGGAGGCATGTGGGGATAGAATGGGTACTATTTTGGCCTCCCTGACCCTGAGTCATTTTGTGCTGCATGGTCGGAGGGAGGAACTAAACAAGCTGCAAATTGCTTGCTGCCCAGACTGGTTTGGCAAGAGGAGCAAAAGCCGACCTCTTTCTGACCACCGTTGGCCCTCTAGTAGGCCAGTACTGGATTTCTCAGTCGCAGCAATAGCGATCACATTTATATACCACTTAGTGAACCCTCTGGACAGTTCACAAGCTAATTAGCATTTTGCCCCCAACATGCTGGGTCCTCATTTTACATACCTCAAAAGGATGGAAAGCTGAGTCGCCCCTGAGCCCCGGTCAGGATCAAACTCACAATGTTTTGGCTGCAGTACAGCAGTTTAACCTCTGCACCACTGGGGCTCTTGGTTAATGAAAGGGGCGCTCAGCCACTATGTCGACCACTGGTGGGTCACAGAAGTAGCGAAGGGGACTCAGAGCATCAGCAGTTGTTCAGGATCAAGCCTCCCTCAGCCCTTTGTGTCTCGTCACAACGGTCCTCCTGAGCTGCGGCTCAGCATGGCTCCCCCGTTCAAGGGCTCCTCCTAAAAGACCGATCCTCTGAATGCCTACAAACACCACCCCCACCACCACCCCATGAGGGTTCAGTTCCTGCCATGGCAGGAAGTCCGTTGCTCTGAGAGGGTGGTTGGTGGGGTATCGCGTATAAAAGGGTGAGAACCCCTGGTCTCGGTTCGGGAGAACCTTTGCCTGAGCCAAGCAACCTAGAACCCAATCAGAACAGCTGACTGCATAGCTGTAGGGAGCAGAAGATGTCACTGGGTGCCCTCAAACCAATTGTGCCAACCCTCCCCAGGGTTTTCTAGGCAGAGAAAGACACAGAAGCACCTTCTTCCGGTGTGTGTGTGTGGGGGGGGGCACCCTGTACAGCTCATCCGAAGCCACACAAGCTGCACAGTGTGGACTCCAACCATAGGCACTAAGTTCTCTGGCCAGGTACCAGGCATTGAACATCACATTCAGACATATTGGCTTCTACTTCTGGAGCCAAGCCCTGGAAATTAGGCTCCCGAGCTGGCCTAAGACAATCTGCTGGAGGCACAGGAGGAGATGACATTCCTATCCCACCTTTCCTTGCCTTGAACAGAAGAAGTGCACCAAGGTAGTCTTTGAAGAGTCCTCCAAACACAGAGCATCCTGTGCTGCAAGAGTACACCCAGCCTATCTTGGAGGGTGCAAGGCAGGCAGGTACAGTGGGTCTCTCCAGCACCCGGGCATGGCTTCCTAACCTTCAGCCCAAGGCAGCCCCTCTTCATGGTATTAAACTAGGGAGACTTGAGTTTTGATCAGCACTCTCTGCTCTCATTCTTGGCCATGAAGTTTATGGGATGGCCTTTCACTTTGTTGTTCTTGTTGCTTTTAATTTATAAAGTTTGTTCCCAATAACCTGCGCCTGTGATCTTTCTACTTTGCAGTAACCTTTGGCTGAATACATTGTGCTATTTTATTTTAAATTGTGAGTCTCGCTGGCTGGATAGCTCCGTTTGTTTTGGTATCTGGGTGCAGAGTCAGAGGTTAGGAATTCGATTCCTCACGGTGCCTCCTGGAAGAGAAACCAACCTGCATAGTCATAGTAGGCAAACTGCACAGTCCCAGGGCACCAGCGGCAGAAGAAGGGGATATAACTCATAGTAAACATCTTCTGTTTATTCTCTATCTAAAAAACCCTAGAAAGGTTTGCCATGAATTGGAATTGACTTGAAGGGACAGAATTGTGAATTTTTTTATACTCAAAATGTGTTTACTTCTTTAAAATAATCCCCACAGTTTTCTGCTTGGTTTACATACCAAAGAATTTCCAGGTTAAGGAAGGGGTGTGTGTGCAAGATACAAGCCTTGGAGTCTTTAGGGATTTGCCTTTTGATATTGTACTTCCTAGAGTCAAGGATGGGGTCAGAATTCCTCCCATCAGTTGGTAAGCAGAGGTTCTGTTCACCTGGGATGGGTAAAGAAGAGGGAGGAGGCAGTGATGGTGGGATACCAGTAAGCAAGCCTGCCAGCCTTTCATAAAGACTTTACATTTCCATGGATGTGGAGCTATGCAAACATGGCAAAATCTTGAGGAACCTTAAATAGCTGTAGCAATTACACTTACAGACTACCCCCCATAGCACTTAGTGCACTCACTGGGCAGCTCACAGAGCAATGAGCATTTTGCCCCCAACTTGCTGTGTACTCATTTTACCTTTTAATTTTTTAAAAACTGCTTTAATCTAAACAAATAAAAATATACATAACTCATTTTACTGACCTCGGAAGGATGGAAGGCTGAGTCAACCTTATGTCCCCATCAGGCTCAATCTCACAGTGTTTTGTCTGCAGTACAGCAGTTGAACCACTGCATGAGACTTATAGGGCTTTCATGGCAATTGAGATGTTTTTAAGGAGCAGTCTTACCAGAGCTGTCTCCCTAGGTGAGTTTCTGAAGCTGAACAGAAACTCAAACCCAGGTCCCCTGAGTCCTAGTCTATCCCTCTATCCACTATACCACACTAGCAAGTTTTATTTGGCAGATATTTTGGTGGACTACAGGCCACTTTATAAAGTGGTCAACCCACTACAAAGCCCTCCCCACTTGAACTGCTACCTGCTAGTTGATGAGTCCATGGAGTATGGCCCATCCTGCCAAAGAACTCACCAAAGCTTGTGCTAAGTAAAGCATTTTAATCTTCAAAATGGCACAAGGTTTGGTTTTTGTTTACATTTCTCCAAAAGATGTTCAAGACCGGGAGGTTTGCTTCAGCCAAGGAGGAGTTGGCCTGTCTCCCTCAAATGGCCATCAGTGGAAGCTCTGATGCAGAATCTTACAAATCCATCTCTTTCAGAGAAACAAGGAGATCAAGAGAAAGCAGAAAGAAAGAAAGAGGCCTTTCTTTGGAAGGTTCGGATTCAAACGCCTGCTTAAAAGCAGAAATTCACTGCGTAGGTGGTGATAATAAAAACATTCGTTATATATCCACTTCCTTTGAGACCTCTATTGGGGTAAATCAAATCAAAGTAATGGCATGTAACAACAACATAGTTATCTAGGTGAAATTTCAGTAGGGGAATACTTCTTCAGATATCTGCTCCAAATCAGGGTTGTGGCTCAGCATGGGACTCCACAAGCATATAATTACACTCTGTTATATACGTCTTAGCTGGGCCATCACAGATACCATATTATATAGAAAATTGGATTTGACTTCACATCGTCATAATCTAAACAGTGTTTTTCAGTAAAACAGCTCACACGTTCAACTGCCAGTTGTCAATTCTGCAATAATTAAGGGCAGAAAAATCAATGAACATTCATGCATAAATGAGTCAAATTTAAGAATAATTCATACCCTTCTCTTACTAAGGTAAGAATTAGGAGGCTGCTTATCCCCTCTGGTTCTGGTTGCTGCAACAAAACATCTGATTTGGTATGTTTATCCTGGCCAACAAGTCAAACCAATGTAATGAGAAAGAATGAACAGCCACATGGGATCCATACCTGAATTGCCGACAAAGGGCTGCCACTCTGAACTCCCTTTCATTCGCTGGCTATCGGAGGCAGAGAGAAGAGCACTTTTTCCACATATGGATTTCTCAGGTCAACCTACTACAAAGTCCTCCCCACTTAACCTGCTAGCTGATGGAGTCCATGGAGTTTGGCCCATCCTGCCAAGGGACCATGGAGAGGGAGGGAGTCCGGACCTGAGGGCAGCCCAGTCTCAAGTCCTAGTGAGACATCCCCATTCCAGTCCACTTGCACTGATGCTTTCCCCACAGACAAATGAGCAGAAGGTGAGAAAAGGGTGCCTCTAACGATGGCAGTCAGGAGCCCTATGCTATTCTCCATTTTGGTATCCAGTCTGCCCTGGCTGGGCTGCTGACCCCAAAAAACAAGTACTTCTTGTATGGTAATTCTTGCTGAATCTCTTAGATTCAATTTCACAGCACTCTCTCTCAGAATAAAGATTTTGTGGCCAACACCAGCTAAACTGAATAAGCTAAATAATAAATACAATAATACCTCATATAACATTAGTATCGAATAACACTAAAATCGCATAACATTAAGGAATCTGGGGGGAAGAATTGCATCAGATAACATTAAGATCCTATGGGATGCTTCAGATAACAACCGCTAAAGCCTGTGTGGTTACAATGTATCTCTATGGATCCCATAGGATTTTAACATGCATCAGATAACACTAAAAATCATATAACACCAAGACTTGTGGAACCAGGTTTTAGTGTTATATGAGGTTTTACTGTAGTACAATTCACAGGGTGTGATGGATCATTTCATATTAGCAAGTTGTATTCTCTCATTTATTGTGAAAGAAAATGGTTGTGGAATATTCTTCTCATCCCCAATTTTGGTCCACACAGCATGTCAGAATTGCCATTCTATAGAAGACCCACTACTTATGCATCCCTGTAGTATTATTGTGTTGTATATTATATGCTCTGAAGCTGGTTACAACCTGTGCCCACAGTGGTAAGGATTCTGACATATGTGATATAGCCAACTAGTGTTTTTACCAGTGCCTCCTCACCCCCAGGGCATTTCTACACCCAAGCAGCAATTTGAATCCAGGTCTCCTTAGTTCTAGTCCAGCCCTTTGTTCTACTATATTATACCGACTCTCACTATTGCTCATGGGATTGTGACAGTGGTTGTAAAGTTCATTTCTGGATTAGAAAGATGAGACACAAATTTTGCAACGAATATATATGTATCAGTTTATTAACATAGCTGGAGTCAATGAGACCTATGTTTAAGAAACTGCACATTAAACAGGCACAGCCAAGAATGGTTTATGTTTGCAACCAAGCTGGGAGACATATAAAGGGAAAGAGGAGGATTTCTTTTAAGATTCCTGAATCCTTTCTTATGTTTTAACCCCCCCTCTGGAAGACTGCCTTAATGGGGCTGCTGGCTGAAAGCCTCCATAAATTGTAATAAGTTCAGCGCTCATCCTTAGAGGGCCAAGTGGTAACAGAATATTGTTGGATTAACCTGTATTAGTAATTAGCAAAAATGCTAATTAACTTTTGAACCACCCAGAAAGTGCACTAAGCACTATGGGACAGTATATAAGTATAATTGCTATTTCTATCAGAGGCGTAGCTACCGCCGTATCTGCCGTATCAATTATACGGGGCCCCCGGGCTACGGGGGCCCCCAACGTGCGTAAGCAAAACAAATCTTTACCCTTCCTAAGGGCCCCCAAACAAATTTTTATACGGGGCCCCGCCAAGGCACGCTACTCTTCTGATTTCTATTCACAAATTTCAGAGGCAGTTCCAAACAATTTGCTCCTTTTCAGTAAGATGTTACATCAACCAGTTTCATTGACAGCTTCCTTCCAGAAATTGCTCAAAAAGCAGGAGCAGAGATCCAACCGAGGCCACCTGGATCTTTCTTTACAGTTGGTTAATTACAGCAAATGGCAACTTAAGTGAGGGCAATTCTTTTTAAAAGTTAAATTTTGCTTTCCAGAAATTCTAAGCTGATCCTGACCTCATCTAGGAGCTTGTCCAGATAGGCATCAAATCCACTGGGGCTGGGACGTAGGCTGGTCCACTTTCTTTTTTACAGCATCCACGCTTCTTGGATGCTGGAGTGGTCTGAGTCACCTCCAGGGCATGTCTTTTGAGCCCCGTCAGGGAGTTCAAACCAGTGGGGCATTCACACCAATTTGCCAGAACTAGTAGCGGAAATTCTGACTGGCCCTGCCCATCCAAGTTTTGAAATAAAGTAGTCCTAATCTGGTTGCAAGGCAGGGCTTTCCCCTGGCCACGCCCACCATACCATGACCACAGTGTGTTAGTAAAATTTTTTGGAGCCCACCACTAGTTCAAACTTTTCAGAACACTCCCATATGTGCCATTGACAGTGCTATGGATGCTGAGAACAGCATATATGAGAATTTTTCAGCCATCAGAAGCTGCTTCTGGCGTAAGCATCCAGTATGCAGAAGGGTCAATATCGGATATTGAAATTAAGCACTTTCCCTGCTCTTCAGCAAAATAATAATAATTTCCCCCATTTTCTCTCTGCCTCCAATCAAAGCTGCCTCTGTAGGCAGTTCCAGAGCTACAGAGAAGAAGGCAAAAACAAGTATTGTTTTACTCTCCTAATTGGTGACATGCAACTGAGCAAATAAGAGGAAAGAATTAATTACACTTTCCCTGCCCCTCAACAGAGGTACAGGGGAAGTGTTTAGTTTGCCAGAATCATGAAGTGACTCAGCAATTCGGTAGCTGTTGTTGTTTGGACGGGGGGGGAGGGTAAATATCATTTAGCTCTTCCGCTATCCCCAAGCAACTTCAGCAATTGTGATCTCAGACCACACCTGCAGTGTGCAGTCTGACGATATTGAACCTGTACCCAGTACTAAATGGTAGAAATATTTTGTAGGACTCTGCTTTTCCCTGCTAGGTTATTCCTTATCTTTTTCTTCTACATCAAGGCCAGATGTGAAACTGCCAAAAAGAAGCCACCTTTTGATGAATTCATTATGTAGTTCCTTATGCCTGACCTAGTGTAAGAAAGATTAGCTGGTACAAAGGTGCCGTTGCCTGAGGTACACCCAACTGTGTTTCAAAAATACCACAGTCTTCAAGGAGGTTATTTCTGTGTACCCCAGTTGCCCCTTTTATGAAACATGGGGAGTAGGAGGAGGTGGCAATGGACATCCAATGATTTCTATCTCATGTGTGCCACCAGCCCAAACTCCTTCGCTAAGTTTTTGATTGTTGCTTAACTTGTAATAAGGGCTCCATCTCCTGGAATATCCATTCCACCAAAGAAGGCAAACTGCCATTGTTTTCTTTCTACTCCTGCTTAAACAATGGCTTGGCTAAGGGCTGGATACAGACTGCCCCTTTTAAAAGAGTAAAAAGAGTTTAGATAAAACACGCAGCCTATATATGTCATTTTGGTGGCAGAAGCTTGACTGACTGCCCCAGTGTCGACCAGCAATATGCATAGTATGACATCTTGTGACTGCTATTTCCAAAAATAAGAAACATGATTTCTAATAAACAAATAAGAGTTTTAATTTTTAAAAAATACAAAATGTTTAAAAGGTCCAATATTAGAAGTTATCAAGCTTTTATATTGAGCTGAAAGTTCTTTTATTTTACTAAAAAAAATTTGTTACGGTTTAAACCCTTTTAGTTCTTTATATAAATTAGTAAAGGTATATTTACATACCGGTAAATGCCACAAAAACATGCAATAGACATCACACCTTCTACAAAGCAGACACCTTGGCTCATTGTAAGAGCACATTTCTTAGCAAACTATTTCACAGCTTCCTGACTTAAGCACACTTAAATGAGTGTTCAGCATGATCTTTCAAACTCTCGGGGGTCAGTCTGGACATAATGTGTCAGAATTTCATGGGCAACATAGCACCCCAACTTCCCTCAGAGATTTTCTCTTAGAACCCAAATCAAGTTCTAGGTCACCCTGTTAGCATGATGGCTATTTTTATTTTACACTTCTCCTGCTCTTCTTCAGAGGGGCAGTGGAAGTGTAAATGCTTTCCCTCCCAATTGTGCTAGATTGTTGGGGAGGGCGAATACTGTATTTATTGTACTGCATTTATTCCTGTTTTCCCATCTGATTGCCAGTTGAAACTGCATCCATCCCCATCAGCTGCTGCTTTGACTGACAACCAAAGAAGAAAACAGGAACAAATATTTTCCTGCCCCCCTTGCTGATCTGGCACTATAACAATCTCCATTTTGTGAAAGCGCAGAGATAGTGTTTCATCTGCCTGATTGACAACCACTTCGCCATATAAGAAAATGGCCTTTTAAGGTTTTTGAATGGGGGGGGGGGAGTAAATGTATTTTAGCCTCATCCTTCCTCTAGTAGTCTAGTGACCCAAAATGAGCCAGCCCTGAAACTCAATGACAGGCAGGTATATGGACATGCTCTTGACTTAGAAGACTCTGACTTAACAACACGTACTTCAACAAATTAAGACTTCTCTTGATTCTAGAACTGAGCTGTCCTCTTTTTCAGAGCTCTTTTTGTCAAGGTACAGGTTTGATTACACCAGAAAGAGTTGCCATTCATTCTGCTGATCAATTGATCAGAGAATCACTCCCAATGTGTGCCCAAAATGATGTACTAGTAGCATGCAATTTTCCATGCGTCGTTTGATCACTGGGAAACAGGTCCACACTGGGCAGCTCCACAAGAAGTTCAGATTGTGATTTATTTCCTCATTTGCACACTTCCTCCCTCCCTTTCTCTCTCTCTCTCTCTCTCTCACACACACACACACACACACACACCCCATACAGTGAGGCAACATACTAGCCAATCAACACACAGTTGCATTCACACACATTCTGTTACCCCCCCCCCCGCCCGACTGCTTTAACACAGATTCTCCTGGCACACGTCCAACTTGCCAACGCTATTCAACACCAGTTACACACGCAATGTGGAATTGCCACAGATGGTTCATTAAATTTGACCTCCATTCTCCCAAGTCTGCCCTGATTGCTCTGTCAGCGCTGAGGGCCAAGAGGCTGACCTCCCTAATGATGATTTGCTTATTTGTTTGCTTGTTCCAATTACACCCTGCTATTCTCTCAGTCAGTACTTTGCAACATACATGGCTTTCCTCCTCTCCACTTTATCTTTACAACAACTCCACGGAGACAGGCCCAAATCCATCCAGTGAATTTCACCGCTGAGTGACAATCTGCATCCCCAACTCCCAAGTTATAAGACTCACCACCACACATTGGCTCTTGTATTTTCAAGTTTCTTACAAGATGCCCCTGCCAGGTATCCTACTGTGTTCACGTTGTCTTGATAGCAGAACTGGGTCTACCTCTAATGGCTTCTGCATTGTGGCCAGAGTAGCATGAAACTCAGATTGTTCTTACCTCCTGTCTGTCTAGGTCAGGCTGGATGAGGCACGCGGCACCATTTCATGTGCCCCCACACACTGCCACACAAGGAAGTGCCATGTGGTGGAAAGAAGGGCAAAATGGCCATCTGGCCCCCGAAGCTGTCTGAGGGAGCATGACCCGGCCCCCGGCTTTAAAAGGTTGAGAACTTCTGGTCTAGATGGATGTCTTTCTTGATTTCTCTTCCTTCCTCACAAATGGAAATCCTGAGACTGCCTTCTGCGTGGGGATGATGAAGAGAACTGAAAATGGAAAAACATATATAAACATTGATCATGACCATAACCTTAATGGTGGTCATTTTAAAAAGCATCTGTTTCACATCCATCCCTTTGATATGAGAGGGATGCCAAGAAGGGGAAAGAGGGTAGCAAAAGTGACTCTACTTGTGCAGAAGAGCTAATTAATCCAAGGGGTTCCTTCCACCTCTTGCAGCATGAACAGGGGCAAAGGTTGTGTTTAAGTCAGCACATGTGTTAATCGGCTTATCTAAGAGGCCAACAATTAATCTGCTAAGTGAAGCGACTCTCCATTCATCAGACGAAGTGGGAGGAAGCCCACAAAAGCTTATGCCTCACAGAACTTGTAAGTCTTCAGGGGGCCACAAAGTCTTGTTGGTTTTACTGCAACTGACAAAGATGCCTATGCCTCTGTCAATGTTTTTTACTGGGAGGATGTGGTGTGTGTTTCAGTATGGATGGGCATGGAAAGGGAACCTTCACCCCTTCAAAAGGGGCTGTGGTAGCTCAGTGGTTAAGAAGCTCACCTTGTAAGCTGGAAGGCTGGCAAGTTGGCAGCCTTTTGAGACCCGGGTACTGCATGATGGTCTGAGCACCTGTCTCTGTCCCAGCTCTTGGGGATATGAAAGGAGCATCATTCGGGCCTCCCCTGAGCGGAGTTTCTCCTGCAAAAATCCTTTCAATCCAGAATAATTTCTGACACGAAATTATTATTGCCTCTTCAAAGCAAAAAAGATACTGTACTTAGCCAATGTTGCCACATGTGTGAAAAAGATGCAGAAGCAAAACTATGTATACTTTGCTACCCATATTTGCCGATTGTGTCTATTTCCACCTTGAAAGAAGCACTTCTTAAGAAGATTCAGAGAACACATATTGTGGCCTAAGTCATTCTGCTCCTGTAGTATATATTGTTCCTAATCCATACAAACTACAAATCAACCACTCGCCCATTGTGTCAACCCATGAGCAGGATGTGGAGCTGTTTTGGTTCACCTTGCTCTGATTAGCTTAATCGCATAGAGTCTACATCCGCAGAGGAGCATCTGCAGAGAAGGAGCCTCTGGGCATACAGCTGCACATTGCCTTGCCCAAATGGGCACCAAGGAAAGAGCTATCCAGGACTTTCCTAATCCTCAGGGAAAGAGATGTGTAGCATGGTTGGAAAAGCACTTGCTTTGCTCACACCAAAGTCCTAGATATCTCCAGGTTGGAGTGCCCTAAATTCTTGAGAACTTCTGACAGTGGATGTGATAAGAACTGAGGTGGGTGAACTCAACTTCTGATCCTATGTCCCTAATTTCCTGTGCTGTGAGACCCCAGCTATAATAATAAATTTGTCTTCGTTTGGGACTGGAAGCCATTGGAGACCATAGCAGTAACAATTACACTAATCTACCACCTTACCTACCACTGCCGTGGCTCAAGTGGTTAAGGCACTGAACACGCTGACTGGAAGGTCAGAGTTCAATTCCCCGGTACTGCATGACAGAGTGAGCTCCCAGCTCTTGTCAACCTAGCAGTTCGAAAGCAAGAAATTGCAAGTAGATAAATAGCGACCACTTCAGTGGGAAGGTAAATAGCTTTCCATGCACTCCGGTGTTGAGTCATGCCTGCACATGTCCACGGAAACATCTGCAAATGCAGACAGCACTGGCTCTTTGGCTATAAACAGAGATGAGCACTGAACCCTAGAGTTGGATACGATTGGCTTTTGAGCAAGGGCGCCCTGTCCCTTTATCACCTCATAGCACTTAGTGCATTCTTTGGGTGGTCCACAAGGTAATTAGCATTTTGCTCCCAACATGGTCCTACTGGTTCATAATCACCTTGAACCCTGACAATATTCCCTGAGAGAAATCCCATACATTCCCATTACCTCTGCCTGCCTCTGGGGGGCGCCAGTCAATGGGGTGCACCAGGATGAGTCCCTGTATCCCTGTGGGCCAGCAGCACACCACTGACTATAACCCATCACTTCTTATTTTTTTTCTCCTCTCTCTCTCTCTCTCATTTTTAAAAAATCCCACAATCAGGGAATATCCATTTTCAGAAACTGTATTTCTCTGTGTCAGCCACTGCGAGACAAACAGTCAAGGTTGGTGGATGCCTTCATGCCCTATTTGGTTGTTCCCCCAAATCTGCATTACCCCTGTGATTTATAATCCCCTTTTCATCTTTTTCACTAGGAATGCTCCTCACTCCATTATCCCTTAATAGGTCTGTCCCCCCCCACACACACACACACACAAAGAACTTTGTTGAGTTACGGCACTTTTAATAGTTTATATGGGAGAGGGAGCCTGAAAAGTGATGTCAACTGTATAAGAGACTCTTTTCTTTGACATCTGATCACCTCTCCTGATTGCTGCCTACTTTTTAATTAATTGTCTCTCGGCACCTTCTATGTTAGCCTCCTCTAAGTCCAGATCCATCTTCTTGCCCCTTGCCCCTAAATCTTATGTCCTGCACATGTCATGTGTCAATGCAGCACAATGGGATCTTCAGTTCCAGTGCTTTTTTCTATTTGAACAGAATTCCTGAGGGAGCCTTGATTTTTCTTCTAACAAGTTGGCCCTAAGGGTGGGTAACTGTTTGGATGACAGGTACTGAGAGGCCACGTTAAAAACTGGCGCATTCAACGCTAAGTGCATCTGTTTAAATGGGCACTAAGCTCACCATTGTGGTGCCCCATCTTAGATACAGTATGTTTTCATTTCAAATGCAACCAGCCAGGGGCTTAGCAATTATTGGTGCTAAACAGCAAGACCAAACTACAGGTACTGTGTGTTATGTGCTGCTAGGAAACATCTTTAAATTCTGTTTTTGCCCTCCTGGTTTAAAGTTGTCTGTGAGGAGAAGTAGAGAAGAGATAAATGTTAGAACAGTTATTTAATATCACCTGCAATCTCTCACTCTCTCTCTCTTTTCCTTCTCCTCATTCACCAAAATCCTGTCATGCCTTCCTCCATGATGGGTGATAGGTATGGTGAATAACCATAATAACAATAGTCCTTCCAGGACTTTCTAGGTATAAAGTACTCAAATGGAGTTTATCAATGCCTCTTTCTAGTGCTGCTCTGGGACCATGCTGCAACTTGCCCAAAGTCACAGAGTCAGCAGAGAATGAAACCTCATCACCTACATATAACTATAAATGGATTTATGTCTGTAAAATGTACCAATACAGTAATACCCCGGATAACGATTGCATTGGATACCGCATTGGATAACTTCCTAATTCTTAGGATTTTGTAACTCTTCCCAGACAATTGTTTGTTTCCTGTCAGAGATTACTCTGGGTTGAAAGGATTTTTGCAGGGGACGTCCGAATGAGGCTCCTTTCATGTCCCCTATCGTGCAGCTCTCAGGGAATTGAACCCTGTACTTTCAGTCTCCAAGCACAGTGCTTTTACCCATTGAGCAAAATCAAGAATGCTTGTTAGGAGCTCCTTGCTCTTCCTTTTCTCCAGCATCTGCCAGCAAAGTAAAATGATCATCATTCCAACCCATCTCGCCAGATATATGGTACCACAGCGGTCTACTTGTACTAGCATATTCTGCACACGTGAGTGAAGCCATAAACAGCACAGGAAGCTCTTAATCGAAATGATTTACGGCTTGGAGAGCCTCAACAGAAGACTATCTTCCCAATTTACATCTCTTGGATGTATGGCTGCCTGTTGGCAAGCAGATCTTAACTAGAGGCAATTAAACTGGAGCCCCTTTGATTCTTCCCCTCAAAGCAGGTGATCCTTCTTAATGGAAATACCAAAAAACCAGGTGGTTTTGCCTGCAGCTGAGATGCAAGGAGGGAGCAGTGAAGCTGTTGACTTCTTCTTCTTCTTCCTTTTTAAGCCGTAAAAGATGGAGCAGGTTTGCCTTTACTTGCAGATTCAAACAGGTGTGAGATGCTCTTTTGTCACAAGTCTGTACCCAGAGGAGTCTTCTTGCACTCCTACAAACTATGCACAGCTCTTGTGCATGAAGCAGCCCGCGATCAAAAGGATGAGATGCAACAAATTCTATGGCGTTTGGATAGTTTGTTCACTGTGCAAGAGAAATCCTCATTGCTCAGTTGGGAGCCCTTGTTTGTCAGGAAACCACAAATCTAAAGCAGGTGCTTATGGATCCTGGCTCGGGTTTCCTAACTCTGTTTCATGGTTGTCATCAGCCAGCTGCACAGTTAAACTGAACCTTGGCCTTTCCCCCTCTTTTCTTGTTCCAACTATGTCAACCTTCCTACAGTGCTTGTCTCTGCATATTTACACAGAAACAATCCGACTCTGGGGCTTACTCCTTGGTAAGAGTGTTTAGGAGAGCAGCCTACTGGAAACCCTATGCGTAGTAGGCTCATGCCCCATCACGTGCCTGCCTGCCTGAGTCCCAAGAAAAGGGCAGAACATCTCAAACAACATTCACAAACAAGGTGGAGTTTTTGCAAGTCGGACCGTGCAGTTCTGAATCTAAAGGACGTCTCCCTCTAAATTCAGACAAAGCAGGGGGATGTTTGTCAGGCCAGCAAGGGTGACGGCCATCACAAAATAAATAACATCAGAACAGGGTAGTTCAGAGTCTGAAAGTACAGCCTGGCTTACAGATGCTGCCATTATACCTCATCCCTGACCTAAAGCTCCTTCCCCAAAGGGCTCCTTGTACAACTCACCATTTCCAGAGTAAGTGCAGCTGCAGAAGTACCGGCATGTTCTAGGAGCTAGGCGGGGTCTTCTAAAACCCTTGTAAAGGCAGCGATGTGTGATTCTTAAGTTTTCATTGGAATCTAATCTATTTTATGTATTAGTTATTGTTGTATTAGGTGTTTATTAGCCACCCAGAGTAGCGCTTGCCTTAATTCAGGCAGGATATACAGTCAAGTCAAGTCAAGTCAAGTGAGACAGAGAGGAAGGTAGAGCAAGTGGCAAGGAAAGCGCAAGGTTTCGCCTCTGTTCAAGGTGAAGTGCAACTAGAGTTGCCATAATTCTCTCCCACAAAACTGGAACAGAAGTATACTTGACAAAAATGGGAGGGTTATCTACAAAATAGCCTTTAAAAAACAACAACCATAATATAATAAAACATGAAACATTTTCACATTAAATAAAACAATACATAAGTGAATTTATTTACAACAGTTAATTCTTACTGTAAGATGATCTGTTGTACTTCTGAGAAATCACATTGCTGTCAACTATTAACATCCTCAGTTCCAGGAAGCACACTGGTCACAGAGTTTGAATTTATTTTAATGGTGTGTTATAATACAAAATCAGTAAATTTTAAAAACCCGGGACTTTAACGTGATTTTTATTGAACTGAATGGGACATTTTTTCTGACCTTGAATCCGGGACAATCCCGGTTTTCCGGGACATATGGCAACCCTAAGTGCAACCTCTATCCCAGAGTATGTCTACAGTCTTCTACAACCCTGTGATTCCATAGTGTGGGAAGAAAGGGTTCCCTGCGGTAAAAAGGCCAAAGAGCATTACAAAAAGCTAGCGTTTTTCTGAACACCAAGCACTCCAGTAGACGTGTAGTAGAATTTACTTTTCCTGAACATTTCTGCCATAAGGATTTAGTGCATTAGTCCATGCTCACTTGAACCCAAGACCAACCAGCCAGATATTTCTATTTTATACCTTGGAGTTGTTATTCAGTGAGGAGTCCTCGTATGAGCAGACGTCTCAGCAACGAAATTTCCACACAACCTCTGTCCATAACGAGCTGCCCTTGGCAGTTCTTCTCCATCTTCAAGGTGCTGGTCATGACCTTTAAAGCCCTACATGGTAGTGGGCCAGGATAGCTGAGAGACCGCATCTCGCCAAGGGTATCTGTCCATCCCACCAGAGCGGACCGGAGAGGTGCCTTAGTTGTGCCATCTGCCAGAGAGACTCGACCCTCTGGCACTAGGAAGAGGTGCTTCTCCTTGTTGTGGAACCGCCTGCCTTTGGAGTTGCGCCTCCAGACGGAGTTACTGGCTTTTAGGGTGGGTGTGAAAACTTGGCTGGCAGGTATGGTGTGGAGTAATGATGGCTTATTGACCCCTCCCCGCTGGCTTATTTAACATCTTATTTGACATCTTTTACTTACCTTCCCTCTCTTTTATTCTTTTACTCTTCTACTCCTTTTACTCCTTTACTTAAAGGAATGAGATGTTGTTTTAAATGGTTTTAAATTGTTTTTAAGGTTTTAATTGTGTGTTGTATGTTTGTTGATTGGTTGTAATTTATATTCCGCCCTGAGTCACCTGTGCAAGTAGGGCGGAATATAAATTCAATTAAATAAAATAAAATAAATAAATAAATAAATGTTGGTCCAAGATTTTTCTTGAGAAAATCTTCCCATTTATTTTATACAATAAATTAAATTCAAACATGTTTTGGAATCAGGGAGGGAGGGGGTGTCTCTAGGGTAAAAGAAGTACATCCAGTGAGAGAGCAAACACTTACCGGAAGGTAACACAAAGAGGCAGGACTATCACATTGTGACCTTGGGCCTGCAGAACTGATATCAAGCTCTCCTCACAGTCAGTGATTCTGGGCTGTTGGAACAGGGACAGCCAACAACAAAGAGCTCATAAGTAGTTATGGAGGATTCTGTGGATGGAAAGATTTATGTCTGTTTCCGGAGGAAAAACAAGGCAGGCAGTGGTAATGATGGTGGTGATTATAGGTAAATCCTCCTAAAACCCCAGGATTACAGTACAGTATATGCTGATATACACATTCACACACTCAAAACCTGTTCAAATTACACAGATTCAAGTATCAGTGCAAAATAAACAATCCCAGAGCATGGTTTAAAATGCACTTCTTGGTGGTCAAAATACTCTGTGCTTAACTGTACATCATATAGTCACCACTCTTTAAATCAATTTTGAACCTGCAAATCCAACACAAACACAGAAAATTTTACCAAGGTCAACACACTTTCAATAAAAATGTCCAAGACAGGACAGAGAGCTTGCCAAAATATGTCAAGACCACTGATCATCATTACTTCACCTCCTAGTGCAGGGGTACCCAAACTATGGCCTGTGGGCCAAATCTGGCCCACAGGCCATAGTTTGGGCACCTCTGATTTAAGCAGAGAAAATGGCAGCTTAAAATCTATCTCATCCTGTTGCAAAACAGATTGCAAGGCACGTTTCACTTCCGCTTTCAGTGGGACGAACCATGTGGCGGGCCCGCTGAACCACATGACTAGCCCATGGCCTGAAAAGTTTGGGCACTCCTCTCCTAGTGGGAACAAATGATGCTATCAGATGTCAATGTCCCTTGTCATCCTGGAGTGAAGTATCAAGTAGGCTGCAAGAGGGTTCTTGCCTGGGGCTTGGCCTTTTTCAACACCATCAAAAAATGCTTCAATGAAAAGATAGAGCGCATCCTGGTCAAATTTCCAGATGACACCAAATTTCGAGGAGTAACTAATTCTTCAAAACACAGAGACAGGATTCAACACAGCCTTAACAGGTTAGAGAACTGGGCCAAAACAAAACAAAATGAGTTTCAGCAAGGGACAATGCGACATTTCACGTTCAGGCTGTAAAGATCAGGTGTACAAATGTTGGCTGGGTGTTAGCTGGCATGACACTGGTACGTGATAAAAGAACCTAAGGATCTGAGCAGGCCACAAGCTGAACAAAAGCTGGGCTTGGTGGTATTTTTTTTTAAGGGTGAAACATCACTAGGCTACATCAACCGAGGTAGAGTGTCCAGATCAAGGGAAGTAACAATATGCTAGCCTTCTTTGGCCAAACCGAACCTAGAATAGTGTATCCAGTTGGGGAACCACAGCGTAGGAGAGAGAATAATTTAGAATATGTGCAGGCAAAGGTGGCCGTTACAAAAAGGTGAAAGTTTATTGTATAAAGTCTTCTTTCCTTTTTTTTTCCTGGGCAGCTGAAGGATTTGCCAAGAACTTAAATAGCGAACAGCAAATCTCTCTCCAACAATGGGGAACGTAGACTATTGTACAGGGGGGGGGGGGGGGGAGAGACTGGCAAACCGACTAAATACATTTTGTAACACATGGTTTAAATTTAATGTAAATGCTAATATGCAGAATAATGGCTCTCTGTTTCCCTTGTCGTCTCATGGGAACCTGTGGAAGGAGGTACAGTTGTAGAGTAAGCATAGATGTCATTGTGAAATCCTGGTATGACTTACTTATGTACAATCAAGGAGATCTAATGCCATTTGTTTTGCTGTTTTCCAGTTTTTATTGTTGTGCATTGTTGTAAAACTAATAAAAAATATTTTAAGAACAATGACTATGATGGTGAAAAATCTGGAAACCAAGCCTGTAGAGAACAACTGGGGGGCAGTGTGTGTGTGTGTGTGTGTGTTTTGGGGGGGGGTATGCTTAGTCTGAAAAACAGAAACTGAGAAGTGATATGATAGCCATCTTTAAATAGTTGATTATTTGAAAGGCTGTCATGTGTCAGACTGAGCAAAGGAAAAGGGATGTCAACTAAACATTAGGAAATCCTTCCTGAAAGTAAGAGTTGTTTGACAGTGGGATAGGCGGCCTCAGAGGGTGGTTTCTAAACATCCCTTCCAACTCTACAATTTCATGTGGCTATGATTCAATGAAAAAACATATGGTGGAAGTAGTTCAATTTAATTTATGTAATATTTGTTATCAATCACAAACAGAAACAGCTACTACTCCTGTCGCCCTTCCTAGAGTACATGCCCTTCATATAACTACAGTCAAACCTCACATAACGAGTGTTTCGCTTAGCAAAAAACTCACATAATGAGCAAGTTTTTTGCTAAGAGGTCCTACTCACATAACGAATTTTTCGTTATGCATGTTGGACTTTTCCCTATGGAAAAACTCACATAACGAGCATTTTTATGGGGAAAACTCGCATAACAAAATTTTTTCGCTATGCGAGTTTTCCCTCTTGAAACGCTTGTTATGCGAGTTTTTCCATAGGGAAAAGTCCGACTCGCATAGCGAAAAATTCATTATGCGAGTCTGACTCGCATAGTGAAAAACTCGCATAGCAAGCAGCCTCGCAGAACGAATTAAATTCGTTATGCGAGGTATGACTGTATAAAATATGGGTCAAATAGTGGAAATCTCTTAGTGGCAGGCAGTGAAAAACTAAATTCAAGAGAATCATTTGATGAGCCAGCTGGTGGGCATACGGGTCGTAGATTGAGAGTCACTAAATAAATAAATTTTGTGCCAGAAATTACTCCTGGTTGAAAGGATTTTTGCTGGACAAACTCCACGATCTGTCGTGCAGCATTCGGGTATCGAACCCCGACCTTCCATCTCCAAGCTCAACGTCTTAACCACTAAGCCACTCTAGTGCTACCTTGAGAGTCACTGAAAGCCATCCTGTAGATTCGATTGGAACTCCCCCAACCGTTTCCACTGAAAGCAAACAATCCCCTTGACGGCAGTAAGACTTCAGCTGTAGATGGAGTGGTGCAAATATGGGACCTTGGCGGTCTAACTCTCCATAGAGAGAAAGGATGTTCCGTAAACCATTGCTTCAACAATCCTACCGTTGCAATATTAATTAGCATGTTGGAGGCAAATAATGGTTTAACCTAAGCCACTTTATATGCTCCGGGCTATCTGAATGCTGAGGAGCAGTGGTGGGCAGCAACAGGTTCGCGGACCCCTGGGAGGGAGGGGGGGTAGCAGAATTGGGTGGCCTCTGGGCAGGGTGGTGGTGAAATTGGGTGGCCTTCAGGCAGGGGAGGAGAGCGAAATTGGGTGGCCACGCCCACCTCCCTGCCCTGCCCCATACTGCAAGTGGCTCAAGGTCTCCCTTGCTCAAAAGCCAGTCATAGCTGACTCTAGGGTGCAGTGCTCATCTCCATTTACAGCCAAAGAGCCAGTGCTGCCTGTATTTGCAGATGTATACATGGCCATTTGGCAGGCATTGACTAGATTGCCCACGACATAGGATCTGCCCATGATATAGGCTCCGCCCATGGCATAGGCTCCACCCATGACAAGGCACCACCCATGACATAGGCTCCGCCCATGGTGTGGTAGCGAAACCTTTTGCTGCCCACCACTGCTGAGGAATCTTGTAATTCCATAGGACTGCATTTGCTGATTCCCCCCCCTCACTGCCATGATTTTTTTTTGCCACAAGCAAACAAAAATGGGTTCCACTTCCACCTTAAAACCCGGATTCACATCTTTGATTCTGTGAGGAAACTGTATTGGCAAATCAAGATGTAGAGTGTACATATTATTTATCTTGTTATTGCTATATACTGTGTTCAGTACATCCCCTAATCTTGAAAACTGATCATGTAGCTACCAAGGAATTCAATACTGTATGCTCTCTCTCGCGCGCTCTCTCTCTCTGTTTATTTTGGTTTATGTTTATGGTTTTTCATGCTTTAACATCTCTTCCCTTATCAGCCGTCTTGTATACATTGTGGTCATTTTTGCCTGCCAATTACTTGAAGAGTGCAAGGAACATGGCTGGTTGTGTGTGTTGTATGTGTGTATGTGTGACATTGGCTTCTGTTCTGTGGAATTCCTTCCCCACAGAGACTATGCAGACCCTATTTCCATACTTGACAGAAATGCTGAATACCACACTCTTCTATTTCTGAACAATGTTCTTCAGAATGAGGCCTATCATTTCTGTTTCTTTGAGTTAGATTTCCCACCCACCCCCTTTCTTTTTAAGGATGGTTGACAACATGGGCAGTGGGGAGGTCTGCTAGTTTGCAGCAGGGCCGTAGCCAGAAAGGGGCAGGGCGGGGTCGGCCCACCCTCAGCTAGCAGTATGCCCACCCTGGCAAGGTGTGGTTTCCCCATAGGAATGCATTGAAAAGAGCCATTGTTGGCCACCCACATCTAGAACCCTGGCTATGGCCTTGGTTCGTAGGTTTATTATATGTGACAATTCCAGGTCAGCTGGAAGTTCCAAAATGGTTTACAAGAATGGTGGACAACTGTAGCGCCGTAAACATTTTTTGGCCACAAACATCCCCTTTCATACCCATCTTTTAAAAATAAGATAGCCATAGCAATCACATTTATACCTAATGCCATCTCATTGGGGGTTAAGGATAGAAGACTGGGTAACTCTTGATCCTGCTGGGATTGAATTCAGATCATGAGCAGAGTCTTAGATTAATTATGAGTGCTCTGTAAAGTGATCAAAATCATTTTCTGTCCAAATGAGATGTAGGGGGCAAGTATGCCATCTATAGGACCCCTGGCTCCCCCACTTCCCCTGAAAAATGTGTATTTTTAGCCATTACAAGACACAAGGGGGATTTTTAAAAATAAAAAATAAAAAAATGCATTCTAGTAACCTTTGCAATACACAAACACAGATCCTGTACAGTATAAAACATTTTTACTCACTAAAACGATTTAACAGTTGATTTCTTTGGAGCAGCTTAGGGACCTCAGAGTCCACCTATGACCACCTAGAGCAGGGGTTCTCAACCTACGGCCTGTGGGCCAAATTCAGCCCACATCGCCATTCCATCTGGCCCACGCCCTTGCTCCTGCCGCTGCCACCCTTTTCCCCTCCACCTGGCTTGGCATGTCCCTAACACCGCTCCATAGCAGGCGCCCGGGGGGGGGGAGGAATATCAGTCTGGCCCACCAACAGTCTGAGGGGGTGTGATCTGGCCCCTGGGCTTTAAAGGGTTGAGAACCCCTGGCCTAGAGAATGGCAGGTGATGGAAAGAGAGACCAGCTGGCATGGACTTATCCCCCAGCCTGGCATGAATCAATCCAGCCTGATGTTGATTGCTGCATCATCTGTCCTTTTGTACAACAAGTGATAAGTTAGAAAGACACCCACATGGCGTGGAGATACTCATTTGGGGCTTTCTTTTCAATTTCACATACATGCGACCCTTTCATCCAAGAAACTGGAGCTTCCTGCAAAGACAAAGTCGTGTCCATCATTGAAACAACTCTAGTTATTCCCAGAGGTATGGCATTACATTAGTGTTTAAATGATTTTAGGGCAGTGATGGCAAACCTTGGCACTCCAGCTGTTCTTAAACTTCAATTCCCAGCATCCCTGATCAGCAGAAGTGCTGACTTGGGCTTCTGGGAATTGAAGTCCAAGAACACCTGGAGTGCCAAGGTTCGCTATCCTGGTTTTAGGGTGTGGATTTGCACATGCTCAGGTTAGTTCTTGGCCTTTTCCTTTGGGTTAAAATCCTGGTCAGGAGGACAGAAGCAGAGCATGATGAAGAGTGACTGAAAATCTGCCCCTTCTGAGACCCCTGATGCCTCCGTGGAAAGGGTGGGCACTGCCCTGCAGGAAAGGAAGTGCGCTCTGTCACAAAAGATGGGCACAACATTCCTGCCTGGAATATTGGAACAAACGTTTGGCTCTTCTGAGGGCAGCCCACGCTATAATTATCCTTCACTATCGAAAGAACATCCTTCTACTGGGAAACTGTCATATGCTTTCTTAAGTACTTTGCTTTTTTAATCTTATGTTTGCCTGTACAGTACCCCGCCATTTGCCCAGAGTTTGGAAATACAACCTGTTTTGGACTACAGTTCCCAGAATCCTCCATGGACACAGATTTATGAATTTTAAAAAACGGTATTTCTAAGCTTTGGGGTTGTCCAAGCTTCGGTGTGGCCATCAGTGCCTTTCCATCCCTCCCATCCCTCCCTCCCCTCTCTCTTACACACACGCACACGCACACACACACACACACACATGCATGCACGCACGCATGTACGCGCGTACACACACACACACACACACTTATTTTCCTTCATTATCTACTCACAGACTCAAAATAGCACAGGTAATAGAAGCAAAATAATAATAATAAAATAATCATTTAGAACACACATGGTACACTCAATTAAAATAATATGTTATAAAAAACAGGAAACTTGGCCACAGATTCTATCACTAACTGGTTTGTAGAAGCCTATAAAAACTTTAGATCCCATGCTGGTGGCCATTCCTTGCTTTTCTTCATTTTAGGACAAAGCAGTCCATTGGGTTCCTCCCTGTGGAGGCCTTATTTAAAATGGGGGAGTGGGAAAACTTAAAATATGAGCTAAGACAGCGTGGAGAACAATCTCTACCAGTATTTAATAAAGAATATTGGAACTCAGTACCCCTGATTTATTTATTATATATTTATTTATTTATGTATTCTTATTTATTACATATATATCCTGGCCATCTGGGATATTTTCCCACTCTGAGCAGTTGATTTAATCTATAGAGAAGTCTATTAAATGATTTTTTTAAGAAATCCAGTTTAAATTGTTACAACACTGAACTTGATGACTGGAAGGTCAGCAGGTCAGCAGTTACAAGACCCAAGTACTGCACGATGGAGTGCGCTCCCGTCATCTGCCCCAGCTCCTCCCAACCTAGCATTTTGAAAAAAAGAAATTGCAAGTAGATAAATAGGTACCACTTCAGTGGGAAGGTAAACAGTGTTCTGTGTCTAGTCATGCCTGCCACATGGCCATGGAAATGTCTGCAGATGCAGACAGCACTGGCTCTTTGGTCGTAAAAGGAGAAGCCTAGAGTCGGATTCGACTGGCTTTTGAGGAAGGGTGACTTTTTAAACTATGAACTAGTAAAAAAAAACATATTTTTGAAGGAAATAAAGACATCCTCTGCAGCTGGGTCAGCACACACTTTTTTTTAACCAAGGTCCAAAAGGCAAGGGGCCACATTCTTCTACCTTCTGGGGAACCATGAAAAACAAGCTTTATTTCTGTACATGTTTTCAGGGTTGCACATGATAATAATAACAACCTTTAAAATGAGACATGATCTCACACGCAGCTCAGCAGGCAAGGGCCTTCTGGTCAAGAGATGTAGCAGAGAAGACGCATGCTCTCTTGAACATCTCTGGGCTTGGACTTCTGGCCCGCAAGGGGGGGACTTTTGTGACTAGACCTAAAGGTCTCTTTTGGTTCTTCCTCCGTCCATAGGAGGGTGGTCAGCAGGAGAAGGGAAACCTACGACGGTGGCCTCTGCATCGTTTCCAAGGAAGGAGAAAATGGAGAATAAGTTTCATAAACAAACAAAGACAGCCCTGTGATCCATACATAAAACACCAAAAATTACAGCAGTCTTCAAAAAACACAAAGCATTAAATTGGAATATGCTCACTTAAATTAATATATACAAACACTAGTTAGACTTTATTAGTATAGCTTAAATGGAAATACATGGCTACTCACCATACTGTGCAAGGCTGTGACCAGGCCACTACCCTGAGACAAAGATGGGATACAAACAGTGATGGGATGTAACAGGTTCGCACCAGCTCGCTGGAACCGGTAGTAACTTTTCCCAGTGTCCTGGAGAACCGGCAGCAGCTTTTGGGGAGAACCACCTTCAGGGCTTACCTTTTCACTGGTTCCTCCCACTGCGCATGCGCACCAAGCACTTGGTGTGCATGCATCCCTACAGTGCTTGGCGCATATGCACGGCCTCCTTGCTGTGCCACTGCCTTCTCCAAGACCTTGCCCAAAAAGGGTAGGTTGGATACTGGTTGGTAGTTGGTAAGTACCGTAGGGTCGAGGGACGGCTTTTTCAGGAGGGGGCGCACCAGGGCATGTTTAAAAGGTGCTGGAAGGGTGCTTTAAGGGTGCTTAAAGATGAATTTATAATCGCCTCGACCCAACCGCCTGACACCGCTGCAGATGCTTTGACTAGCCAGGCAGGGCATTATATTCTCAGGACAGTCTTCGTAGCTGATCGCCATGAGAATCGCCAGTATTCAGATTCAACTATGGCAGCAGGAGGAGGAGGAGGAGGAGGAGGAGGAGGAGGGATTCTACTTTTGGGTGGGTGGGAAGGCAGGTTTGAAAGATTCCCAAGCAAATAGAGGGGTCACTTTAGGTAGGAGAGATTCCTCTCCATGAAGCAATCCTTTCATAATGAAATACTGTAACCAGGAGGTGGCAGTCTCGATCACAAAGACCAGGGGACCGTGGTTGGTGTTGTGTAGAAATCTCTACTTCTGGCACACAGAAAGAGCCTCCTCAAAGATTGTGGTATTTTTGTACCACAACCCAGCGTACTCTGGTGACAGCAACGCAACCTTGTGTTGCCGGCTAATCTTTCTCACACTAGGGTCAGGCAACTTAATCCCTGAAACATCGCTCTCTCTGTGTGTGATGCTGTGCCGATTACTCCTCCCGGCACCCGTTTTGTCTTGGTTGTGCATTGTGCAAGGGCAAACGAGTGCAAATCTGATGTCCCAGAACTGCTAGCAAGTGAGGCTGCCCAACACAGAATGCTTTTTGGGGGCACCAGGAAGACCTTTGCTACTGTTGATCCAACCCACAGCGATCAAGAGAAGGACTTCCTAAGGGGAAATGCAAGGTCTGAAAGCTTTTCCTTGTCCTGGATGGGTAGCCTGCATCCCAGGGAGATCCTTGCAGAAGCAGCTTGGGCTTCCTTTGTTTACCTTCTTCTGCAATGTCACCCAAAATCTTCCTCCAGTCCACCCTGGGAAAGTTTTTAGGATAAAATACACCATTATGATTGTCACACTGGAGCATCAAACCAGTTTCTGCTTGCAGATCTTTACTTGTGTAAGGCCAAAGACTTATTAACTGAAATGAAAACTCTATAAAAAATACAAAGCCAGTCTCTTTGACCCAAAAGGAAAAGCAGAAATTAGCACATCCACCCATTTAAAAACAACCAGCACAATGTCTGGAATCTTATTAGTTACATCCCACCAGTGTAACACGAGCAGTATGACATTTATTAGCTAATTGCTGTAATTTATTAAGTTGGCATAGGCATTCTCCTATGATAAACCAGTGACGTGACACGGTGTGTGACAGCAAATGCCCACTCTGACTCCTCAACTCAATTCACTGTTATAAGTTACTCTACTGATATTGGGTGAACACAAATTTACAATAGAATTCTGGCCACTATCTCCATGTAAGTAAGTAAAAGGAAGTGAGAACAGTCATAGTGTCTGATATTTTTTTAAAAATGTTATGTGGCAGCTACAGAAAACAATGCTACCTTTTAATTAATAAAACCAATACCTTTATTACAATATATTGTAGCATTTTATTTATGTATTGTGAGAGCATATATAACAGAAATACAATGGCATAGGGCATCTTTCCTTTCCTCTCCTCCTTCCATAAATTGTCACTGTTCTGGTGGTGGTGGTGGTGGTGGTTACATACCATCAATCATTCTGATCTTTTGCCAACCTTCTGGCAGAGCAATCTCCAAAAGACTCTGTCCTTAGCAGCCCTACTCAGCTCTTGCAAATTCAAGGCTGTGGTTTCCTTTAGGGACTCAAGCTATCAGATATTTAAAGCTCCTCTTTTCTTGCTGTCTTCAATAAAAATAGGTTTTCAATCTTTGCTGCTGGCCAAACGGCCAAAGAAAATGAAGCCTCTTAAAGCCCATCATTGGACAGGTGGATCCTGAGCTTTGGATTCTTCCTCCAGAAATTCTAAGAAGCCGCAAAATCAACTCTGGCAAATGGCTGGCTAGAATACTGTTTGCACTTTTTGTTTGCTTTTGTTTGCCTTCTTCACCCAAGAATGAAGTGCAGTTCTCAGCAATGCACATTGTCTATTTGAGTCTGTATGCGGGTCTGACCTCTCTGCAGCCCAATGGCCGTCTCCTCTCCAACACAAGGCTAGTTCCATTCTTGGGCTTGGCTGGGTGTTGCGTTTTCCGCAGTGGTTATCAGACCTGTTAGTTGCTATGACAGTAACTGAGCAACTGAAAAAGGAAGACAAACAGACAAATCCAAGAAGAAAAGTGAAGCCCTCCGGGAGGAGGAGGAGGAGGAGAAAGGTGCGCAGAACATGTACCGATGTTTGCCAAGGGAACTTTTGGTTCTTACTGCTGCTTGTCCACTAACCTTGGGAGGTTCATTTTGGGAGTGCCTTCCTTCCCTGGGGTGTCTGGCACTTCCATCTTGAATATCTAAAGGCAGCAGAAGGAGCCCATTCTTGCTCATCTCCCGTGGAGGGTCACAGCTGGGGAGCAAGGATGGGGGCTGTGTCTGAGGTGCTTTCTTCAGCCAAGCTTTCTGGCTCTTCCGAGCCTTCTCTGACAGACAGGATGATATTCACTTCTTTGTCCTCAAGGTGCCTTTGTCTCCCTGTGGGCTGCATGTGGGAAGGGTCTCGCTCCTTGCCACCTTTGAAAATGTTCCTCAGATACCCAGCAAAAGATCCATGCCACCTCTCTCTGGGGGCTTCTTTGCAGAAAGTGTACGTTCGCCCAGCTTCGTCCGTACCCATCACTGAGGCAGCCGTGCCAGCATAACAAGGGTCCCTGCGTTGCTCTTGTCTGTTTGCTCGTGTGTCTTTTGGTTGCTTACTGAGCAGGAAATAGGCCAAACCAGTAAGTACCAGCATTGTACCTGGAAGGTCCAGGGTGGGGGTGGCAAGAAACAGAGAACCTTGTTAGCTACCCAAGGGCTACACTTCAAAATACAACTCCACGATGGAGCAAGGGCTAATCCGCCAGGATGGAGCTCCAATCCATATATTCCCCCCCCCTCCAATTCAGCTGCCCCTTGACCTTTACTTCTAGCTGATAAACCAGGGGTGGGACCGTACGTCTCCCACAGGCACAAACACACCTCCAACACACACACAAGCACACCCTGTCTTGCTTTCCCCATTCTAGTTTGCATGGGAAAACAATTTTGCCATGTTTGGAAGCCTGTAAATATCCCTGCAATGGCTTAGTGGTTAAAACACTGGACTTGATGACTGGAGGGATGGCAGGTCAGCAGTTCGAGACCCGAGCGCTGCATGACGGAGTGAACTACCGTCGTCTGTCCCAGATCCTGCCTACCTAGCAGTTCGAAAGCAAGAAATTCCAAGTAGATTCCTCAGCGGGGGAGGTAAAAGTGTTCCATGCACTCTGGTACCTAGTCATGCCTGCCACATGACCACAGAATGTCTGCAGATGCAGACAGAGCTGGCTCTTTGGCCATAAATGGAGATGAGCACCAAACCCTAAAGTCAAATACGACTGGCTTTCAAGCAAGGAAAATCTTTACCTAACTATCCCTGCCCCTTAACGCCCGCGGCTCAGGCGGGCGGCTTTCTTGGGGTGAGAACATACAGGCTTTCACCCCGAGGAAGCTGGTGGTCTGAGCCTCAGGATGCCGGTTAGCGAGAGGGATTCTTGCTGGGGTCCATGCTGTTTCCACAAGCGGACCCCATCGTTATATGGGGTTCCACTATATAAATAAATAAATTAAAATGTTTTCTCACATTATTTCTTTAATCTTGGGGGGGGGGGGGGGAGAGAAATAGAGTTAGGGTAACAATTTTACAAACAGATGAAAATACAGAAGAGATCAACATTTTAAGCAGTTTTTGGTTTTTGGTCTTAAATCCCCAGAAGCCTAAGTCAATTTCCCAAAACACTGATTAGCCAATGTACTGACTTAGGCTTCTGAGAATTGAAGCCCCCCTGTGGGTCCTGGGCCCCACGTTGGGAAACACTGATTTAAGGCATATGGAAGCTCCAAGGAATTTCTAACACCGAGTCTTCCAGAATGATGTCTTTCTACCATGCAGGGCTGCAAGGGGCAGCCAGCCTGCCAACTGGCATTCACAATAAAGACATACCAAGCACTAGTGGCATCTCTCGCTATTCCTTTCATGACTCCTTGGATGTATAAGTATTTCCAATATGATCCCTTCCCAGAACTTTATCAACCCATCTGTGGATTAAGTCTCCTGTTGAGATTTACAGCTAGTAGCTATTTGAAGCCATGCAGCTGCTAGTCACATAATAAGCAAATCCTTTCTCAGTCGTTCTGTGTCTTTACCTTGGAAAAGAGACAACAGAATGTGACTTTTAACCAGAGCTTGGAAAAAATAACTTTTTTGGGATTTGGAGCATAGATGGGGAAGAAGTAGAAGCAGTGGCAGATTTTACTTTCCTAGGATCCAAGCTCACTGCAGATGGAGATTGCAGCCATGAAATAAAAAGGCGACTGATTCTTCTTGGGAGGCAAGCGATGAGAAACCTGGGGAGCATAAAAGTGAAAAGTAGAGACATCACATTGCAAATGAAAATTCACATAGTCAAAGCAATGGTATTCCCAGTGGCAATGTATGGTAGAGAGAGCTGGACCATTAAGCTGACCGAAGCAGAATAGATACCTTTGAAATGTGGTGATGGCGGGGAGTTTTGAGAGTCCCCTGGACAGCAAGGAAAACAAATAAGCCGATCCTAAAAGAAATCATCCCTGACTGCTCCTTAGAAGGTCAAATTGTAAAGATGAAGCTAAAGTACTTTGGACATCAAATGAGAAGAGAAGATTCACTTGAGAAAGCCTTGATGCTTGGAAGGGTGGAGGGCAAAAGAAGAAGGGGACGGCCAAAAATGAGATGGCTGGATGGTATTGTAGACGCAATGGGCACAGAGCTGAGCGAGTTGAAGAGGATGGTGGAGGACAACAGAAGTGCCTGGCGGACAGTGGGGTCCATGGGGTCATCGCAAAGGGTCGGAATAGACTGTTCCACTGAACAGCAACCAAAAAAAGAAGCCCTCCGAATCTAGCTAGTATGGCCAGTGGCAAATTCTGGAAATTGTAGCCTGTAAAAAGTAGTGTTCCAAGCTTTGTGTGTCTTTCCCCTGAGGATACACTTAGACCTTTCCAGGTGGGACTAATTTGTATTGCCTGCTATCATTTCCTTTCATGCCCCCGGATTCCATCTGTCTCCCAAGTGTGGAATTTACTGGTCTCTGTATCTGTGTCCTTCAAGGAAGACAAAAGGGGAGAGAAAAGAAAAGGGAGGGAGAGATCTGCTTGTCTTCTCCTGCTATTCTGACCTACCCTCCACCCACCCCTGGTTTGGAGTTAGGCAGAAGGGAAGCCCACCAGCAAGGCAACGCTATAATCTTGACAACCCTGCACCCCAAATCCCTGGAGGATAAGTGGTATATTATGGCTACGGGGTACCATTCATCTCTCTCACTTCCTCTGTTGATCTCAGCTCTGTCACTGAATGGACAAATATTGCAATAAAAACAATACTAAACAATTTGAATCTTTTGAACCTAAAAAGCAGCACAGAACTAAATTCCACCCTCCAAGGTAATTCAGGAAATAAATCCTTGCCTTGCAAGAAGATGATTTTTGCCAAGGTTCCCATCACTGTTTGTCACCAGTCATACCACGACAAGCCTTACTTTGTCCAGATAGCAGGAAAGAAATGCAAGCAATGGGGACCAGTCAGGTACATTTGATAGACAAAATGCACGGTCTTCTAGCTTTACAAAGACCCCTTCCATTGGCACTAATGAAAACCAAACTGCTTCATAGTGATGGATGGATGTGTGCGCACAGACACATGGGTTAACTCTTCCCTACTCAGCCGTCACGCCTTCATCATTCTCATTCATCAGTTGAGCTTAAAAATCTTTCTATGGACACTGAAGGAGGCTTTTTAAAAAGTCTCCTACTCTATATACTTGAGTATAAGTTGGGTATTTTAGCCTCCAAAATGAGGTCCAAAAATGGGACTCGACTTATACTCAGGTCAATGTAAACACTTAAAAACATGCCCACACAAATGTCTAAATTAATTAATTTTACTGTATTTTCATGTATTTTAATTATTGAAACTCACTAGCAGCTGCTGCATTTTCCACCCCAACTTACACTCGGGTCAATTTATTTTCCTAGTTTTAGAGGTCCAAATTAGGTACCTCGACTTATATTTGGGACAACTTATAGTTGAGTATATACGGTACCTATTCAGGGGAATCTTTGTTGAAACATATCAGAGAGTAAACAAAACAAAAAGTTAAAAAAACATAGTGGTACTTTAAAAACTAACTGCTGTATTTTAATGTGAGTTTTCGTGGACCAAGTCCACTTTATCAGACATAGCGGTGAGACTTCATGGCATCAGTTTATACACATCAGGTACAGAATGGTTCGCATATCAGATAAGTAGTATACGTCAATGTGGTGTGGTTTTTTTTTACAACTGGTAATACAGTACCTGTTCTTCAGATTAGTTGTGAAGCTTCGCCCTTTTGAGTTGCAAATAGTTAGTAGATGGATGCAAGACAAACATTGTGACATTACACATGTGCTAATAAGTTTACCCTTCAGGCCTAGCATCTGTTGTGCGAGTGGTCTAGGCCAAGCACCAAGGGTTTTTTGAAACAAGGTTTCCCTTGCTCGAAAGCTGGTCGTATCTGACTCTAGGGTTCAGTGCTCATCTCTGTTTCAAAGCCGAAGAGCCAGCGCTGTCCGTTTCTGCAGACATTTCTGTGAACATAGTCAAAAGAAGGTCAACCCTCCCCTCCCTATGAGTGACACACAAAAACACACACACAGAGAGAAATGCCCTCCTTACCGCTCTCTCTTCCTCTTACCTGGGATAGTGACATGCCATACAAGTACAGGGTGCAGGAAGCAGGCTATGGAAAGCAGCACATAGGCCAGGAACCTCTGAAAGGCGCCACGACGCCTGGCTTGCTTACAGCACTTGTGTAGCCTGGATCCAATCTTGGGGCTGCAGTGAAAGAGGAGGGCTGGGACTGGGTTTTGCCTTGCGCTGCCCACCAACCTCCCCAGGCCCCCCAGCCTCAAGGTGAAGAGTCTTGGCAAGAGGCAGGGAGAAGGAAAATGTGGAGTCAAAGGATGGGGGCTGGAACTCACACGGAACAGGCGGCCAAGAGCAGGCTGACAAAGTACGCAACTTCACACACAGACACAGCTAGCCCTGAAATGCTGAAGGAGGAGAAGAACACATTAGTTAGGCAATGAGGAGTGGGCAAAACAACAACCCACCCACCCACCCCCCACTGCTCCAATAAGGTGAGCTCAGAAGGGGGCATCACTTTCTGTGCAGTACTGCCCGACCAGCATCATATAATTCAGGGATTCTCAACCTGCAGCTCGTGCGCTGAATGCACGGAAACCTGTTACCTTCCCACGAAAGTGGTCCCTATCTATCTACTTGCAGTTTCTTGCTTTCAAACTGCTAGGTTGGCAGGAGCTAGGACAAAGACAGGAGCTCATTCCGTCCTGCAGTACTCGGGAATCGAACAAGAGCATTAAAAACCCCGCCCTCCAGCAAAATTTTAGGACTACAGATCACCCCTCTGTATCCACAGAGGATATTTTACAAGATCTACCGTAGATATCTGAAACTGCAGATAACAGCAAACCTTATATTTCACAAATATACCTTTATCATAGAAGTGAGGGAGGGGTTTCCGTTGTTTTACACGAGAGCGGTCAAGACATTATGCCTCCATTCCTTGCAGACAGTGGCCTCGAGTGGCCAGGTCTGGTAATGCAGCATAAAAAATATACTATGGATTACAGGGATTTTTAATTGAATATTTTTTTTTTTATTCCAGTGGATAACTGAAACCGCAGATACTGAACCCGCATGTGGGGGGCATGACTTGTAATAAGTAAACACTGGCAATTATGTCATGAAGCAATGTTGCTAATAGTTATATTATTTTGCACAAGATACATTATATCAATTATCATAAAATAAAGGCATGACAGGTAATACCACTGCTGTATTTGTATTATATTACTTGAGGAAACATGTACACTAGTAATAACATCCCATCTCGTTAACCCCCTTGATGTGACCTGAATTCCTGGAGGTTTACAGTAACTCTTTATATCAACATGACCTAGATGCAGTGATGGGTTGTTGCCGGTTCGGGCCGGTTCGCCCAAACCGGTAGTGCCCCATCAGGAGGGATCGCCGAGGGGTGGTAAAACCCCGGGCGACTGGTTCGGTCACCTCTCCGGCACCCTCGAAAAATGTTTTTCTGGGCAGCCAAAATAGCTGCCTGGAACTGCGCATGTGTCAAACCTCCATTTGATACATGCACAGTTCTATTTTTTTAGTGTGCATGCGTCAAATAGCAGTTTGATGCATGTGCACTAAAAAAGAACTGTGCATGCATCAAACGGAGGTTTGACGCATGCGCAGACATTTTTTATTTTTTTATTTTTGCTCCGCCCACGATGTCGATGACGTCGTGGTGGGGTAACGAAGATTTTAACAACCCAACACTGCCTGGATGGCTAACAGCATTGAGCAGGGGAAGACTCCAGACTAAATTACTGAAGGGAGGCATACCCTTATTCTGTGCATAAATTGCCTATGCACTCTTGGATACCCATGTTTGGGTTATTTCAGATCCATGCCTGTAGGAGTGGACCAACAAAAGATTAAGAAGGGAAGTCAGTGGGTAAGCAGAATATATCAACCCACTAATTTTTTCCCCTTTAAATCCGATAGCAATACTCACAGAAGATAGGTACCCAGGCTCTTAAACTGGCCGTGGAGAAGTGTCTCAGTGCCCACACCAATGAGAACTGAAAACAGAAGCAACAGACTAAGCATTTTAACAATCTGAGTGTGTAAACTACTTCACACACACTATCACAATAATGTTTACAATATAACCCTCACAACTCGTTTGCTTTTCAGAACTGTGCTGGCTGCTCTTGCTACGTCAAGGATGAGTGCTTTCAGCTTTACAGTTTGGGGAAGGATAAGGCCATTTTCAAAACCTGGTGAGGTTTTTAAAGACTGTGGAGTAGGCAGCTACAGATATTTTCCAAGAAAGAACAGGAAAGCATAGGCTTTAATTCAGTATGTTAGAAAGCAACCCACTAGCCCGAAAGAATGAAGGATATTGTATATACTCAACTATAAGTCATCCTGACTATAAGTTGAGGTACCTAATTTGGACCTCTAAAACTAGGAAAATAGATTGACCAGAGTATAAGTGGAAAATTCAGCAGCTGCTAGTGAGTTTCAATAATTAAAATACATGACTATAGAGTAAAATAAATTAATTTAGTCATTTGTGTAGGTATATTTTTTAGTTTTTATGATAGTGTTAGTGGTTTTTTTTAACTGTATGTTTGAATTTGCACCACTGAGGTCTTGACCCGAGTATGTTGAATCCTCTTTTTGGACTTCATTTGGGGGGAGGGGGGCGCTAAAAAACTAGACTTATACTCGAGTATATACAGTAATGAGAATGTAGAGTGGATGCTTATCAAATTTGCAAGTGACAGAAACCTGAGAAAGACAATACCCCCAAAGACCAAATCATGATTCAAAATGGTTAAATTGGAATACGTACTGGGCCAGAAATAAAAAGATGAAAGTTAACATGTGCAAAGGGCTACATTTATGTACCAAAAAGGCTGATCAGTATCCTATCAGTTAGGCCAGCTGCTATAGTATATCTGGTGTGAATCTCAGCGGGCACATGGCTGCAGGTTAAGAAGTTAGCACAGGCATTCGCTGTTGCATGCCAAAGCAATTATTTATGCCTCCACTTGCTAAAGATCACACATGCCTTGGTCACCTCCAGACACGATTATTGTAATACGCTCTACATGGGGCTGCCCTTGGCGACCATTCGGAGGCTTCAGCTGGTCCAGAATGCGGCTGCTTGAGTTGTGATGGGGTGCGGACGTTATGCTCATGCCTCACCACTTCTCCGGGAGCTGCACTGGCTCCCAGTGTGCCTCTGGGTGCAATTCAAGGTGCTGGTTATTACCTTTAAAGCCCTACATGGTAGTGGGCCAGGATACTTAAGAGACCGCGTCACCCTGAGAACATCTGTCTGTCCGACTAGAGCGGAGAGGCTCTCTGGTCGTACCTTCAGCTAGAGAGGCGCATCTTAGTCTAGCATGAGAAGGAGGGCCTTTTCTGTGTCAGCTCCAGCCCTATGGAACCTCCTGCCAACGGAGTTGTGTCTCCAGACGGAGTTGCTGTCCTTTAGGGAAGGAGTGAAGACCTGGCTGGTGGGGCGTGTATGGGGAGTGGGCCAGACAGCTAACTCAGTTGCCTGGTTCTTTTAAATATTCCACCTTTCTCCTCTGTGTTTTTAACTTGAACTTTAATTTTTATGTATGTGTTTTAATTGTTTTCAGTTGTAAAGCCGCCCTGAATCTTTGGAGGAGGGTGGTGGAAAAAATGAAATAAAATAAAAATTAATTAATTAATTAATTAAATAATGTACATCATCCCAGAGAGAAGAGGAGGAGGAGGGTGTGAACACTAATTAAGTAGCAGTTTCAGCACTAATCATAGCAGTAAGGCTCCTATGAAACACCAAGAAGGTAGCAAAGAGAGAGCAAGGGATTAGGCACTCTAATGAGCTTTGCCGCTGGTAAGAAAGGAGGCATTCGTGCTTCCAAGAAGTCTGCATTGTGATGCCTGGAAAATTCCTTCCTGCTCCCTGGTTCCTTTCAAGGTTTAATCCATGAAGGACATTTTTTTTCTCATCTAGTTGTGCAGTGAACCACCTCAGTCACATGTTCAGACTTCTCTCCTTGCCACCATTTATCCCCCAAAATATAGCCAAGGCATCCAGGGCTTGGACAAGTTGCTCTATTGGACTGCAAGGGCCTGGCTGGTTGACCTACAATTCATTGAGATCAAAACAAATAACATGTCAGGCAGAGCATGACAGTGAAAAGAGAACAACAACTTCAAGTCATTCAGTAAGACAAAGTGTTTTGGGGGAAATCACATTATATGGCAGAAACATTTGCATTATGCAATACAGGAAATGCTGGCAATAATGACCAGCACTGCATGCGTCCTCTTCCCAAGGCATCAGTAAATACTGGATTATATACTGGGTCTGCTCTGTTTCGTTCTACTGTGTTCAATCAATGCTACATTGTTTTAGATGGATCGTATCATTGCATACATTTTTAAAGTTTCTTTTATTGTTTATAAACTGCCTTGCTGAAAACATTTTAACAAATTAACGAAAAGGTAATAACACAGTAAAGAGCCATAACCAATCACAACTCTCCAGCATGTGTCCCCCGCTTGTTTACAAAGACATTTGCCCCCTTCCATAACTTGGCAGCATTCACCTGGAGATTTATGGTGTACTCGTGGCTACCAGTGGTTTAAGCTACACAGCGTAAACACTGATTCTGTCTTCTTAACTGTCTCTGCTAGAACCACTTCATCACTACATATACCAAACTGCAGGTTCTCAATGCAGATAGTAACAATTATCAATGCAATAGTAACAATTATCAATGCAAATTAGAATATTCATTCACTGTGATTCTTTTTGGAGCATTTTTGAACCAGGTGACTTTGGGAGGCCCAGCCAGCTCTCTGATTTTACATGCCCTCTCCAACTTATCCTCTCAAGACATAAAGAGTAGCGTGAAGTTATTCAATATTTGATTCGAGCACACCTAGAACCTCCCAAGTCCTTGGCCACTAGAACACAGGAACACAATCCGCTGCCTTACCTTGGGTCAGAGCCCAGCTTGCTTGACCGAAGCTGACTGGGAGCAACTGTCTGGGATTTCAGGAAACAACTCTCTGGGCTTTTCTCCTTTGGAAACTCCTCTCCTGAAAATTCCTGGTAAGATCTGGTGGTCGTCCATCTAAGCAACTCACCAAGCCCAGGCTCTCCCCTACCACCCACCCACCCACCCACGCACCCCCGGAAACCCTTTTCTCCTGCTAATTCTCCTCCTATGTCTTAGAGCAGGGGTTCTCAACCTATAGCCCGTGGGGTGGATCCTGCCTGTGGCACCAAATAATCCAGCCTTCAGCCACCACTGCCAGAATTGGCCACGGACTCATTTACAGCAGTTATAAACGCATTTATGACAGCCACGGACACGTTTTACAGCAGCGTTTATGGCAGGAGGAACCACCAGTCCAGCCCATTCAGCTGCCTGAGGGTGGGTGGCCTGGCCTGTGGCTGAAAAGGGTTGAGAACCTCAATCTTAGAGCAAGGACATGGCATGGCTGCTCCCTTCTTCTTGTGACATGCCATGGGCCCTTCCAAAGGCAGCATGAGTGGAAGAGGGTGACTGCACGAGTGCCCACAGAGAGAGAGCTCCGAGTGCCACCTCTGGCACGCGTGCCATAGGTTTGCTACCACTGATATAGGGTAAAAGCCTTTGTTGCAACATCTTTAGCATCACTTTGTTTGCACGGGCAATCAATGCAAAGGTCTTATAGTTACTTCACTACTTGTTATCTCGGGGGGGGGGGGCCTGGAATGTATATTGAATGTTGTCAGTCTGTGAGCCATTGATTCATTTGCCATATATTCCTGGTTTAATTGTTTTGCTTTTTTGCACAGAAAATACGGCTTCTCCCTCTCTTGCTTCCAATTAATGCTCTCTCCTCCTTCTTATTTCAAAATTTACTCTCCTCTCATGTGGTAGCTAGAAAAAGAAGGGACGGATTCTGCAGCCAGAGATAGAATGGAGCATGGGAAAAATCTGCTTTGCCAGTGTGGGACTTCCCTACAGACCAGAATTTTCCCTTCCATCTATTAAAAATGCCATAGGGTGAGGTTTCTTTACAAATGCCCTTCATCTATATGATCTTACTTGTATTTCTGCTACTTAGCACAGCTGGATTGGAATGAAAACTTGTCAGCAATGGCCTCTCCAATATGACAACCCTTTCTGTTGAGCAACCTTTGATGCAGGACTTTGAAAGAGCACTAAAACTTATTTGTTCAAACGGTCTTTCCTGGGTATTTTATATGGCTCTCAACAATATCAACCCTGCCTTAATTTCCTCAAGTACATCAATGCTGTTTTCTTCAAGTTATAGGTAAAAATCTAACCCTTTCCCAGAACTTTGATAAAGTTACAATTAAAGATGGAGAAAACAAGTTTTTTATTTAAAAAAATCCTGTTAACGGAAAGTTTCCAAGTCACTTCGGGCAACAAAGTGGAGCTGCATTTGGTATCACCATGGGGTGTCATGTTCTGACTTTATGGATTCATTCACTCAGAGCAGCGCAATAAATCTATGTGAAGGAGTAGTGAATTCAGATGAAACCACCCCTAGATTTATCGCCATAGCTACTGGATAGATAAACATCTCCACTTCTTCCTTCTCTTGAAGGTAGACTAGTTTTCTCCTTCAAGATTCTTGCTCTCCTCCAAATTCAGAAGAAATATTCCCAATGACAACTTTGGAATACAAGTTCGAAGACGGCTGCTGGGTGTTTTTAAGGGTCGGAGAGCCAATGGCGCACAGCGGTCACAGTGCTGGGGTGGGCCTTGACAGTTCCACATGCAAATCTCCAATAACCCATGGGAAAATCCACTCAGCCTGCAACCAGCCAGTCTCTCACAGCCTGACCTACAAAATGGCTGCTGTTGAACTTCTTAAGCTAATTAGAGGAAATGTGGGGTGTAAAAATAAACAACAATACTGGTCTAGTTCATCCTATCTGCATACATTGAAAGTAACAAGTTACAAGCAATGTAATCACCACTAAGAAGTTAATATTTTTAGTAATGAGAGCAGAGTAGAATCCTATTTCAAAAGTAGCGTAGCCACTTTATTTTACAACACATAACATCGCCTAGTTTTCAAAATTACCTTTAAAAGGCACATGATGTAGTGGCATTCTGAGAGGAATTTTCCAGTTTAATGTTGTTCTCTTATCAATCCTAAGAGGGTTTGTAACAAGTAATGCAGTTAGGTTTAAAACATTGCAATAAAAAATGGCAACACAATGGCCAGATTCCTTTTAAGATAAGAATAGCAATTAGGGGGGAAAGACCTCCTAGTAGAACGAGAATCATGTGCTGTGCTGACAGGGTGTCTGTCTCATCAGGCAGTTGCACAACCAGTTCCCCACACGAGGGACTCTACTACAGCAATGGGGGCAGCAAGGGGTGTGTGCAATTACAGTTCCTTGTGGAGACTGCTTCTAAAAACACAACTCCGCCCAATAACCAATAATGATAATCAATCAGTTTTAACAATTCAAACTTTCCCAGACTCTCATCCGCTCCCTCTTCGATGCCCTCCTCTGAACTAGGAGTTCACATTACTTTTGCTGAACCAACAGAAGAGAAAAAGATTCAATCAAAAGTTAACAAAATCTTGGAAGAAAACCATGGCATTACTCTCTGAAATGCAAGGAGGGGGGAGGAGGAGTTGTATTAAACCACAGTTCTCACCTGCTCCGGTGGAGATTCCCAACAGCCGGCAAAAATGTTCCAACACATTCCAAAAAATTACTTGATTCATGTTTATAAAGCAAAGAAAACGTGGAAACTTTAGGATTTCTTGGGACGTACCACCACCTTATACAGCACTCATAGTAGAGGATCCATGACCTTTCCAAAGCAACATCAGCAGACCTACAGTAAAAGGAAAACAACAGATGCCACATATATAACACACCCTCTTTCCACTCCGAACTAGCTAGCACTGCTTCTGAAGAGTGTTATCGGTCCTCCTGCACTGCCATTTTCCTGCAATAGTACTTAGTGGGAGAATTAATGATTACTAACCATGCTGGGGAATGGTTGCCGGAGGGCTTCTTTCTCCTTGCTGCATTTCCACCAAGGTATCAAAAAAAAGGCATGCAAACGGTCTCTGGTTGCTACAGAGCCTGCATTGGGGCAGATTAATTGCTATGGGTGGGAATCAGAGGCTTAAGGATTTTCCAGCTTCTTTCTAGACTTTCTGTTCAGATCACTGCTCAACTTGGGGCAATTTTATAAACACAAGATGACCATAAACCATCAATACCATCACAGATTTTACATTAAAAGTCAGTAAAACAGTGTCAAAATGACAAAATATTAGACTGTTCAGAACTAACAACAAAGTTTAAGAGGCACCAATGTTAATGGCCCCACACCAACACCCCCCCAAAAAAAAAACCCCAAAGGATTTAGTGCCCGACAGAAATGGAAGGGCTTAGATTCCTGCCAACTAGAAGAGCTAGTAATTTGGATGCCAGGTGGATCACTCTTGAGACAGCGGCACTGAGAAGGCTCTTACTCAAGTAACCACACATTCTTATTTACAGGGTTGAATATAAATATAAATGGGAACGGGAAATACTCAGAGAGGACACTTGGTTAGGAGAAAATCCAGAAACTCCACTTTTGTTATGTTTAGTAAAGAGTTCCCCCATTGGGTTGTTTCTGCTCCTTCAAATGTGCCACACAAACACTACATGTCCCAGTCTCCACAGGCACCACACAAGCCCAGTTGCGCTCCCTCCTTGGCAAGGGAGGAAGTGTGTTTAGTGAAGAGGGGTTCACCTAGGGTAGTTCTGGATAGAATATTATGTGTAGATGTGTCTTAAAAAGCATTGGGTTTTCTTATAAATTGCTAATCAAGAGAGGAATTTTTACACTCTGTGTATATAATCTGACGCCTTTGGATTTCTTTTGTCTTAGAAGGAGATGAATGAAATGTGAAATACACTCTTCTCTATGTAAAGGACCAGGTTATAACCTTGCTAAGCACTCAGGAATGTTTGTGGCCATTGTCTAAGAAGGTCAGGATAATGATGGACTCATCACAGCCCTGAATTAGTCCCTCTCCTTGGAAGACGATTTCTTTTGTTAAGGATATTCTAATCAATAAACCAATTAGGAGAATTGTAACATCAAGATGTTTATTTTAGAAACCTAACTCCTCAACTGACTTTCACCAGAGATTTTCTGCTGTAAAATTTTTTTATTACTGGTTGTAAATAACTCATTGATTTCCATGTCCAATGAATCTTGCCCAGCTACTCTGGGTCTCCAGTAACAGAAATGTATAAATGTATTGCATGTTATCCACTCTTATGTTTGATGAAGTGGACTTGGTCCACGAAAGCTAACATTAAAATACAGGAGTTAGTCTTTAAGGTGCTACAGTGGGTTTTTCTTTTGTTTTTCTTTTGTTTTGTTTACTCTCTGATATGCTTTGCACAGACTGACACGGCTACCACTTTAAATATAGGAGTCAGGCTTTAAGGTGCCACAAAGTTTTGGGTCTCTTGTTTGTTGTTGTTTTCTGTTGTTTACACTCTGACATGCTCAGCCATTGTGCTTCTGTTTGCTGAGGAGGTGTCACTGCACTACTCAATCCGATATATAGATGCTCTCCCTGCCTTTCTTCCACCCTTGATTTGCTCTCAGCATGTTTCGTCTCACCCAACCTGCGGAGCTGCCACATGCTGGGCCCACAGGAAGCCAAGGGGTGGACCGTGACATGGAGCCTCCTGCCCCGAAGCCACGGGTGCTGATCGTGGGCGCCGGCTTGGCAGGGCTGGGTGCTGCTCAGCGGCTCCTTGGCAGCTGCCAGCCTGGTGCCTTTGAGCTCCGCTTGCTGGAAGCTTTGGGGCGAGTCGGCGGCCGCATCTGTTCAGGCAAACTCAGTAAGGGCGGTGGGGAAAGGTTTGCCCTTGGAGGCTCAGACGGGATGGAGAAGGGCTTGGGACGCCCGGGGTTAGCCATGGCAGCCCCCCCCCAATCTTTCCCCCCTTCCTGACTGCAGTGGGTTGGTGGTTAAGAGGCTGGACTTGACGACTGGAAGGTCGGCAGGTCAGCAGTGTGAGACCCAAGTGATGCATGACGGTGTGGAAAGTTAACAGCATTCCATGCACTCTAGTCATGCCAACCACATCACCACGGAAGCATCTGAAGATGCAGAAAGCACTGGCTCTTTGGCTATAAACGGAGATGAATGCCAAACCTTAGAGTCAGATCTGACTGGCTTTCCAGCAGGTGTGACCTCTACCATTTTTTTTTTTTTGGCCAGGTGACAAGGTGGTGGAGGTTGGTGCCCACTGGATCCATGGGCCCTCAAAGGAGAACCCGGTCTTCCAGCTGGCCTCAGAATATGGCTTGTTGGGTGAGGAGGCGCTGTCGGAGGAGAACCACCAGGTGGAAGTGGGCGGCCATCCCGTGGGACCCTCAGTCTGCTTCTCCAGCCAGGGTGGGTTGCTGAGCCCAGAGCTCGTGGACTCCATGGGCCTCCTCTTTTTTACGCTCTTGAAAGAATCCCGCCAGTTCTTCCTGCAGGCCAAGGAAGCGCCCGTGCCCAGTGTGGGCCAGTACCTGAAAGAGGCCATCGCTCAGAGAATGATGAAATGGGAAGAGGACGAGGAGACCCAGCACCTGAAGTTGGCCATCCTCAACAAGTACTTCAAGATGGAGTGCTGTCTGAGGGGGACTCACAGCATGGACCTAGTGGCCCTGGCACCCTTTGGAGAGTACGCCATGCTACCCGGCCTGGACTGCACCTTCCCCAAGTGAGTGAATGGCCGCTCGGGGTTAGGGAACGAACACAGCCCGTCAAACCCAGCAGTCTTCTCTGACACTGCCCTTTAAAACATATTTTTTTCCCATTGGATTATCTGAATGTGTGTTTCAATCATTGAGAAGTTCTTTGCACTGTGTATGCTTCACCATAGCCTTCTGGTGCGTCGTATCCTCTGCCTGTGCCCTCTGTATCTTCTTTCTAGCTTATCTCATGTGTATTGATCTCTCTCTTTCCCTGGTTTGTTCTTCCTTCCCCTCTGTTGTGAGCCTCCTTCTCCTTTGCCGCAAGTGGACAGCTCTGACCCTAAACCAGGAGTTACTCATGAGTTACTCATGATGAGACAGATCAGAGAATGGACTGCCTAATTTTGTCTTTCCCCTTTCTTAGAGGCCTCACAGACTGCATAATGGCATCTCTGCCCAAAGGGACGGTGTTGTTTGGCAAGGCAGTGAAGACCATTCATTGGGGAGGCGCCTATTTGGAAGAGTCGACAGGCCGCAACTTCGGTGTTCAGGTAGAATGTGAAGACGGAGAGACGTTTTTAGCAGACCACGTCATCGTCACGGTGCCGCTAGGTGAGTCGCATTTGCATTCCACTTCTTCCTGTCAGTCTAAGCACAAGCTGATACAGTATTTGACCTTAATGAAATGCGATATATACAGTCTCTGTCTAAGCGGCTCCCAGTCCTAAACACTCCCTCCTCCTTAACACCAGAGCCTTCCACTTCTGACCACCCTGGGTACTTGCTAGGATTGGAAGTGGTGAAACCATGGGAGCAGTTCCCACTCCATTTTCCCTCTTTAAAAAAAATAATAAAGAGTGGTGGTCCTTCTTGCTGTGTCACTGGAATTAACTGATACCTGGAGACTTCTGGGAATGAAATCCAGTTTCAAAGCAAAATGGTTATGTGGGCACTAAAACTTGGCTGCACCAGAGGGTGGTGGTCACAGGGATACTTCGGGTGGGGGCAAAACTGCTCCCTGGAGTTCCCACACCCAGTTTAACCAATGGGGAAATTAGGAGTCCTGTGGAGGAGCCAAGACCTCCTGCTCTGCAAACAGAGATCTGGGCTGAGCAAGGAAACACCAGATGATTATTTCAGCCTGAACCTTAAATCTTCCTTCATCCTCTCTCTTGCCCACTGTCTGCTATAGACAACTGACCCAAGGATATGGACTGAGCAGCTTTTTCTTTCGCTTGTAGCTTATTTGGGTTTGCCTGAAGTCTTCTGGAGAGAGAAAGAGATGGGATTATTTATTTATTTATTGCTTTTCTCTTGTTGCTGTTTGTCTTTCGGCAACTGATATTAAATCCTGACAAATCTACTAGTCATTATGTTAATCCACCCCTGATACCATGACTTCTTCCTCTGTGGCTTCTGAGAGCCTACAACAGGGGTGGCCAACCTTGGTGCCAAAAGTGTTCTTGGACTTCAATTCCCAGAAACACAAGTAAGCACACCTGCTGATGAGGGCTTCTGGGAACTGAAGTCCAAGAACACCTGGGACACCAAGGATGGCCACCTCGGCCTACAGTATTCTCCAAGGCTGTAGGCCACCGGGTCCCACAGAGGAAGAGGTCTACAACCTGACCAAGAAACATTCAACCAGATCCCACTGATCTGTTTTGCATTGTGTCATTTCATTACCTCTAGGTTTCCTCAAAGAACATCAAGAAACCTTCTTTTCCCCTCCACTTCCGTCCCAAAAGAAGGCAGCAATAAGACATCTCGGTTTTGGGGCAAGCGATAAAATAATTTTGGAATTCGAACAGCCATTCTGGAAGCCTGATTGTGAAGTTGTTGAAGTTGTGTGGGTGGACGAATCTCCTCTGGCAGAGCCAGCCATTGATTTGGAGGCTACCTGGTTCCAAAAGATCAGTGCCTTCATCGTTCTCCAGCCAGCAGAAAGGTATGCAGGAAGGACTGGAATGGGTTGAGGAACAGGCCCTTCATCGTGCACCTGTGTTCTCACCCACCTCCCTTTCCCTGCCCATGCCAGGGGACATGGCCTGTAGTCTATGGTAAATTACCTTGCTTTTAAGTTATTTTCGGTGAACAACACTGACAGCCAATGTGATGTAAGGAGATTAGAGCACTGGACTGAGAAAGGGGACATCTGGTTTTAGCTTCTCATTGAGTAATCTTGGGCTGTGTACTTTTCCTCTGTCTTGACCTACCTCTCCGAGACGCTGCAAGAAAGAAGTCGGCAGAGGATGAGGAAAGTGTTTTCCCTTTGCAGGAGATTTAACACCATTTAAGTGCACAAGATATACAGAGGTAGTCTCGTGGTTACTTCTTATCTGGCTTCAGTTGACGGTGGGTCTAGATCAGGAGTTCTGAAACTTTTAAAGCTATGGGCAAGGTCACCCTTCCTCACACAGCTTCAAGGGCTGGACGGCCATTTTGCCCTTCCTCCACCACATGGCACTTCCTGGTATGGTGGTGGTGGCGGCAGGCCACAGGTTGAGAATTCCTGGTATAGATCAATGTTTCCCAGCCTCTGGTTTTTGGACTTCAATTTCCGGAGATTTTTTTCCCCTTGAAAATATCTTTCATTTGTTTACCATCCAAAGAAGAGTGGGAAGATCAGAGGTGTCTTCAATGTGTTATATTGATAATAAACTGAAGCTATAATGTCTCATGGGTGGTTGGGTGCACTTATCTATGTATATAAAATCTTCTTAGTATAGTTGTCAGTGTGTTATTGTATTTTTGTATTTCATTTTATTTCATTTCATTTCAAATTTATACCCCACCTTGCTCAGGCGAACCTGACTCTCGGCGGCTTACAAAGTATAAAAAAAATAACATAGCAGTCACAAATTCCACATTATCATAATCACAATAATCACAGTATCAGAAATATATATTTCTGGGAATAGAAACAAGCTGATTGCAAGGAACTCAAGGAATTCTTGCTCTTCAGTAAAAGCCACCTTTCGTCCTTTCACGATGCAGGTACGGGCATCTCCTCTGTGGCTTCCTTGCTGGGAAAGAGGCTGAATACATGGATACTCTCTCAGATACTGAGGTTCTCGCAGCCTTAACACAAGTATTTCGTAGAGTAACAGGTAGGTCTCTCTTTTAAATTAGCTTGCATTCAGAGAGTCCATAAGAGCATGTAAGAAGTCACACAGGGTTCTACTAAGACTGGGGTGACCAACCTTGGTTCCACAAGTGTTCTTGGACTTCAGTTCCCAGAAGCCCAAGTAAGCACACCTGGTGATAAGGGCTTCTGGGAACTGAAGTCAAAGAACAGCTGGAGCACCAAAGTAGGCCACCCCTGTACTAAGATAACTGGCCAAAATTTTCAAGAATGTGTGTCATTCTGCTGCTCTATATGGAGAAGGTATTGCTAGCATCTCCACCTCCATCAGAAACAAGAAGCCCGTGACTCAATCCTCTCCTTCTGTTAAGAATGCAGCTGGTTGGATATCTCAATGATTTGGGCATCTGGCTACAGAGCCAGAAGTTGAGAGTTTAGTTCCCAGTTGTACATCCCAGAACAGGCAACCTGCTCTCTACATGGGAACCCCTGAAAAGCATTGCCATAAATCAGAATTGACTTGATGGCACACAGTTATATTATTATTATTAAGAATGCAGACTCCAAAGGAATGGTCATGGAAGTTGAAAAATAGAACTGGTCACTGTAGCCAGAAGATGGACTGCTTTCATAATAAAGGGCCCTCAGTTACACTGAAGCATAGGTGCATCTTTCCTGACACTCCAGCTTAGATTATTTTCACTCACAGAACTGCAGAGTCTGGGATCAAATCAATTGCGTGCATTATAGCAGGATCGCCTGATTATGAAGGCCTTAATTTTCATTAAATATTGTAATCCCTGCAACTGCTATGTCAACAGCTGTGGAAAAGTGGCTCATAAATTTCCACAAGGAATAGGTCCATAGACTTCTTAAAACCAGTTTTAGTTCAGCCAGGGATACTTTACCCTAATCATTTCCTTTGTTCCTAAGGATATCAGCAAAATAGCTCTACATAGGACAGACATTTCATCACTCAAATCCTGTTGCTCAGTGCATTTAGCCGTAACCAGAGTAGCCCCATTGAATCAACAGAACTTGCAGTAGACCTGACCCACCAAATCCCATTGATTCACAGGGCCTACTCTAGTTCTGAATTATTACTGGATTTTAGCCCAAGTTGTTGAAATATTTTACACAAAATTAAAACTTGCTCTTGTGGTTTTTGGATCAGGAAACCCACAGCTTGACCCTCCCAAAAACGTTCTGAGATCTAAATGGCACAGTGACCCCTACACGAGAGGCACCTGCAGCTACGTGGCTGTTGGTAGCAGTGGAGAGGACATTGATGTTCTTGCTCAGCCCCTTCCTGAGGAAACACACGATTCCAAGGTAACGATTCTGGAGTCTTCTTGGGTGTACAAGAATTTGGGTTTTATCAACACCTGCAGATTGCTGCAAGCCTATTGGTACATCAACTGAGCACTGCCTGATTTTCCCCAAGTTGTATGTACCAACTTTTCTACTCCTCTATTCATGGCTTACTTAGATTTAAGCTAATCTGTTTTCCTGTGACCAGGGCTGAGCTAACGCTGTTTTTTTCCATTGCAGCCACTCCAAGTTCTTTTTGCAGGAGAAGCCACACATCGCACTTTCTATTCTACCACCCATGGCGCCTTGTTGTCTGGCTGGAGAGAAGCAGATCGTCTCATCCACCTCTACAATTTATCGAAATCCCCAGATGCTGTGGTATAAAATAGCAACAGCTAAAACACGAGGAGCTCTTTTCCTCCTGATTATTACTTCAAAGTATTGATTAGAAACCATAAGGCACTATGACAAACTCTTACTTTGATTTGACCAGTTTAAAACTTGGAGCTGTTTCATGAGTTTTGATCAGGGCACTGATGCCAAAGGATATGGTTGCTGAAACCACTGTACAACACAGAGAATATTCAGTATAAGTAATAAACCTTTTTTCTAAACCGCTCCTTTTCTATCTTTTGTCTGGTTCCCAGGATAGATAGATAGATAGATAGATAGATAGATAGATAGATAGATAGATAGATAGATAGATAGATAGATAGATAGACAGACAGACAGACAGACAGACAGACAGACAGACAGACAGACAGACATTCATTCACATTTATACCCTGCACTCTCAGGGTGCCTTACAATACATATATAAATACATATAACCAGTGATGGGATATAACAGGTTTGCACCAGTTTGCCAGAACCGGTACTAACTTTTCCCAGTGTCCTGGAGAACCGGTAGCAGCTTTTGGGGGGAACCACCTTCAGGGCTTACCTTTTCACTGGTTCCCCCACTGCGCATGCGCACCAAGCACTTAGTATGCATGGACGCCTACAGTGCTTGGCGTGTATGCACGGCATTCTTGCTGTCCTCCCAAGCGGGGAGGAGGAAGAGAAGCTGCCAGAGGCCAGGTCACACTCCCTCAGACAGCTTTGGGGGCCGGATGGCCATTTTGCCCTTCCCCCAACACATGGCACTTCCTAGTGTGGTGGAGGTAAGGCTGTAGCCAGGATTGTAGATGTGAGTGGGTGAATATTTTTTCAGGATGGGCAACAATGTCATATACATAGTCGACTGCAACTTGTATCCAAGAATGCATTTTTTTGACGTGAATTTGATGAACGTCTTACGTTTTGGTTGGGTGGTTTGACAGCTCTTGAGATGTAATGAAAATCATGTACTTTTGCCAAACTGCAACACCAAAACTAAGGCACCCACAAAAATAAGGGTTATGTCATTTGAAAGATCGTCTCTGCGACTTTAAGAATTGGTAGAAACCAAAAGCCAAAAATGCAAAGCGATGACGTCATCGCTTTCAGAAGTAGCGTTGGAAAAGTGACAGTTTTGCTGTAGGGTGGGTCGGTTGTCGGAGGTCCAACGAAAAAACTACCCAACCAATTCAGATGATCCAAAGTGCATTTTAAAGAGGAAATATTAACCTTTGTGGGGACACTTTCAGTTTTGGAATTGGACTTCAGAAACATAATCTATGAAACATTTTACAAAAAAAAAAAGACTAAAAAGAGGTCACACAAATCCCCAAAAAGGGGGTAAACAATTTAAAAAGTGAATATGACAACTTCCTGAGGTGGATACAGTTCACATATAACATGTGGAGAAAAATGACACCAAAGCATGAATCCACAAAAAAAGATATTGAGAAAAATTGTGACTTTTTGAAATGTCATTTCTGCCGGGGGGGGGGGGTCTTTGGCAGTGATCCAACAAAAAAACTGATCTACTGATTGAAGTGATATAAAGTGAACTTGAAAGAGGACAGAATATCCTTTCTTTTGATATTTATTTGGATCGGACTTCAGAAACATTTTCTATGAAGGTTTAAACAAATAAACACACTTTCTTTTAAACCTTCTTTCGTTCAAAAAAAAAAAAGAGTCTCTACACTCCAGAATAGATGCATTGGTGTGAGAATGGATACAATGTAGGAAGTTTCTCCTTTGAAGTCATAACCAGTTTCCTTTTTGGCTTTCCCTCTTTTTGAAGAACTGCTTTCAAGAAATCGTGACGGAAAAACTTTTTCTTTGCAGTTTGACTATTGAAATATTTATTAAAAATAGATCCTTTGGAGTTATTCACCTGTGGTGAATTGTTGTGTGTACAGTGGGCAGCTTATGGACACGTGTGCATAGTAGGTAGAGTCAGGGAGAATGGAAAATAAAGGTTAAAAGGATCTTTATTGAAAAATAAAATATATAAAAATAATAAACACAAATGAATTTGGGATTTCTGGTTTTGGGTTAAAACAACGTAGCAGTTCAAAAACAAGAAATTGCAAGAAGATAAATAGGGACCACTTTGGTGGGACGGTAAACAGCGTTCCATGCCTGCCACATGTCAACGGAAATATCTGCAGACACAGACAGTGCTGGTTCTTTGGCTATAAACAGAGATGAGCACTAAAACCTAGAGTCGGATATGACTGGCTTTCGATCAAGGAAGATCTTTACCTTTGCTCAGAAAACTTTAGATTTTATGAACATTTTATGAAAACCTTAATTTTATAAACATAATGTCTTTGTTTCCCCCCATTTGAAACATCACCCTTAACTAATGAATGAAATAAAAGAAATAAATGAACTAATGAGCATAATTCAACACATGGAATTCACGTACTAAATTCCTGACGGTCGAGTCCTTACACGCTACCTGCCACTTTCCCCCCATGAAGCAGGAAAAAAGCCACTGGCATGAATTTGATTAAGGTGAATCCCATCTTGCCATGAAGTGACCACCACCACCACCCCACACACACACTATGATCATGGAGCCATCACCCACGGCACACATGAAGCACAACATGCAGGGTTTAACACCAGCACTGCAATGAACCACTGCAGCCTTGAGAATATGGACAAGGTGCGCCTTCACAGTCAGTCCATCTGGCATGGCCTCTTCTGCCTCCATGACCAATGGGAATCAAGAGTTCTTCCTCCGCTCATTTTGCCATTGGGCTCAATAATCATAATATATATGATTATATATGGGCCCAATAATAATAATAATAATAATAATAATAATAATAATAATAATAATAATAATAATAATAATAATAATAATAATCTCATCATCATCATCATCATCATCATCATCATCAGCAGCAGCAGCAGCAGCAGCAGCAGCAGCAGCAGCAGCAGCAGCAGCAGCAGCATCATAAAAGCAGCTGGGAGTTTTAGGCATCTGGCCAGACTGCTAACTCAAGAGGGTGGGCCATGCTATGGGTCTGGGTGGAGGTGGTGGTGGGCCGCCTGTGGCTCACAGGTTGAGAATCACTGGCATATATCAACCTGCTAGTTGTGAAGAATGCAAAAAATGCAGGAGGCAAATGATACCTTTATTGGATCACTAAGAAAAACACAACGTTGTGCGAACGACCGTGTGACTTGAGGTGTATCAAATTTAACAATGTCCAACTTGTGTATATATTTTATCTCTGCATCCTTAAATATAGGAGTGAGTCTTCAAGATGCCACAACGCTTTTAGTAAAGGTTTCCCTTGCTCAAAAGCCAGTCGTATCCGACTCTAGGGTCAGTGCTCTTCTCTGTTCCAGTGCTCATCTCTGCTGCAGACGTTTCCGTGGTCATCATGTGGGAGGCATGACTACGCACCGGAGCGCACGGGACGCTGTTTCCCTTTCCCACCGAAGTGGGTCCCGATTTACCTCCTTGCCATGTCTTGCTTCCGAACGGCTAGGTTGGCAGGAGCTGGGACAGAGACGGGAGCTCATTCATTCCGTCCCGCAGTGCTGGGGAACGAGAGCTGCTGACCTCCCTCCCTCCGGCCTCCCCGTCAGGCGGGTCTTCTTGGCCACTTCTTGAGCCCCTGTTGGTTGCAGCCCTTGTGGTCTCGTTGTTGGTTTCGTGTCCTCCTCTCTCTCCGCTATACAAGGCTCAGCCATTGGGCTCCTGTCGCCGCACTGCTGCCCGACCCGACGTAGGAGGTAGAGATGATGCTGCCTCCAGTCCAGTCCTCCTCCTCCTCCTCCTCCTCCTCCTCCTGCCTTTCTTCCCACCCTGATTTGCTCTCAGCCAGTGAGTGGGGGAAGCAGCCGAGGCACCCACGCGCACCCCACACACCCCTCTTCTCCGGGGCACCAGTTCCTTGCCCTGCGGAGAGAGTTCGCTTCCCCGGGCGCCCACGGGGCTCCTCCTCCTCCTCCTGCCGGGCCCACAGGAAGCCACGGGGCGGACCGCGGCGCGGAGCCCGAGGAAGACGGGGCGGCGCGGAGGCGGCGGGCGATGGCGGGGGGGGCGCCTGGCCGGGCGCGGGTCGTGGTGGTGGGCGCCGGCTTGGCCGGGCTGGTCGCCGCTCAGCGACTCCTCCTGGGCGGCTCCTCCTGGCGCGGCGGAGCCTTCGAGGGGCTGCGCTTGCTGGAAGCCTCCTCCTCGGGACGAGCCGGGGGCCGCATCCGCTCCGACACACTCAGTAAGGGAGCCAGGAGCGGGGGGGGGGGTTGGGCACGGGGCAAGGAAGGCGGAGCCCCCCCTCTCCCTCTCCCCCCCCCTTTCCTGACTGCGGTGGCTTCCACTTAGCGGTCAAGACGCCGGACTTGACGACTGGAAGGTCGGCAGGGCAGCCGTTCGAGGACCGGAGATCTGCAGTACTACTACTCCCGCCCTCCGTCCCTGCTCCTGCCAACCGAGCAGCTCGAAAGCAAGACATTGCAAGTAGATAAATAGGGACCACTTTGGCAGGAAAGGGAACAGTGTCTCATCATGCCTGCCACATGCCCATGGGAGTGTCTGCAGGGGGCAAACAACACTGGCTCTTGGGCTGTAAACGGAGATGAGCACCGCACCCTAGAGTCAGATATGACTGGCTTTCAGACAAGGGAGATCTTTACCTTTACTATTCTATCCCAGGGTTATAGGTGTGGTAAATGTATTGTGTAGCAAGCGGAAGAGTTGTGTTGTCAGTCACTGCCTTCCTGGTTGGTTGACTCTGATGTTAACCCTAGAGTCAGATCTGACTGGCTTCCCAGCAAGAGTGACCTTTACCTTTTTTTTTTTTGGCCAGGTGACAAGGTGGTGGAGGTGGGTGCCCACTGGATCCATGGGCCCTCAAAGGAGAACCCGGTCTTCCGCTTGGCCTCAGAATATGGCTTGTTGGGTGAGGAGGCGCTGTCAGAGGAGAACCAGCAGGTGGAAGTGGGTGGCCATCCCGTGGGACCCTCACTCTGCTTCTCCAGCCAAGGCCAGCAGCTGAGCCGGGAGCTCGTGGACTCCATGGGCCTCCTCTTTTTTACGCTCTTGGAAGAATCCCGCCAGTTCTTCCTGCAGGCCAAGGAAGCGCCCGTGCCCAGCGTGGGCCAGTACCTGAAAGAGGCCATCGCTCAGAGAATGATGGAATGGGAAGAGGACGAGGAGACCCAGCACCTGAAGTTGGCCATCCTCAACACGTACTTCAAGATGGAGTGCTGTGTGAGTGGGACTCACAGCATGGACCTAGTGGCCCTGGCACCCTTTGGAGAGTACGCCATGCTACCCGGCCTGGACTGCACCTTCCCCAAGTGAGTGACTGCAGGCAGCTCAGATTTAGGGAATGAACACAGCCCGTCAAACCCAGCAGTCTTCTCTGACACTGCCCTTTAAAACATATTTTGATTGGATTATCTGAATGTGTGTTTCAATCATTGAGAAGGTGTATGCTTCACCATAGCCTTCTGGTGCGTCGTATCCTCTGCCTGTGCCCTCTGTATGTTCTTTCTAGCTTATCTCATGTGTATTGATCTCTCTCTTTCCCTGGTTTGTTCTTCCTTCCTCTCTGTTCTGAGCCTCCTTCTCCTTTGCGGCCAGTGCACAGCTCTGACCCTAAGCCAGGAGTTACTCATTTGGGAGAGAAGGGAGTGAATGTATGATGAGACAGATCAGAGAATGGACCGCCTAATTTTGCCTTTCCCCCTTCTTAGTGGTTACGGAGGCCTCACAGACTGCATAATGGCATCTCTGCCCAAAGGGACGGTGTTGTTTGGCAAGGCAGTGAAGACCATTCATTGGGGAAGCGCCTACTTGGAAGAGTCGACAGGCCGCAACTTCGGAGTTCAGGTAGAATGTGAAGACGGAGAGACGTTTTTAGCAGACCACGTCATCGTCACGGTGCCTCTAGGTGAGTCGCATTTGCATTCCGCTTCTTCCTGTCAGTCTAAGCACAAGCTGATCTTTGACCTTAATGAAATGAGATTCATGCGCTCCCTATCTACCTGGCTCCCAGTCCTAAGCACTCCCTCCTCCTTTGACCTCTGACCACCCTGGCTACTTGCTAGGATTGGAAGTATTTGGCTAGCAACAGCAATTGGAAAATGGGAGGGGAAAGGACAGAACTCCACACCTTCAAAACCGTGTGTTCTTGTTACTTCCCTGGAAGTGGTGAAACAATGGGTGCAATTCCCACTCTTTTTTCTTCTTCTTAAAAAGTGGTGATACTTGTTGATGTGTCACTAGATTTGCCCACTGTCTGTTGTAGGCACTGACCCAAAGGAAATGGGCTGAGCGGCCTTTCATTTCCCTCGTCGCTTCCTTGGGTCTGCCCGGGGTCTTAGAGAGAGAGAGAGAGAGAGAGAGAGAGAGAGAGAGAGAGAGAGAGAGAGAGAGAGAGAGAGAGAGAGAGAGAGAGAGAGAGAGAGAGAGAGAGAGAGAGAGAGAGAGAGAGAGAGAGAGAGAGAGAGAGAGAGAGAGAGAGAGAGAGAGAGAGAGAGAGAGAGAGAGAGAGAGAGAGAGAGAGAGAGAGAGAGAGAGAGAGAGAGAGAGAGAGAGAGAGATCTCTCTCTCTCTCTCTCTCTCTCTCTCTCTCTCTCTCTCTCTCTCTCCATCTCTAGGGGAAAGAGTATTTGCTTTTCTCTTGCTGCTGTTTGTCTTTCGGCAACTGATATTGGATCCTTGACAAATCTCGTAGTCATTGTACTACCCATACCCCTGATACCACAACTTCTTCCTCTGTGGCTTCCGAGAGCCTAGAACAGGGGTGTCCAACCTTGGTGCCAAAGGTGTTGTTCAACTTCAATTACCAGAAGACCAGGTAAGCACACCTGCTGATGAGGGCTTCTGGGAATTGAAGTTCAAGAACACCTGGGCCACCAAGTTTGGCTACCCCTTGTCTATAGTATTCTCCCAAGTCTGTAGGCCTCCAGGTTCCACAGAGGAAGAAGTCTCCAACCTGACCAAGAAACATTCAACCAAATTCCATTCATATCCTGATCTGTTTTCTACTGTGTCATTTCATTACCTCTAGGTTTTCTCAAAGAACACCAGGAAACCTTCTTTTCCCCTCCACTACCATCCCAAAAGATGGCAGCAATAAAACACCTCGGTTTTGGGACAAACAATAAAATATATTTGGAATTCGACCAGCCGTTCTGGAAGCCTGATTGTGAAGTTGTTGAAGTTGTGTGGGTGGACGAATCTCCTCTGGCAGAGCCAGCCGTTGATTTGGAGGCTACCTGGTTCCAAAAAATCAGTGCCTTCATCGTTCTCCAGCCAGCAGAAAGGTATGCAGGAAGGACTGGAATGGGTTGAGGAACAGGCCCTTCATCATGCACCTGTGTTCTCACCCACCTCCCTTTCCCTGCCCATGCCAGGGGACATGGCCTGAAGTCTATGGTAAATTACCTTGCTTTTAAATTATTTTCGGTGAACAACACTGACAGCCAATGTGATGTAAGGAGATTAGAGCACTGGACTGAGAAAGGGGACATCTGGTTTTAGCTTCTCATTGAGTAATCTTGGGCTGTGCACTTTTCCTCTGTCTTGACCTACCTCTCAGAGACGCTGCAAGAAAGAAGTCGGCAGAGGATGAGGAAAGTGTTTTCCCTTTGCAGGAGATTTAACACCATTTAAGTGCACAAGACATACAGAGGTAGTCTCGTGGTTACTTCTTATCTGGCTTCAGTTGACGGTGGGTCTAGATCAGGAGTTCTCAACATTTGGATTTTGGACTTCAATTCCCAGAAGCCTAAGTCAGTTCCCTAAAGCACTGATCGGCCAATGTATCTGACTTGGGCTTCTGGGAATTGAAGCCTGCCTGTGGGGTGGGGGCCCCACGTTGGGAGCCAGTCCTCTAGAGCCTGGAAGATTAGCTGGCTCAGATGTGGCTGGCTCAGACGTCGCACTTGGAGGAGCTTTGGCCCTTGATGTCGGCACAGAGGAAGGCAGTCCGTCTTTGCATCTTCTGCATATCCAGCTGGTGTTTGGGTTGCTGGCTCTTACACTGGAATGCTGCCAGCCAATATGCCAAGGACTGCCAGAGACTGCAAACTGGAATCCGTAAGCTAGACCAGCGATGGTGAACCTTTTATAGACTGAGTGCCCAAATTGCAACCCCAAACCCACTTATTTATCACAAAGTGACAACATGGCAACAGGGGAGGGAGGGAACGCTCCCTTTGGGTTGCTGGGCAGAGGGGCGGGGCAAACTCTGTGCTGCGGGGAGAGAGGAAGTGCTCTCATTGGGCTGCTGGACAGAGGGGTGGGGAAAACTGAGCTGGGGGAGGAAGGGAGTGCTCCCATTGGGCTGCTGGGCAGAGGGGCGGGGCAGACTCTGTGCTGGGTGACTGCACTGGTGCCCACAGAGAGGGCTCCAAGTGCCACCTCTGGCACGCATGCCATAGGTTCACCATCACTGAGCTAGACAGCGAACAACTGTTGCGTTGCAAGTTTACAAGACTGTTATCTTTGATTACTTGCACAGTGTACTTTGTTGCATACTTGAACTGTAAATAGCTGATACAAAACTGACCAGAGGAAAAGGAAAACGTTATCCAATTTAGCTTTTGTGGCTTTGCTGTAAATATCTTTGAAAACTTGAATTTTACTTTGCACATTCTTTAAATATCTTTGCACCAAAGCTTATCTGTGTTTGTGAGTGTGTACTCAGATTCTTGCTGCCACATTCTACACAAAGGTTACTATGCCGAACCTTAACAAAGGCCATTCCTTTTCTAAGAGAGAGAGACAGCATAGCAACTCAACAAGGGAGGGTGTATTATATCCATAGATACTGTATGCAGTACCTATGCAGCCCTTGCAGCGAGGAGAACAAATAGGTCAATCTTAGAATAAATCAACTCTGACTGCTCCTTAGAAGGTCAAATAGTAAAGATGAAGCTAAAGTACTTTGGATATCAAATGAGAAGAGAGGATTCACTTGAGAAATCCTTGATGCTGGGAAGGGTGGAGGGCAAAAGAAGAAGGGGGTGGCCCAAAATGAGATGGCTAGATGGTATTGTAGACACAATGGGAACAGAGCTGAGTGAGTTGAGGAGGAGGGTGGAGGACGGAAGTGCCTGGCGGACAGTGGGGTCCATGGGGTCATTGCAAAGGGTTGGAATCGACTGTGCGACTGAACAACAAACTGTATGCAGCCCCTTCCCAGGCTCTTCCACAATCCCTGTACACTTTCAGAATTGACTTATTTTATTCTGCTTAAAAAGAAATAAGAAAGAAATGATTATAGTAATGGTAACAGCAATGAGATTACCTATTGTTAAAAGATGGGAAATAGATTGCAAATTTGAGTTGGATGATTAGAATAAAGAATCATGGAATATTGCGATAAATGACTGACATGTGAACTAAAGTCAAAGAAGGGATTAACAAAAAGAAATGATTTGGGGGAAATGGGGATAATTTATTGAGCATGGCTAAATCAAAGCAAGGGGAACAAATCCAAGACAAGAATACTGTATATAACTTTTTGGAAAGATGAGACAGCACAATAAAAATGTGTGTGTGTGTGTGTGTGTGTGTGAGAGAGAGAGAGAGAGAGAGAAATCTTAGTATAGTTGTGAATGTGTTATTGTATTTTTGTTTTGTTGATTAGTATGCCTATTTTAATTTTGGTAAAAAAGAAAATCATTAATTTTGCCAACTGGTAAGACCTTAACTTTTCATGTCTCCTATCAAATAACCAATGGGAATGGGGGGGGGGGAGTGCTACCTTGTCTTTAATAGGGAAGACTTTGCCATATTCCTTTAGCTTTATATTATGCTTGTGCCTTCTAAATGAATTACTTGCTGATAGGACACATTGTGTGTGTGAATGTACACGTGCACACTTTTCCTTCTGGGAATAAAAACAAGCTGATTGCAAGGAACTCAAGGAATTCTTGCTCTTCAGTAAAAGCCACCTTTCGTCCTTTCACGATGCAGGTACGGGCATCTCCTCTGTGGCTTCCTTGCTGGGAAAGAGGCTGAATACATGGAGACTCTCTCAGATACTGAGGTTCTCGCAGCCTTAACACAAGTATTCCGTAGAGTAACAGGTAGGTGTCTCTTTTAAATTAGCTTGCATTCAGAGAGTCCATAAGAGCATGTAAGAAGTCACACAGGGTTCTATTAAGACTGGGGTGGCCTACTTTGGTGCCACAAGTGCTCTTGGACTTCAGTTCCCAGAAGCCCAAGTAACCACACCTGGCGATAAGGGCTTCTGGGAACTGAAGTCAAAAAACAGCTGGAGCACCAAAGTAGGCCACCCCTGTACTAAGACAACTGGCCAGAATTTTCAAGAAAGTGTGTCATTCTGCTGCTCTGTATGGAGAAGGTATTTGCTAGCATCTCCACCTTTGCCTCCATCAGAAACAAGAAGCCCGTGACTAAATCCTCTCCTATTAAGAATGCAGCTGGTTGGATAGCTCAATGATTTCGGCATCTGGCTGCAGAGCCAGAAGTTGAGAGTTTTGTTCACAACTGTACATCCCAGAACAGGCACCCTGTGCATCCTTGGAGAAGTTTACAGTCCCAAGGTGCCCCCAGAAGAAGAGAACAGTAAACCACTTCTAAATACTCTCTACCTAGAAAACCTTGAAAAACATTGCCATAAATCAGAATTGACTTGATGGCACACAGTTATTATTAAGAATGCGGACTCCAAAGGAATGGACATGGAAGATGAAAAATAGAACTGGTCACTATACCCAGAAGGTGGACTGCTTTCATAATAAAGGGCCCTCAGTTACACTGAGGGATCGGTACAACTTTTCTGACACTCCAGCTTAGATTTTTATTCCCAGAACTGCAGAGTCTGGGGTCAAACCAATTGCCTGCATTATAGCAGGATCGTCTGATTATAAACGCCTAAGTTTTCATTAAATATTGAAATTCCTGTAACTGCTATCTCAACAGCTGTGGAAAAGGGGCTCATAACTTTCCACATGGAATAGGTTCATAGACTTCATAAAACCAGTTTTAGTTCAGCTAAGGATACTTTACCCTATCATTTCCTGAGTTTCTAAGGATATCGCTAAATCCCCTACTCTAGTTGTGAATTATTACTGGATTTTAGCCCAAGTTGTTGAAATATTTTACACAAAATTAAAACTTGCTCTTGTGGTTTTTGGATCAGGAAACCCACAGCTTGACCCTCCCAAAAACATTCTGAGATCTAAATGGCACAGTGACCCCTACACGAGAGGCTCCTACAGCTACGTGGCTGTTGGCAGCAGTGGAGAGGACATTGATGTTCTTGCTCAGCCCCTTCCTGAGGAAACACACGATTCCAAGGTAACTATTCTGGAGTCTTCTTGGGTGTACAAGAATTTGGGTTTTATCAACTCCTGCAGATTGCTGCAAGCCTATTGGTACATCAACTGAGCACTGCCTGCTTTCCCCCAAGTTGTATGTACCAACTTTTCTACTCCTCCATTCATGGCTTACTTAGACTTAAGCTAATCTGTTTTCCTATGACCAGGGCTGAGCTAACGCTGTTTTTTTCCATTGCAGCCACTCCAAGTTCTTTTTGCAGGAGAAGCCACACATCGCACCTTCTATTCTACCACCCATGGAGCCTTGTTGTCTGGCTGGAGAGAAGCAGATCGTCTCATCCACCTCTACGATTTATCGAAATCCCCAGATGCTGTGCTATAACAGTTGAAGTATGAAGAGCTCTTACACAGGAGCAGAATTACACACATACTTCAACAGGTGAAGAATGAGGAGCTCTTTTGCTGATTATTACTTCAAAGTAGTGATTAGAAACCATAAGGCACTACAACATACTCTTATTTTGGTTAGCCCAGTTTAAAACTTGGGGATATTTCTTGAGTTTTGATCTGGACATTGATGCCAAAGGATATGGCTGCTGAAACCACTGTACAACACAGAGAATACTCAGTATACATAATAAACCTTTTTTTTCTAGGCAGTTCCTTTTCTTGCTTTTTCTCATTCCCTGGACAGACAGTCAGATAGATCATTCGTTCATTCATAGTTATACCCTACCCTTTTGATGCGAGGACTACTCAGGGCAGCTTTCTCTCTCTCTCTCTCTCTTCGAATATATATATGAAACCAAAAATTAAAATTGTACAGTGATAACCAATAAAAACACAAGAAACAAAAACCAGATGGCTTCAGAAATCTTAAAACCATAACAGTATTCATAATAAACACAATTAGCAGCAGTAAGTGGAGGTTAATGATAAAAAAATAATCCAGGGTCAAAAACAGACAGTTCTCCTGATCTTCTAAACTTTTAAAGCAGGGATTCTCAACCTGCAGCCCGCAGCACCATTTCATGTGCCCCCCACACACACACTGCCTCCACACCAGGAAGTGCCATGTGGTGAAGGAAGGACAAAATGACCCTCTGGCCCCCAAAGCTGTCTGAGGGAACATGACCCAGGCCCAGGCTTTAAAAAGGTTGAGAACTGTGTGCAAACATGGGAGACTGTGTCTCACCTGAAGTACAGTAATATCTCGGATAACATTTACCTCGGGTAACACTAAAATCGCACAACGTTAAGTAATCTGGGGAGGAGAATTGGATCGAATAACGTTAAGGTCCTCCTATGGGATGGATCAGATAACAACCGCTAAAGCCTGTGTGGTTACAATGTATCTCTATGGAGCTTTATTAACGTTATCCGGTCCATCCCATAGGATTTTAACATGGACCGGATAACTCTAAAAATCGGAGAACACCAAGACTTGAGGAACCAAGTTTTAGCGTTATCCGAGGTATTACTGTAGCTTGCTTGAAGCGAACCAACATCAGTCTCTGTGTTACAAAGTTGGCCTGTTTCAGGTAAACTATTGGCAAGGATAATCACATTTTGTTCAGCTTCAGTTGCCAAAAAAAAATCATGGCAAATCCCAGGCAGAAGCTTATGATCTCAAGGCCACGTTGGAGGATTGGGGGGGGGGGGGGAATATGTGAGCTCAACGGAGGGTGACTAAACTCATTCTGTTTATATGCCGTGGTTTAGTGTAATTTGCAATCAGTCAAAAAGTGCTGCAAGAGGGGAGGGAACCACGTGGTCTGCAGAAGCAGGAATATGGAAAGAGTGAAGAACTTCTGGTGCTTGTTTCTGGAGCAGAATAATCTCTCTCAAATCATTTTTGTGTGTGTGTTATGTGCCTGTAAAACCCATAAATGTTTTCAGTATGTCTAATTATGTAATCTATAATCTTGCTTCAGTTATGTATGGTTTGCCTCCTTTACTGATCTCTGTTTGTCTTCTGAGGTCAAACGTGATGTCCAGGTTAATGCATATTTCCTGTAATTTGTTACAAACTCAGAGGTGCATGCCTTGGCACTCCAGATGTGGCAATTAAGTCTGTGTTTACTTTCCAGTGACTGATCATAAAGTAAAGTACACCCTTCCACTACTTTGCAGATTACCTGCTAAGTGGTTTGACTTGAGTTCTCCTGCTCATTAACTTCATTCCTGTTGTATCAGCACCATTCCAAGGTTCTTACAAGCCAGTCTGTTCCTTCCTCCTCCTGCGTGCTTTAATTTCATGAAGAAAGGAACTAGGACACGTTGCTCACATCCCAATATAGTTCTTAGTGTTACAATTGGTAGATAGACAATATGGAGATGAGTTGGAAAGACACAAGCATTGGAGCAAGTCCCTACATTGTTATTAGATGTTCTGAAACTATCTCAACAATTACTTTGCTGACTATGGCTTTCCTTATATGAGTACAAGATTGTACTCTGCAAGTTACAATACTTTTTGGAAGAGGTGGGTAGTATAAAAATAATGATAATGAACCTTCCAAGGTATCGAAACAATTCACATACACTGTAAAATTGCCACCTGGTACTTATGAAGCTACTGCTGTCTGATGCTCAATGTTTCTGATAGCTACGTTGGTCTTTCTTACATCACTCTTTAGGTTGATGCTTATTGTATTTTGTTATGTACAGAATACTATTTTCAGATATGGCTTTGTTGTAACCTACTGCTTTTATATTGGATATTTTATATGATTGCAAGCTACTGTGAGTAGTACTTGCACCAAAAGGACAAGATATAAATCCCCTGGATTGCAAGGAGAACAAATCAGTCAATCTTGAAGGAAAGCAACCCTGACTGCTCATTGGGAGGACAAATACTGATTCTGTCCACAGTAATTTACCCATGGATCAGAAGCAAGGCATGGTGGTCAGTGGGCCTAATCGCTCTTGGCAAACTCAGTCAATCCTGGACCTTTTCACTACAAAGGTAATGTGCTTTCTGAGAAATCTGGTCCAGTTCAATGATTTTTCAAGTCTTTCAGATGCACAGCTGATACATTTCCATGGCTGATCAGGGATTTGAAGCCACGTCTCCCAAGTTGCATGTTCTAGTGGTGGTTTGAAGTGGATGCTATGGGGACTGCTCTGTAGAATTCTAAAACAGTTTAGATTGCTGCCAACAACACCCACATAAGAAGCTGATTCGATTGCATAAAAGGAACTAGGATTGTCCTCTTCCGCATGGTGTGCTTACATATATTTTGCTCTACAACTCTAAGGATCTTTGCCATTGATTATGCTGCGTAGAACTGAAGGGAGTTGTAAAGGATGGTTAAAAGCTTATTATGCACTGTTGTCCACTTATTATGCACTGTTCCATAGTCACTTTGGAAAGAAGCATCAGAAAGATGCACACAATGGTACTCATTAAGAACTACCAACCATCATTGTTCTCTTCTACTGCCAGTACCTTGAATGTTAGTTATCCATGCCTCAGTTCAGCAACAAGAGCCAAACCAGATTAGAAGACGAAGGAAGAAGCTCATTCAACAAGGAGCAACATTAAAGGAGGCTATAGCTGAGGAACTCAACCTTCCCTTCATCACTTGGAGAACCCTGAATAGACTGAGGATTGGAGTGCCTAAATGTAAGACCAACATGCTCAAGTGGGGGCTGCTGGTGGAAAACAACACACTGTGTGAACGTGGAGAGATACAAAATCCATGGGCTCATTTACTAGTCTGCCAAGTGCTACCAGAAACATGTACCAATGAGGACTTAATTTTGGCCAATGACAAAGCCCAAAAAGTGGCTTCCTTCAATTTAGCAGCAAATTTTCCTAGTCTGAGTTTTAGCAATGAGGGTGTGAAGTTGGAACAGTTTAAGACAGTTGGTCCCTCCCCAGTACGGTTTGAGGTAACAAATGATACAAAAGTCCAAGTAAAATCAGAAAAAGTGTGAGTAGAGTACAGTACTGCATTTTGTATTTGGATTTGTATGCCGCTCTATTCACCGAAGCGACTCAGAGCGGCTGGCAGCATAAATCACAAAATACAGGATCACATAACAAAACATATCAAAGTATCATATTACTGGATTATACAAAGTCGTCACTGACTGCAACTCATATCAGAGAATGCATTTGTTTTTTCCTGAAGCAGAAAAAAAAAGGCACTGGTGTGAATTTGTTTAAGGTGGATCCCACCTTGCCATGAAGTGACCCCCACACACACTATTATGCTCTCGGATCCATCACCCACGGCACACACACGGAGCGTGACATGCAGGATTTAATGCCGGGACTGCAATGGACCGCCGCAGCCTTGAGGATACTTTTTTATAGAAAGTACTGTAGTAGTCAGGTGGGTTAAAAGTTGTTTGTGCAATTATGCGGTGAAGACGTTTGTGTACTTGCTGAACAGTATCCTGATTCCTGACCTTTTCCACACGCAAGACGTATATAAGCTGCTGCCCTACTAACTAAGGTCCTTTTGGAGCGGTCAGCAGCAGCTCACTCTTAGGTCGGACCCCTGCCTTGTCTGCTGGGACTGTAGTGGTGGTTCAAGTGGTTAAGGCGCTGGACTCGTTGCCTGGAAGGTTGGAGTTCTATTCCCGGGTACTGCACGGCGGAGTGAGCTCCCGCCTCTGTCCCAGCTCCTGCCAGCCTAGCAGTTCGAAAGCAAGAGATTGCAAGGAGATCAATAGGGAGCACTTCTCGGTGGGAAGGGGAAACAGCGTTCTTCGGTGTGGAAGCATGCCTGCCAAGTGTCCACGGAAACGTCTGCAGACATAGACAGCGCTGGCGCTCTGTAAAAAGAGATGAGCACTGATCCCTAGAGTCGGATACGGCCGGCTTTCGAGCAAGGACGCCCCCCTGTCCGCGGTGAAGCCACTGCCACTACCGTATCTGGGGATCCCGGGCCCGCCTCCCTGCCGGGCTCATCCCAGGGGGAGGGAGGGAAACTGGCGTCAGAGAAACTCCCGCCGCCGCCGCCTTCCGGATTGGAGGTGGGCCGGCTCTGGCCTGCCTTTGGTGCGGGGGGAGGGGCGGCCTCCTTGCTTCTCCCGGAAGGCGGCCATGATCCGGGGGATCTGCCGGTGATCATTTCAGGCCCCACCGCACCCCACGAGGAAGGCGATGCGGTTCTCGTCCGTCCTGCGGAGCCTGAAGTGGCGGGAGCGCTTTGACTGCGCGGGCCGGGATGTGGCGCGCTGGTTCCCGGGCCACATGGCCAAAGGCAGGTTGTTTGGTGGGGAAGGGGCGGCGGCGGTGGCTCAAGAGGTTAAGACCCTGAGCTCGGCGGCTGGGGAAGGGGGGGCGGCAGCAGTTCGGCTCCCGGGTACTGCACGGCGGAGTGAGCTCCCGTCTCTGCCCCAGCTCCTGCCAAGATAGCAGTTCGAAAGCAAGAGATTGCAAGGAGATCAATAGGGACCACTTCGGTGGGAAAGGTAAACAGCGTTCCCTGCGCTCTGGTGTCTAGTCATGGCTGTCACATGACACGGAAACGTTTGCACACAGCGATGGCTCTTTGGCTATAAACAGAGATGAGCACTGAACCCTAGAGTCGGATACGACTGGCTTTCGAGCAAGGGGAACCTTTACCTAAGGAGGGGCCTCACCTGCACCCCGGGGGGGGGCTCTAGAAGAGTAAGGCTCAACAACAACCCCACTTAATAGTGGGGTGCAGGCAGATCACCTTTGCCCCTCCCTGTTTGGGGGTCCTCCTCCCTTGTGCCATATCCGATTCCGAACATTGGTGAACCTCGTGGCGATCAGCCCTGAAGACTGTCCTGGGGACAATATAACGCAGTGGCCCTCCTCCATGTGCCTTCCGCATCGCAGTGTGACACCGGTGACCACCCATCCAGTTCTACGAGCCACTATTTATGTATTGTTTACCTTGTTTATTACATTTCTATCCCACCCATCTGGGATGTTTTTCCACTCTGGGCGGCTTACAAGATACAGTATTTAAAAATCTTTACAGTAGAAGAAGAAGGTGGCAGCGATACCTTCGTTGGATCCCTACTAAAGGCCTTGGCATGCCTTGAAGAAGTGACCTTCGGTCACGAAAGCTCACACTGATTTTTGTTTAGTGATAAAAAAGGTATCGTCTTCTACATCTGTTTTTTATATGGATCACAACGCTGATATGTTTGTTTACATTAGAAGATTAGGTATAATAAACAAAATAAATACATTATAAATAGCAACAAAAACAAAAATGTACACACACACACACACATTTAAAAAGCCCAACAACAGAGAACACATCTTGGCAACGGAAAAAGAGAAGCAAAACCACTTCCTGGTCCTGAGGAGCCCTTTTGGCATGCAAAGTCCTCTTCTTCATCCCTAGCCCAGGATGGATGAAGCTGCTGCCCTCCATCAAAATGGATTCGAGTGGGATTTAATCTACTTGGGGACCCTCACCTTTCCCCGTGGACTTCGCTACCCAAGGCCATTAGTCCCCAAGGTTGTCAGATTAGTGAACCACCCAATGATGATTGATGTAGAGTCACTGGCAGTAGGACCTACTCTACCACCATAGCACAATAGCCTGGCCAGACCGGATGGGCGGCTCGTCTGGATAGACAATGGTGCCAAATTGGCTGTCTAAGGTCACTGCCTGACAGACCCCATCTGTATCTGTGTGGGAGACTACTAGGCCACAATTGACAGGTGGGGGGGGGTCCTTTTCCCTTTCAAGTGGGGCAGCTGGAGAACTGCTTGGCAATTCAACGCTCTGTTTTTGTGTTGTAGGGCTAAAGGACATGCAGAGAAACCTGCGCAACGTGGACTGTCTCCTGGAAGTGCACGATGCCAGAATATCCTTTTCTGAAGTCTGCAAGAAAGTTGGACCCCAAACCCTTCAGTGTTTGCCTTGCTCTGTCTTGAACCATCCATTTGCCTTTTCATTAGTTTTGTCCTACTTTGTCCCTCCTTTATTTTTCGAGAACTCAATGGGGATGTCTTTTCAATAGCTTCCTAATGCATCACTACAGTTTGGGGGGGGGGGGGGATTTGAATCTATTCCACCAATGTCCAGAAATTGCAGGTATGCCTGCAGTTTGGCCACAGTACAGCAGTTCAACCACAGCACCACAAGGGCTGAAACGGATAGGAGACTTCTTCAAGTGCTGTATCAGTTCCCAACATTGGCCATCATCATGGCAATAGCCTTCCTGTTCTTAACTCCTTGGAGCAGTTTTTCCAAGGACGTTCCATAACAGTCTCTCAGGTTCTTTAGCCACAAAGTCCATCTTTGTCCAGGCCCTCTTTGTTTCCATTTATCTTCACTTGCATAATGAGTTGGAGTATTCTATACTTCATGTTGTTTCTCAGGAAATGCCCAAAGGATTGCGGCTTGCTTTGTTTCATTGTCTTAAGCAGTTTTTGTTCTTTATCCATCCGGCACAACAGTTCTACGTTAGTAGACGACACACAATACCTATGTTTGTGCTTCTCTTCCATCTTATACACAGCCTCTCTACATATGGCTGAATACAGTATGCATATATTTCACTTAGAGTGAAATCACAGTGGCATATAGACCACATTTTTAACCACTTGGTGCAAATCTATTCTTTGGCGATCATACAACGTACAGGGAATTGCACTTCTGTCTCGGCCCAGTCTCTTCTCAAGCGGGTCCAATTTAGGACTACTATTTGGGGAGGGGGCAGGGTGGAGTGATTCTCCTACAAATTGAAGAGTTGATTTAAGGGAGATTCTTTCCTATAAAGCATCCTTGTCTGGTACAGTTGGATGCTCGCCTTTCCTGCTGTTTGTTTGCACCCTTACTTTTCCCTCTGAGGACCTCAAAGTATGAAGTATGTCCAAGGTAGTAAATGGATCAGGTTTCTTTCTCTATGTTGTGATCTGAACCCAGGTCTGCCAATTCCTAATCCAGCACTCTTAAAATAAGACCTAATCATATTGACAGTTGTATAATAGCGACGACTTACAAATATTCCCAAAACACAATCAGATTTGTTGAGGAAATACTCTATAATCTATCCAATTATTTTCATGTATTTTCATAGGTTTGTACTGTATTACAGCCCTTTTTGATAACACTGCAAAACATTATCACAAGGCAAGTGGAGAAGAAAATAAGTTGGAAAACTAGTTGTATTACAAAACATATGACATCACCTCTTTTTTCATTTGTAATATTTGGATGTGTGCTTTGTTTATTTTGGGTACTAGAAAATTGTGTCTTGTCTCAGCATGCCAGACTGCTCTTTCTGGCTTTTCTGTGGATCCTTAACACACCTACATCCCGTTCTCAGGCCGGAACCCTCGGCTGCAGGAGGCCCTTGGTATCCGTCCCCATTTGTTGGTGTTGAATAAAATGGACCTAGCAGATCTAACCCACCAACAGGTAAGACTCTTAAGGTTGATCTTCCTATAGTATATGCCCTTTTGACAGGTGTGGGCTAATCCACACAATAAATGATAATAAGGCACATTGATAATCTGGCTGTGGATTTTCTCTTTTTCTGTCCACTTTCTCTCAAAAGGAAACCGTTCTTACTCTTTGGTATGTCTGGCACCATTATTTTCTGATGGGTGTGATACGTTCAGCCTTCCATCAGTTCCAGCCCTTGTATACATGGCAATCGTTTTCCAAACATTCTGTTGGATAGTAGCGTACGATTAACACTTGTGGATGATACACTATGAAAGTAGTGTATGATTAACACTAAACATCGTTTGACCAAACATTATTGGAATGTTTTATTCTATACACAAGTTTTTGTAAGCGCCCTTGAGTTTTTACTGTGGAACAAAGTGAGATGTAGGGATGTACATTTTAAAAATATTAATAATGTCAGCCAGATATTCTTCAGTTCTCTGATTTCATAAATCCCCTTTCAATGTGCTTTTAGAGGATTCTGCAACATTTGGAACAGCAAGGTTTTAAATATACCATCTTCACAAACTGCCTGAAAGATGAAAATGTCGAAAAGGTATGGTATTCCTAGAACAAAATTACCTTCCAAGTTGTATGTGTGGGAGTTCCTCATCAAGAAAACAGGCTTCTCCCTTCAGCCTGTTAGTAGCAAAAATAGTGGGACCTTGTTTCTGAGCAACTTGTGGTATTCCCTATAAAAGAGAGGAAGAAGAGAGGGCCATTCGCCCCTTTGTTCTCCCTAATTTAGAAATAAGGGTTGTTCTACTGAAACCACTTCTTCTCCCTCTTACAGATGGTTCCCCTTCTCACAGAACTGATCAACAATAGTTCACGTTATCAGAGATCTGAGGTTAGTAATATTGGCCAAAATCCTGTTCAGGTTTTCCTTTCTCACATTCTCTTTCCCATAACCATTTGTATGACTGGTAAAATTACCAATTATTCAGTGGTTGCCTGTTTACACAAATAAGAGAGGCAGGAATACCTACATCAGTGATGGCGAACCTTTTAGAGGCCGAGTGCCCAGGCTCAACTCGCTGTTGTCCGTGCCGCAGGGGGCAGGGCGAACTCTGTGCTGGGATGACGGCGCATGTGCCCACAGAGGGCTCTGAGTGCCCCCTCTTGCATGCATGCCATAGGTTCGCCACCATTGACCTACATCATGACATGTATATCATTGTGCAAGCAAACAAGATTCTAGCCATTGTGTAGTTATGTATTTGGAAATAACATTGCTGTGCCTTTCCTTTTTAAAAAGCTCTTTCTGAATAGCGATTAGGAAGTTTCTCCTGTCCACTCTATGGCAAAAATTGGAAAGTATCTCTTTGTGGTCATTTTTGCCTAGATAAGAGTTAACAGAGTCTGCATTTACTGATAGTTCTAATGTGACCTGACACTGCTAAATAGTTTTACAAGTTGATGAGTAAGCTCTTTCTGGTTAATTCCAGAATCCTGAGAGTTCCATCATGGTGATTGGTGTACCAAATGTGGGGAAGTCATCAGTTATCAATTCAATTAGAAGGCTGCACCTCAAGAAAGGTATTTTCCATTGCTTAGGTTGTGATCTTCAAAAGCATTCGTTTGTCTAAAAAGTTAAAAAATAAAAACCCAAATAATGTTGAACTTTGAAGTAACACCACCATTAGGAGCATCCGGTCATGGTAGATAGCGTTGATTTTGTGGATTCATAGTGTCTTTTGTTAAAAGTCACACCTAATTCCTAAGGCTTTGTTTTGCCTTCATTTAAGCAGTTAAGTGTTCTTGAAGAAGTGCTGAGCCTGCAAGATTATGCATGTAGTAGGTGGCAAATTGCTGGAACAGAGCTAGCAAAAAAAAGCGTGTAAGATGCAATGCTATTTTAGGCTGCATCACCAAAAGCATAGTCTCCCACGTCATGTGAAGTCCTAGTTGCCCTTAATTCAGCACCGGGTAGGCCTCATGCTGAGCACTGTGTCCAGTTCTGGATACCACGTTCGTAAAACTATACTGACAAATAGGAACAAGTTTAGAGGAGGTAAACAAGGATTAAAAGGAGACTAGAAAACCAAGCCTTGTGAGGAAAGACTAAGAGATCTGAGCTTTAAAAAAAGCTTTAAGAGAAGACTGGAGTGAGGTATGATAATATTATTCAGATATTTGAAAAGTTGTCATACAGGAGAGGGGCAGGATCCATTCTTTGTCACTCCGGAGAGCAGAACATGTAATAATGGGCACAAATTACAAGAAGCTACGTTTCAACTGAATATCAGGAAAAACATTCTGCCTTTTAAAGCAGTAGTACAACAGTGGAGCCAATTACCTTGAGGAAATCTCAGCTCTGCAATGCTGTAGGAATGTAGTCAATCAAAAGCAAGCTTGAGAAGGGGGGAACCCATATGACTCAATGGCCCCCTCCCAATTCCATTATTCTTTCATTCTATGAGTCTAGAATTTTATCATTCTATGAAAATTAATAGGCTTCGGCTTTGACATTTTGTGACTAGAGAGTGCTTGCCATTAAATGAATGATTCAGTACAGCATAAATCAGGGCCCCCCAAACTTTTTGCGCCGTGGGCCAATCATGTGGTTCAAGGAGCCGGTCAGTAAGACCCGGGGGCGGACCCTGATGCCAGTTCATCCGGCCTGCGAAGCCTGTACAAGCGCGTTTTACTTCCGCTTCCAGGAGTGACGAGGGTTTCGGGGTCCCGCCCCCAGCCCTTAGTTTTGGCACCACTGGCATAAATAAATGTTTAGATACAGCAGAATTACAACGAAGCCATGGTTAAGGTCATATTGGCTCTGAGTACAGTGGAACCTTGCTTAACAAATTTAATGCGGTTCTCTGGGAGCCTTTGTACAACGAAAAATTTGTAAAGCAAATTTCCCATAGGAATGCATTGAATGCAGTTTCCCATAGGAATGCATTGAAAACCAATTAATCCGTTCCGGAAGAAAATTGTTAACCAAGCCACTATTTTCTATGGATTTCCTTTTGTTATGCAAGTTTTGTGTTAACCGAGCTGTTTGTTAAGCGAGGTTGCATTGTACAGTATTTCATATTCAGGTGTACCTAAGGCTGACTGATTGCCAGACAGGGGAACAAGTGACTCTGTCGCTTCATTTGAAGGAAGTACTACTTAATGTGTTGAAAAGGGCAGGAAGCTAAGTTGACTTTATTGTCATTAAGTAAAAATTTTGGGGGAGGGCCACATTTCTGGCCTAAAAGGCGAAAGAGGCTTATTCTGAAACAGGCACAAGTTTTAGACATTAATTTTTATAAGTTACAGTCGTTTCTTCTAAAAGATTTGTTGCTTAGTGAAGTGACACTAGAGGAGGTCAGTTGAATCAATGCTAAGCTAAGTTACAGTTAGAGTAAGTCTGTTTGAATCAATGGACCTTATGGAGGAGTGGGCCTTCTCAAGTATGGGTTACTACACTAAAAGCAACAGGACTTTGGCCATTGTCCATGCTGAGGCATGCAACTCAACATGGAACATACAATGTTTATGGAGATTTCCTTAACTCACGAAATTCATTTCCGGATGTTACACCATTTGCCTAACTTGTGCAACAGACCGACAATGGCCAAGACATTTGTTGAGCTTTGGATAGTACATTGACTGTAATTCACTTCTTTCCTTCCTCTTTTTGTCTCTTCTTTTCCTTCTTCCTTCCTTCCCTCACCCCATCTCTTTCTCTTCTTTTCCCCTAACACAAGGGAAGGCTACCCTGGTTGGTGGGGCCCCAGGTATTACCAAAGCAGTTCTCACCAGAATCCAGGTAAGGGTGAATCCTGCACAAAATCAGCACAATTGGAGATCAGAATGCAGGGCAGTTTTTGGATATGTTGAGCTGTAGATAAGGATCCTGCTTATGAAAACTGGCACACATAGCAGGAGGTGAGCCATGATGAGGACTAAAGGCAGGATGGAGTTTACATATCAAATGGAGGAAACAGAGAATACCTTTCATATTCCTACAACTTAGGGTTGTCCAGTGGTTGGCAGAAGGTTCGCAGGAGACAAAGGACATTTCAAGACAAAAGGAAGCACTTCCAACAATCAACCTTTAATTTCTACATTTTGCTGCGCCTGTATGTCATGGCATTAGAAAGAAATTACCATATACAGTCATACCTCGCATAACGAATTAAATTCGTTCTGCGAGGCTGCTCGCTATGCGAGGCTGCTCGCTATGTGAGTTTTTCGCTATGCGAGTCAGACTCGCATAATGAATTTTTTGCTATGCGAGTCGGACTTTCCCTATGGAAAAACTCGCATAACAAGCGTTTCAAGGGGAACATACGCATAGCAAAAAAATTTCGCTACGCGCGTTTTCCCCATAGAAGCGCTCGTTATGCGAGTTTTTCCATAGGGAAAGTCCGACTCGCATAGCGAAAAATTCGTTATGCGAGTCGGACCGCTTAGCAAAAAACTTGCTCGTTATGCGAGTTTTTTGCTAAGTGAAATGCTCGTTATGTGAGGTTTGACACTATACTCGAGTATAAGCCGAGTTTTTTAGACCCAAAAATGAGCCCCAGAAAGGGGGCACGGCTTATACTTGGGTCAATGACCACGAGGGTCCCAAGGCCGTGCCAGACTGAAACGCGCCAACAATTTAATTCATTTTACCATATTTTCATGTATTTTGATTATTTGAAACTCAGCAGCTACTGCATTTCCCACCCTCAGCTTATACTCATGTCAAGCTATTTTCCTGGGTTTTCAGCTCAGAATTAGGTACCTCAGCTTTGAGTTGGCTTATATTCCAGTATATATGGTAGACAAATTCATGGAAACAAGATTAGCCACACCTCGGCTCATGACAGTGATATGCAGCCTTCAGATTTCAGAGCAATTTGGGGGAGGGAGCACATGTCTTCACATTTTACGTCAGGACTTCTCAGTGGCCTCTCTTGACTTCAAAAAAGCTCTTGTGTTGTACAGCTTTTAGAAGAGTTACTAGCCCTTCTCTGTCACTACCTCTGCTTGCCCCAAAATTGTACTGTTTTATTGTTTACTACTTTTTACTTGGAAAAAAATGTCGCCTCTTTTTATAGGAAAATTTGCTAACTTTCTTCTCACCACCACCGCGTTTCCCAAAGGCTCCTGATACAACTCTCTGTGCCCTCGCCAGTTCGGTCTCTCGGGTTTATTATTTTGTGGCCAAATCAAGATTTAAGGCCAGGTCTTCCATCATACAAGACTCTTTATTAGGCTACGTTGGTTATTGGGCTCTGTAAATGAGCTTGAGCAGCTTCTCCTTTTTAGATGTGCCATGCTTTCAGAATATCTTTTTCTTGTAATGTATGTGGAAATTTTGCATCCTGTATAACAGATCTCAACTGTATTTCAGGTGTGCGACCGACCCCTCATGTTCTTATTGGATACTCCTGGGGTTTTGAATCCCAGAATTGAGAGTGTAGAGACTGGGTTGAAGTTGGCATTATGTGGTGAGATGACCCTCCTCTTCTACTGCATTTACACTGCTCAGAGTTTGATCTTGTGGAGATTTGTTTCTCCCTCCGTCCCATGTATCACATCATCCCTCTGGGTGGCAAAAATACATTAAAAAATTCAAATAATAAGACACAGTACATAACAACCGAAACAATATAGTAAATCCCAATAAATAAATCAACAAATTACCCAGTTAAGTGAATAAAACATCCTAATACAGGGATTTTCAACCTGCGGCCTGTAGGCCGTATGCGGCCCCGCAGCACCATTTCATGTGGGGGGCCCACCACCACATCAGGAAGTGCCATGTGGTGGAGGAAGGGCAGAATGGCCGCCCAGCCCCCAAAGCTGTCTGAGGGAGCATGACCTCCCCCCCCCCCCGGCTTAAAAAGGTTGAGAACTCCCATCTTAATAGATTTGGGAGGGGGGGGTGCAAATCTGCATCTTGTTGATTGACCAGAAAATGACAGAACCAGGACCCTGCACCGTTGCATCTCTTGCATGACAGAACAGAGAAGCCAGTAAATGGGAGCTGCTCATTTCATGCTACAGTCTTTGTTTGCCTCTGTAAATCTGTCTTTTTATGCAGCGCTTTGGACAGAGTGTTGTGTACTCCACTTTTGTGTCCAAGCCTCCGCTTTGAGGAAGCTTACTGGACAAGGGATTGAGACACATGCTAAACTGCGCCTATTTGTAGTCCTGTTCAGCATCTAGTTTCAGGGTTCTGTTGTATCTTTTCCAAATGAATCTCCGACTTTGACCTGGTGCAGGAAATGCCTTGCTGATTACTCTTGAATGTACTCTTCTTTTACGTGAAATCATTGTGGGGATCTTTCAGCAGAGATAGGGCCCATCCGTGGTCAGATCTGCCCAGTATCTTATGGAAAGGGAATGATAACTTGTTGCTTTGCCAACACCTCAGTCCCATTTTTCTACCTAGCTACAATCCGTGATCACCTGGTAGGTGAGGATGTCATTGCTGATTATCTGCTTTACACATTGAATCGTCACCAACAGTTCAGGTGAGCTCATGTGTTAGGTGTGCATTGGGATTTGATGCGGTGCCCCAAATGGGAAGCTGTCATGACATGCAAAAAGTCTTGCCATTTGTATCCTCTCATGTAGTTATGCAGAACACTATGGACTGGACGGCCCCTGTGATGATATAGAGACTGTACTCAAGAAGATCGCATTGCACCTGGGCAAGACCAGCCGAATCAGAGTGCAGACTGGAACAGGCAAGCTCTTGATCTTTCTCCACCATCAGTTGGCATGCCTCCCTTCTGCTTGGTGCCATTGAGTGTCTGCTGCTGGGACACTTGGGGCTTGTATTCTGTTCATACGTTTGCCAGGAAACACTTTTATGAGTTGGGTACAAAGTGGGTTGAAGCCTTGGGAGGAGGGCTTCAGTAAGTGGCCGGCTCTAGAGGTGAATCCAGAAAGTGCCAGCTGTAATAGCCTCTCTTCTCTTATGAATCCTCAAATTATTGTCCTCTTTTACTTCTTTACCCATCAGGATATCTGTATTTGGGTGAGCATAATTAATGTGGCAGGATAGATTTCTTTTTTTTCCCCCCTTTTGGCAGGAAGCGTGATTGTGACCTCCCCCAACTACAATGCAGCCGCATGCCATTTCATCCATACTTTCCGCAAGGGACTTCTGGGGAAGGTAATGCTGGATGACGTCCCGTAGGTTTCTCTGCAGTGCTGCTGAAGTTTTCTCTTGGGGAGCTTCGAGAGTCTATCCAGAGCAGAAGGACCGACATCCAACGGAGCAGGGCTGCAAGGACTTTGGCTTCCTGTGGATGATAAACCTGGACTATACGCATCTACTGACAGTTTTCACCCCTTCTCTGTGCACAGTTGCTAAATCTAGCTGTAAAATCAGTGGTTGAGAATTGAAACCATGCTGACAGGCGTCCGTGACAGTACTAGAGATGTCACTTTTGTTAAGAACAAACTCCCAGGCTCATAGTCTGAACAGGAACCCTCAGACCAAATTATTGGACTTGGAGCCATCGAACAGTGGGAGGTATTTTAGCCAATAAAGTTATTGCATTGTTCTGGCTCCAGTAGTAACTATTTTAGTATTTTGTCGCCTTGTTCTCTGTATAACTCATCTCCTCTTACGTTCTGCCTCCATGCAATGCATTTGGTCTTTAATTAGAATGGTTTAACAGTCCGTGCCGTGTAGCATTTTGATGTGATACAAAAAGATAATTTAATCAAACTCATAAAAGGGGCTATAATTGGAAAGTAATACTGATGACTAACGTCCCATCTTAATTTGATCTGAACAGTCTATTTTCTGAAAGCTTCCAGTCTCTTCTGAGATGAAGTAGAAAAACAGTGCAGAATGTTTTATCTGTTCGGGGGTTTGGTGGTTGTGCAAAAAAGTGGGGCAGAGATGAAGCTTAGCATTAAGTAAATACCTAAAATAATTCCATCTAGATAACCAACCTAATGATTCAGACAAAACCATACAGTAAAAAGAAAAAGGTTTACTCACTACAGAAGTCTTAGCCAGGTAGTGTCAGGTGGTTAGTACAGGTAGGGAAATTCAGGTGAGCTAGTTTTAAAAAGGCAAAATTTGTTTTCTTTCTTTTGGCCAGGTCTTTCGTGTCCCGATCAAGGCCTGGACTGCAAAAATAAATCCATTTTCTTGGCTTTGTCGTTGGCCAAACTTAAGTTCTCATCAGTACAGATTCTGGCAGTACAGTAAAACCCCGTATAACTTCTTTAATTCGTTCCGTGGGGCTAGTCGTTATACGATTTAATCGCTATACCATGCATGCATCGTATAGCGATTATCCCTAAGGGATGCATTGTACAACGATTATCTCTGGGGGAAAATCATGCGACAACAAAAAATCGTATGGTATTTCCTATAGAGATGCATTGCATTGTATAACGATTTTAGTTGTTATACGGGGCACAATGTTTTTTCAAATCCTCGTCATTGTATGGTTTAATCGCTTTAAGAGGCATTCGTTATAGGGGGTTCTTCTGTAATTGGCAGACCAGTAAATGACCAGGCCATGTGGTCGAAAGTGCGCAGACACTGATGGAAGCATCTGTCCTCTTAGAAGTCAAACAAACTACTGACCAGAGTAAAGAAAAGTTACTAAGCATGCTAATTAGGGTCAAGCTTTTGGTTTTTTTAAATTGTAGTTTTAAATTGTTGCACTATTTTACAAAGATTTGTAATCAAATAACATATTACCGTACACATTCAGTTTCAGCAGCTGGGGTGGCACTTTGGTCCAAAATGATGGGTTGAGATTTGCCCTCGTGTTTCAACCAGCTGCCTGGCCACCCACTCCATCTGGGATGTGTTGAAACTCATGTTGCACAAAGGCATTTTCAGAGAGGAGAATCAGCGCACTAGGAGGGTCAGGATCTGTTCTCTCAACACCCTTACCAAGTTTAACTTGCATAGCACAAAATGGTCTCTGCCTCTTTTTCTGAAACATGGCAAAAAATGCTCATAAGAGACTGGACTTGGGAGGCCTAGGTTCAAATCCTGCCTTGCCCATGGAAACACCTGCAGAGGTTGTCACTGGAAAAACCATTTCTTTTAAATCTCACCTTATTAGGGCTGTCATAAATCAGATGGGACTTGACAGCATAAAACACACAAGACCGTATATCTACTGATTTTATACATCTCTGACAAGGTGTACATTCACAGCCATTTGTTACCTCTCCATTGGAATCACTGGAAAGGCACCTGGAGCTTCAGGTTTTCTGGCTCTGAGGTTATAGTATTAAAATAGGATCCGAAGCAAACATATTTCCTGCGCACAGCTTTAGTGCTTGGAATAAGTTATGCCAGTATTCAGCTCCTTTTTATTTGACTAACGGTGTGTGCATTATGGCCCGCCTTGAGATTTTGTAAGATGTTTTGTTGCTATTAAAATACCTACATGATGTCAAAACTAATGCAGATTTTTTTTAATTTCCACATCATATTTAAAACATTCACAAGAAAACAGTTTTACAAATGCAGTGTCCCAAAACAGGCTTTTCCCATATTGTAGTTCCAGATTCTGTCTTGGAGAAATGATAATTTTGTAAATTTACCACTCCTAGGGAATTAACTCATTTGGAATTCCCTTTAGATGAACTATTCTCCCCCTACACCCACCCAAAAAATAAACCCACATCACGCACACACAGTAGGTGACAAACAGTGGAGAAACACACTATTTTGTTCCCTTGGATTCTGCAGAAGTTTTACTTAATGTAATAAAACTACATTGAAAGACTTCACATATGATTACAAAAGTACTGTAACTGCAAAAAGATTGTCAATCAAAATGGGGTCTGTTGGAATTGGGTTGATACAGTATATAGTACAGTGGAACCTCGCTTAACAAATTTAATGCGTTCTCCAGGACCTTTGGTACTTCGAAAAATTTGTAAGGCAAAATTTCCCATAGGAATGCATTGAATGCAATTTCCCAAAGGAATGCATTGAAAACCAAAATTTGTTAACCGAAATGTGGTTTCCTAAAGGAATGCATTGAAAACCAATTGAATCTGTTCCGAAAATTGCTAACCAAGCCACTATTTTCTATGGATTTCCTTTTGTTATGTGAGTTTTGTGCTAACCTGAGCCATTTGTTAAGCGAGGTTCCACTGTATAGTTAAAATTAATAGACTTAATTAGTCATGCACCCACATTTAACTTCTTTCTTTGTTGATTTGGAAAGGAACTTTGAATTTTTTTTAAATAATCTGAAAACAGGAAAACTCTTTTGGCTTGTAAGAACTGGCAGCGATTGCTGAGTGTTGACCGTTGGTGTGTTGGCCATAAGAAGGCTGTTCAGAAGCCAAGCAGGGCCTGGCAGCCACCTCTGCCTTTTCCCCCCAAGCACCAGGGACAAGTCACAATTTGCTCTCCTGCAGCTTAAAACTGGTCCCCTAAGACTAGTTACGGCTTGAGCCCTACTCTCACATGGAGGCACATTTCATTTCATATTAGTAACCCTGGGATAAGGATCAAATACAGTAATTTCTTCTTCAAGTGCCATATTCGATTCCAAATACTACAGTGCGAGTCCATCCCAGATGGGCAGGGTAGAAGTTCAATTAAATAAATGGATAGATATTGGCTAGCATCGTGGTGATCAGCCATGATGATTGTCCTGGGAGCAATATAATGCAGTGGCCTTCCTTTTGCCTTCCACATCGTAGCATGACACTCGTACCACTGATCCAGTTCTGCGAGTCATTTTCTGGTCCTGAGCCCTTTTGGTGCACAAGGTCCTCATCAGCCCCAGGCCAGTATGGATGAAGCTGCTGCCCACCATCAAGAGAGATTTAAGTGGGATTTAATCCAGTTGGGGACCATCACCACCTCTGTGGACTTCACCACCCAAGGCCATTAGTCCTCAGGGTTGTCAGGTTAGTTAACCGATGCCTGACAATCAGCATTGAGTGGCTGGCAGAATGGTCTACTCTATTACAGTAATTTAGTGGCAATTAAACTGCTAATGTGCCTCTGATCTAATTCATCAATTCAGTTGGAAGGAGGGTGCCTGCTATGCAACTAGTGAAGGAAAACTGAAAGAGCGGTGCTGGTTTTCTATTTCCTGAGTCAGGACATTGGTCTGTTTTGCTCAGAGGTGTGATATGACTGCCTCTCCAGAGCAAGAACAGGCAATGGGTGGTCTTCCAGATGTTGTTCAGTGAAAACTCATCAACCCTAATCAACAGATCCAATGGTGAAGGATAATGGAACTGTACTCTATCATCTGGCATATCACATATCCTCTAGGACAGTGGTAGCGAACCTATGGCACATGTGCCAAAGGAGGCACTCAAAGCCCTCTCTGGTGGCACACACACTGTCACCAAAACACTGTTTTCCTCATCTCTCTGCCCAGCAGTGCAGAGGGAGCACTTCCTCCCTTCCCCTAGCACAGAGTTTGCCCCGCCCCATGGCCCAATGGGAGCGCTTCCTCCCTCCCCTCTGCAAAGAGTTCACCACGCCCCTCTGCCCAGAAGCCCAATGGGAGCGCTCTCTCCCCTCAGCACAAAATTAACCTTGCTCCTCTATGGCATGGATGGCACCCTGTTGCGTTGGGGCATTCTTTCTCTAAAAGGTTTGCCATCACTGCTCGAGGATCTTGGGTAGAAATGGTTTTCTGTATGAGATCTTTTTTTACTTAGTGATGCCATTGATCCAGGCTCTTCCATCGAGCCTTTTCAGTTCTCTGGAGGGCTGGTTGTGCCAAATGAGCCTGAATGCCCTAGTTCTGTAAATGTTGGTGCTGCTAGATCAACAGAATGACTTCATGTGATAAACCAAAGAAAAATAGAAGTACAGTACTGTACAAGTAATTCACTCCTGGTATCTCTGCTTAGTACACAAACAGGTGTTTCACAGCAGACAAGGTCCTAATAGGACAGCTTATACATCTTGAATGAGAAGGTCAGCACACTGTTCAGCAAGTACATAAATCTTTTGTTCATATAATTGCATAAGCACCGGATGATAACAATTTCATGTTAGAAATTATTCTGGGTTGAAAGGATTTTTGCTGGAGAAACTCCTCTCAGGGGACGCCCGAAGGAGGCTCCTTTCATGTCCCCAAGATCTTTTCCCACCCTGTTTACCTACTTGCAATTTCTTGCTTTCGAACTGTTAGGTTGGCAGGAGCTGGGACAGAGACAGGTGCTCATTCCGTCATGCAGTACCCGGGTCTCAAACTACCAACTTGCTGGCCTTCCACCTAACAAGTTTCTTAACCACTGAGCCACCGCGGCCCATGTAAACAACTGATGAAGTAGACTTGATCCATGAAAGCTCACATTTAAATACATGACTTAGTCTTTAAGGGTGCCACAACTTTTTTGTCTTTGTCGTTGTTGTTGTTGTTTACTCTGATATGCTTACACAGACTAACACGGCTACCACTTCAAAAATTCCAACTTTTTAGCCTGTGCGTGCCCTGAGGCTTAGATCTCTGCCATTACAGCTGCTGCTTTCCACACCTCCCTTAAGAATTGTGCCTTCCAAGCCTTTTTAATTCAGGTTTCTTCTCTTTGATGGCAATAACAGGAGCAGGATTGGAATGGGGCTTGCAGCTAGCCAGCAGCTAGGCATCCCAGTCAACCACCACGAAGGCAGGGACTGACAACACAACCCTCCCACTCGCTACTCAATAAATTTACCACACCTGAAAGCCTGTGACAGAATACTGAGATGCACATTCTGACCATGGCGAGTGGAGGTGTTGATTGAGCACCTTTGGAGCCAGGCACAGGGCAGGTGTTTAGCTAAACATAGGTGACGCTTGTTCAGCAACAGCTGAAATGGCTTTAAGTGTGGCACTGATCTTCTGAGTAAGTCACCATTAGGCGTGTTATGTAGGGCACCAGGAAAGGGTTGAAACCTCCATGCTTTGATGACAGACAGCATCCGAAGCCAAGTTCAGATACCTTAAGGAGCTGCTCAGGAGAGGCGCCAGAGGCATTTATGTTGCATTGTAATTCCAAGGTTTTTCCGTAGGAACAGTCCGTGGCCGTATTCAAGCCTAAGTCAGGGGAAGGAGTCGACAAGAAGAGATCCAGCAGGTGAGCAGAGAACATCGAGGGAAGGAATCAGGCAGAGGAATCCCTTGCAGTGAGTTGCCTTCTTAAGGTGAAAAGGAGCCGGCTGCACAGAGCAGGTAAGTGGACAGAGGTACAAGATGCCAGGACTCAGCACCGGAGGTCCATGCCCGATAGTTGTAACTGCCTTCCGCGGTGCTGTTGTCAGCACTTTCAGGATTGCTCCACCCACCGGACCTCATCCTGTCAGCGGCGACTGCGGCTGCTGCCCCTGCGGCCGCCCCTGCAGCCGCCGCGGCTGCCACCCTCACCGCTGCCCCTGGAGACCTGTAGCGATAGGAAGACTTTGACCGCCGCGTAGTGCCCCGGGCACCACCCCGGGCTGCTCCTCGTGCCCCACCACGTCCTCCTTTGCAGCTGCCATCTTCAAAGAAAAGGGCGGCCAGTAAAATGAGAGTCCAGCAGACGGCTGTGCTCCATTTCATCATGGCAGCAAAGCAGGCCAGGCCTGTAAAGAAGCAAGAGGCAAGAAGATTGCTAGTCACCACCTTCCGTGTCAAGGCCTGACATGAAACTGCCAAAACGAAGGCACCTTTTGGTGAGCTCATTCTGCAGCTCCTTTCGCCTGGCCCAGTGTGAGAAAGATTAGCTGGCAACACTAGGTTGCCGTTACCAGACTACACCCGATTGTGGTTCAAAAATACCACAATCTTCGAGGAGGCTCTTTCTGCGTACCCCAGATCACTAGCACTATTTGGGGAGAGAACCCCAAAAACCTAATGTTTTGTTTTTAGCACACACAAAAAAATTTGTACTGGTCCTGCCTGGGGCTCTTCCATTCCGGAATACTGAGTAAAGACACAGAATATCCACACCTTCTAGGCCAGTGGGTTCCAACCTATTTTTCTGGCCACAGACCACCTCAGCATCTGTAAAATCCTGACATATAATTCTTATTATTCAAAAAGGGAACTTCTTTTCACACGGAGGAAGCCTAAAAGGCTATTCACTGTTAATAACTCATTCTTGAATTGCCCCCCCCCCCAAAAAAAAAATCAAATTGCCCCCTCTGTGGGGCATGTGCCCCACTTTGGGAATGACAGTTCTAGGCTTAACCTGGAAGGTGAGGTGGGAATGCTCCAAACCTAGCAGCCACCAGATTACGCCCTTGTGTGGTCTGTAGCCATTCTCGTCTTCTGAAGAGATGGAGAGAGAAAAATATATCAACAAAAGTGACTATATCTGTCTGCTCGGAGGGAAGTGATTGTTATGTACTTATATTTGTTTTATGATATGTACTGATGATATTAATGTATTTGTTGCTATTCTGCTGCTTTGTAATTGTAATTGTCTGCCTGGAGGGAAGTGACTGTAATTGTTTCTATGATATACACTGATAATATTGATGTCTCTGTTGTTATTTTTCTGTTTTGTTGTATTGTATCATATTTTATTTTCCAGTGTATTTAATTCCAAATGCACTGAGATATATTGTTATTATGTAACATATTGTTGATTATAGTGTTGAATGTTATATTTGTGGGTTTTGTGAGCTGCCCTGAGTTGGTTGCACCGAGTAGGGGGGCATATAAATCAAATAAATAAACAGGTGGAGACAGATTAACATGGTTGCTTGGGAAGAAGAAATAACCAGACGTAGTACATTGGAGGTGCTATGGTGGCTGAGAATTCGAGGGAAGGAATCCTGAAGTTGACAGTCCCGTTCCTTCATGCCTGTGAAGGATGGGTGGATGGAAAAGAAAAGGAGAAAGTATTCTCACCTTTTCAGGCATGTCTGCCTGTGAGTTGTCAGTGTGAATGTGAAGAAAGAGCTCGATAGGCTGCCTTGAGTTCACTGAGCAAAGACGAGATACATACGTAATCAGTAATATACAGTAAGATACCAGTATTTCCTTTATAAGAATAGGCTCTTGGCTTATATTTGTGTCAGTTTTGAAAACATTAAATCAAAGGTAAACTTAAGCTTCAACTAAGAATGCTGAATAACCAACAGGGAAGCCTACTGTCTGACCAGGAGGAAATAAAGAGAAGGTGGGAACAGTACACTGAAGATCTGTACAGAAGAGAAAAAAGGATGGCAGACTACTTTGAAGAGGAATCCTATGATGAAGAATCTGCAGCTCTATGTAGTGAAGCGGAAGCTGCTCTGAAAGTACTAGGAAGAAATAATAATAATTTCATGTCAGAAATTATTCTGGTTTGAAAGAATTATTGCGGAAGAAACTCCACTCAGGGAATGCCCAAATGAGGCTCCTTTCATCTCCCCAAGCGCTGGGGAAGAGACGGGCGTTCAGTCCATCATGCATTACCTCCAGCTAACAAGGCGAACTTCTTAACCACTGAGCCACCGCAGCCCCTAGGAAGAAATAAGTCACCAGGAGCAAATGAATTATTTCAAGACACAGAGAATGAATCTGTCAAAATCCTAACAAGAATATGCCAACTAATCAAAAAAACAAAACAATATTGCACAGACTGGCAACACTCAATATACATTCCAATCCTGAAGAAAGGAGATGCCAGAGTCCAATAACTATAGGACCATTGCTTTAATTTCCCCTACAAGCAAGATAAGGTTCAACGTGTCTACAACAAAGAATCATACCTTATATGGAACAAGAAATTTCTGATGTTCATGCTGAATTCTGAAAAGGAAGAGACACTCCAGATATTGCAAATATCTGCTGGATACTGAAACACACCAAAGAATTTCAGAAGACAAGCCTGTATTTTATAGACTACACAGCAATGCCTTTGACTGTGTGGCTCATGAGAAACTAGGGGGCATTCTGTAATAAATGGGGGTGCTTCAACACTTGATTGTCCTAATATGTAATTTGTATTGTGGACAAGAAGCTGGACAGAATAATTATAGAACAAATACACAGATTTAAAGTTCACAATGAGGAAACTGAGATAATGAAAGATTTTGTATTCTTGCATTCGATCTTCAGTCCAATTGGGGACTGCAGTCAAGAAATCAGAAGATGACTGAGATTTGAAAGGTCAGCAATGAAAGAATTAGGAAAGATAATCAAGTACAGTGGGCCCTCGCTTAGTAAATTCAATGGATTCTCCAGGACCGTTTATACTACGAAAAATTTGTAAAGCGAATTTCCAATAGGAGTGCATTGAATGTAATTTCCCATAGGAATGCATTGAAAACCAAAATTTATTAACCGAAACATGGTTCCCCATAGGAATGCAATGTAAACCAATTAATTCAAGCCCACTTCTTCAGACAAGGAGTGAAACTTACAGGCATGGTTTTTATGCACCAAATTCAGGGGGCAAAGGGAGAAGGGTGTGTTCAAGCAAGATGACAGACAAGCAAGCACAACAATACAGCTTTCCACAGCCATCAGCAACAATAGATTATTCAGATTATTCAAATTAATAGATTAATTCAGATTAATAGATTATTCAGATTAGACATTTAGAGGAAACCATGATTTACAGAACCATGCCTGTAAATTTCAATCCTTGTCTGAAGAAGTGGACTTGATCCACGAAAGCTAACAATAAAAATATAGCAGTTAGTCTTTAAAGTGCTGCAGAGTTTTTTATTTTGTTTTGTTTTCTGATATGCCTGAAATATGGAGGAGAGCTTTGGAGATATTGTGGACTGCCAGAAGGGCAAACAAATAGGCCCTAGAGCAAATGAAGCCTAAACACTCTCAGGAGGCAAAGATGATGAAATTGAGGCTGACCTACTTTGGGCAAATCACAGGAAGGGAAGGTTCTCAGGAGAAACCAATAATGCTTGGAAAGGATGAAAGCAGCAAGAAGAGAGACCAAACCCTAGGATGGATTGACTCTGCGAGGGAACCCCAGGTTTGTGTTTGCAGGAGCTGAGCTGAGTTGCTGAGGGCAGGACATTTGGGAAATCTCTCCTTCAAGGCCACTTAGCAGCACATAACAGCACCAATAAGAATGCGGAACCCTCTAAACAGTTTCACAGCCCTAGAGAACTGCAACTTATGAATGAAAGGCAGGAAATCTTTGTTGTAGGGGCATCTGGCTAAAAAAATAAGCCCACCTCTAGCTAGCAAAGCCTCCATCTGTGACAAAAACTGTGAATGCCTAGGTCTTCTTTTTCTTGATACATTCAGTATTTTTTTTAAAAAAAAAACAACCACCCAAGATTACAGAAGAAAAGGAATTGGCTGGTCAGACGAATGGCCCATTCAAGTCTTCTCTTGGATTTTAATAAAATTTGACTGGCATTTGGGGAGGATGTGGAGCTCAAAAGATCCACAGGGCAGAAACAGTATTGATGCTTATAGGCTCTCTAAGGCAGGAGTGCTCAACCTTCTTTAGCCAGGGGCCAGGTCCTGCTCCCTCAGGCAGTTTTGGGGGGGCCAGATGGCCATTTCGCCCTTCCTCCACCCCATGTCACTTCCTGGTGTGGTGGAGGTGGTGGTGGGCCACATGAAGCGGCACCGCAGAGGCCACATCCGGCCCAGGGGCCGCAGGTTGGGAATCCCTGCTCTAAGCAGCCAGCGTCTCCTAATGGCTGCCCCAGAGATTCCATTTCTTTCTGCACATAATAAGGAAAGCATCTGGTGGTCCCGAAACGCCCTTCTTCTTCCCCACGGAGGCCCCAAGGAAGAGGAGGAGGAGGAGGCGGCCTCGATTCACCGGCGCAGGAGGAGGAGGAGGAGGAGACCGAGGGATGGATGGATGGAAGAGGAAGGCCAGTGCCGGCAGCAGCAGCAGGAGGGGGGGGCTCTCCCTCCCTTCCCCCCCCCCCTCGGAGAAGGCGAAGCCTCGAGGAGAGGGAGATTGCCCAGGAGGGCAAGGAGAGCAGCGGGAGTCCCGCATCCGCCGTTCACACGTGCACGCCAGTCAAGAGCAATTAGCAACAGCCATTAGACACTGGGCGGTTGGCAAGATACAGTCATTCGCCCCCACGCGCAGGGTCCTCACCTGCCCCACCTGGGAAGGCTAGAAGGCGGGGGCTGCTGCGTCCACCTGCCCGGGATCGAACTCGCCACCTTTGGGTTGCACAGTACAGAAGTTTAACACACACACCCCTGCGCCACCAGCCGCGCATCGCCCTCTTCCATCCCCCCCCCGGCCGCTGGTCGCTGTTGTGCAGAGAAAGGACCGCGCGTCCCCCCGGGGGGGCTCTCGCCTTGCCAAAAAAAACCCACCCCCCACCCCCCCTTGGCAAAAAGGAGAAGGGGGAGAAGCTGCAATGCACGGAGCGCCCCCCCCTTCACACACACACACACACACACACACACACACACGCACCCCCCTGCCCCCCTTGCCTTGCCCCCCCCCGCCAAACGCACCTGCCGTGACGCTGGGCTCCCTCCCTCCCCCTCCGTGAAGGCGAAGGAGCGGCGTTGCTTGCTTGGGGGCGGCTGCGGGTGGGGGTAGCCTTGGCGTCATGTGCTGAAGCATCACGCACGAGCTCCGACGAGGCGACGCTCCCTCCCTCCCTTGCTGGGCACCCCCCCCCCTTCGTTCGGGCATGTTATCACATGATGGTGGGGGTATACTTATAGCGGTGTGTTTAGGTCAGGGATTTTCAACCTGCGGCCCGCGGGGCGGATGTGGCCCGTGGCATCATTTCATGTGCCCTCCCCCCCTCACACACACACACACACACCGCCTCCACCACACCAGGAGGAAGGGCCATGTGGTGGAGGAAGGAAGGGCAAAATGGCCATCCGCCCCCGGAGCTGCTGTCTGAGGGAGTGTGTGACCCAATGGCCCCCCTGGCTTCAAAAAGGTTGAGAACTCCTGGTTGAGGTCGCCCTTCCTTGACCGAAAGCCAGTCATATATCCGACTCTAGGGGGCGCTTCTTCCTCCTCCTCCTCCGCATTTAGGCCAGACGTGAAATTGCCAAAATGAAGGCACCCCTCGTGTGTGAGTTCATTCTGCAATTCCTTTTGCCTGACCTAGTGTGAGAAAGATCAGCCAGCAACACAAGGTGGCCATTACCAGGATACACCCGACTGTGGTTCAAAAATACCACAATCTTCGAGGAGGCTCTTTCTGTAAACCCCCAGATGCAGTGCTCACCTCCGTTTATTATAGCCAAAGAGCCAGGGATGTCTGCATTTGCAGACGTTTCCAAGGTTCATGTGGCAGGCATGACTAGATGCCTGAACACATGGAACACTGTTACCTTTCCCACCAAAGTGGTACCTATTTTTCTGCTTGCAATTTATTCCTTTCAAACTGCTAGGTCGGCCAGAGCTGGGACAGAGATGGAAGCTGACTCCATGGTGCAGCTCTCGGGTCTCAAATGACTGTGTCTTAACCACTAAGCCACCACAATCCCTTTAATTAGTATCCCTTAATTGTTATAATGTGCCATCTATTAGGAAGCGACTTACTGCAACTCCAAGAATGATTTTAAGGTTTAATGGTGAGAAATTTATGGAGTGTTTTTACCACTGCCATTTCCTTGTAAGCTTCCACTGGGAAGCAGGGATTTGAACCCAGCCTCCTGTGTCCTAGTTCACCTTTTCTATCCACTACCCCACAATCCATATAATATATGATTAATGTAAGATGCTTATATACAGCTACAGCTCAACTAGTAATATCTTCACGGGTTTCTGCAAACACTGTACATAAAATCAAGAAAGCCACAGATTTGCAAGGCAAAAACTACAGAGTGAATTGGCTGAAACAAAACCAAGATATTACGGAAGAGCAATAAAGTTTAAACAATAAAACCCAAAGCAAGCTTCAAGAATTGAATGCCTGCCAGAAGGGGAAGGTCTTTGTTTAACTTTGGAAGAATAATGAAGATGCCTGGTAGATGTCTTTTGAGAGGGCATGTCACAGCTGAGCCACTCAAACGATAATCCAAGTATGCCCACTCTAGGAATTACTTTAGTTTCCCTTACACTATAATACCCTGCCTTTATTACTGCAATGTGATGTACACACCATACTGTATTGCAATAATGTAGGCCTCTTTATATATCTTTGGAGGACATCTTGTTGTTCAGCCGCACAGTCGAGTCCGACCCTTTGCGATTCCATGGGCCATCGTGCGCCAGACTCCTCTGTCCTCCACCATCCTTCTCAGCCCGCTCAGATCTACGCCCATTGTATCTATAATGCCATCTAGCCATCTCATCCTCTGAAGCCCCCTTCTATTTTCCCCAGCATCAAGGCTAGGGAGTCCTCTCTTCTCATTTGGTGGCCAAAGTACTTGAGCTTCATCTTCAGTATCCATCCCGCCAATGAGCAGTCAGGGTTGACACAGAATCCAGCACATTTACTGGTCTGCTGTTTACTGCCAGAAGCATGCACTGATGAGGACATGGGTTTGGGAAATGATAAAGCGAAGAAAGTGGCTTCATTTTGGCAGTCAAGGATTTTATCGGGACACAAAAGAAGAATCACCTAGAACAGCATTTCCCAAACTATTCCACAGAACACTGGTGGACTTACATTCCCAGAAGCCTAAGTCAGTACATTGGCTGACCAGTGCTTTGGGGAATTGACTTAGGCTTTTGGAAATTGAACTTAAAAAAAAAACCTAATGATTGGGAAACACTGGCCTAGAAAATGCAGTTAGTCCCAAAGAGAGCATCAACAATGCTGAATGGGACACAGCAATATGAACACCTCACCCCATTGCTGAACCAACTGGTTACCAGTCAGTTTCCAAGACATATTCAAAGTGTTGGTGCTATAAAACTCCAAACACTTTTAATAGGGCTCAGAAACTGTTTGGCAACCAGCTGATGTAGCAGGGAGATGAGGTGTTCAAAATGGCCAGACCTAATGAACAACATTGCTGCTCTCTTATATTCTAGCTGGGTTTTCTGGACCATGTTCAAATGGTAGCCCCATGTGCAACACATTTGCGGCAATCCAGGCTAGAGGTTACTAGTAGATGGATAACTGAGCCACATTATTTATTTATTATTATTTATTAATTCATACTTACTATCCCGCCCCAATCGGGCTTACACCCGACTCTGGGCGGCTTACAAGACAAAAATACAATCACAAACTCATCCAGTAAAATACTAATAATTAAAAAAATTTAAAACTGTAAAAATTCATAAAAAGCGAGAAATAACCAGAACAAACAACCCCACGGGATAGGACCAACAGCAGGGGAGGCTATCTCTCTCTGAGGAGGTGCATAGTTGATATATCCACCAGAACCATAATGCAATTTCTACTCAGCAAACCAGTTCTCCACTGCATCTGGATTTAATTCAAACAATAGTAGAAAGGGTTTCTAATTAATCCAGACAGCCTCCAGAATAAATTGGGGGGGGGGGGAATAAATCAGCTCTTGAGTCATCTAGACACAACAAAATGAAAGAGAGTCTTCTGCTGACTCTCCTCTCAACCCTCTCCAAGTTTGCTGATGTTTGAAGTTAGGGTATCTGAGTTATACCCCCCCCCCCAATCACTCTCAGAATTTTCTCCAAAGCAGCTTTCCTACAGCTTTTGGATCTGAAGCTGGCGAGAAACCCTCCACTCTGTTACCTTGCCCTCAAATGGAAGCTCTATCACCGGTCTAGAATTATTAGTATTCAGTTTCTTAGGAGTGTATATAAACAAATACTTAAATTGCAGGTCACCCCCATCCCCAAATGTTATCTTTAGTTTCACTTATCCATGGGCCAGAAACATTCAGTAAAAACCCCTAATGATACGTGTATGTATTTCTAAAATATATTATCAGAACTGACCACTAGGGGCCACTATCAAGAATTCAATGTTGACAATGGTGTTTTAATGAATGTGTTTCCACTGGAGCCATTTCATGAGTGCATGTGAAGAGTGGGAGAGGCATTTCTATCCCATCTAACCCCCACTTATATGATTTAGGTATGTCCACTATAAAAGAGGGTTTGCAGCTTTCTGCAGTTTCAGACGTCTGCAGAATGTCTTGAGATGTATCCCCAATGGATACAGAGGTGACCGATAGTTTTCTTGTAATAAGTCTTTTCTTACAGGATGTAGTCATGCTGACACATTCCTTCAGCATCTGGCCTGTCCATCCAACATGTTAGGGTTTGTTTTGACCAGCCTGCCCACTGCCAGTGTAGCACAGCTTTTAAACATTCACTTGAGCTCAATGGGAGGAGCAAAATGCTTTTGGGCATGACCCCACATCCTCTATTTTATCCTGTCCCTTTTTGTTGTTCAGTCGCACAGTCGATTCCGACCCTTTGCGACCCCATGGACCACTGTCCGCCAGGCACTCTTGTCCTCCACCATCCTCTTCAACTCACTCAGCTCTTGCCCATTGTCTCTACAATACCATCTAGCCATCTCATTTTTGGCCGCCCCCTTCTTCTTTTGCCCTCCACCTTTCCCAGCATCAAGGCTTTCTCAAGCGAATCCTCTCTTCTCATTTGATGTCCAAAGTACTTTAGCTTCATCTTTACTATTTGACCTTTTAAGGAGCAGTCAGGGTTAATTTCTTCTAAGATTCCCTAGCATGCACATAATATGGGAATTAGATAAAACACAGCAGGACAATTTAGAAGACTACCAGCACCAATAGGGGCTCATAATGGGGCAGGTTGGAGCTGATTGACTCACTCCAGCACACAACATGTGTGCACATGATTAAAAAAATATGTCCCCAAAGAGCAGGCTATATGACAGCCTCTTAGATAGTTCATCTGCTACCTCCTTAGAAAGAGATGTCTTTGGCCTGTTTTTTCCCCCAAAGGACAGTATGTCTGTGTTAACTGTTTTATGAAGCATTGTTTGCAATAAGGAAGATGCAGGGATTCCTAGGTGTCTTCGTGATGTTCAGAGAATGCCTATTACCTATTACCTATACTACTTTGGGATTAGCTGTATTACAAAATATATGAAAAGTGCACTGGTTGTTTTAGTACATCAATATATTTGCTAATATCTAGCATATATCTTATATACATTAAAAGCTACCTCATCTACATGAACAAGAAAACCCCCACGACTCTTATAAATCCATCAGGTTTCCTCATCTCCTGAGGTGGACAATCCAAATGGACTCCCAAATTCGCAGAGAGGGAAGAGAATCATCTTTCTAAACCTCAAGGTGGTCACATACAAAGAACCAGAAAATATAATGCAGAACTATATTCAATATATTTAGATCAGGGATTCTCAACCTGCGGCCCATGAACCAAAAAGTGGCCCACGGCACCATTTCATGTGGCTTCACCACCACCTCTACCGCACGAGGAAGTGCCATGTGGTGGAGGAAGGGCAAAATGGCTGCCTGGCCCCCAAAGATATCTGCGGAAGTATGCCCTGGCCGGCTCCCGGCTTTTAAAGGTTGAGAAATCCTGAAATAGATAATTTCAATGTATCCCAAAATGTTATTGCTTACACAGCCACAGACCCATAGCTCAGAGATGGAAAATCTTAAAAAGGACTACTCAACACTAATACAATGCTCCTAAAGAGATTGGTACAAGTGATTTTCATATTTTGTCAGCTGTCACATCATGGCCAGATGTGCCAATGGACAGAAAAGCCATGCTTATTGCATGCGAGTGAGCAGCAATATAAATTTGAACTAATAATAATAATAATAATAATAATAATAATAATAATAATAATAATAATAATAATAATAATAATAATAATAATAATAATAATAATAATAATAATAATAATAATAATAATGTGCAATTTCTACTTTATAAAACAAATCTGGCTTTTATGTCTTATAAGTCTTATGCCTGACGAAGTGGACTTGATCCACAAAAGGTCACATTTAAATATAGGAATTACTCTTTAAGATGCCACAATGGTGGGTTTTTTTTTTGGGGGGTGTCTTTTTTTGTAGTCTTTTGTTTACTCTCTGAATTGTACCTATATCAGTGTTATCTTCTAGTATTGGCAAATTACAGTACCTAGAATATAACCAGTTTCCCTAAATCTGTGGGTTTCTGCTCTGCATACCTAAAGTTTTGTTTTACACAGTTTTGAAGATCAAATCAGGTAGGTGACGCCCCCCCATTCTCCATACACTGAGTAAACCGATTTCTGGCGTTTGTCATGACTCTTTCCAGCATAGCAGGATTTCCAGCATTGCGACCACAGAACAACCGCTTGAAAAGTAGGCCTCAATGGCAAATGCACGCTCCACACTATTCCAACGCATGATGGTGACTGAACTGTGTCGGGACCAAACTTTATAGTCCCGCCTCTCGAACGAGACCACTAGTGCTCCGCTACGACATCAACCGACTGAATTGTGCGCATTTTAAAAAAGGAAGTTATGCTGCCACATCCTGTAGTTTGCATTTTCTGTATGTTTCTGTGATAGAAATTGAGCAGGCCTGATACTTGTCGTTAGCACAGAATGATCACTCAAGTCAATCCATTACTGCATGACAATTAAATTAAAATATTCCCCAAACTGTTTCCCTCCAATCCCAAAGTTTAGTGCTCCCTCAACCAAATATAATCCAGCATTTTACACTAGTTTTGTAGCTCTGCCATCTTTGATAATTTGTCTAAAAGTCATATCTGAAAACAAAACAAAATAAACAAAACAAAATAAAAAAACTCTGTAGCACTTTAAAGACTAACTGCTATATTTTTTATTGTTAGCTTTCATGGATCAAGTCCACTTCTTCACAAACTGACATGAGAGCTGCAACTTTACTTTTTACAGTACTTTCAGTCTCTTCAGATACGCAATGTTGATGTTGCTCTTCACTACCTATGGCAACACTTTGTTTTGGGGTGGCGTGTCTTGAGAGAGACAGAACTCTTTTAACTCATTTTTGTTTACTTTTACCAATTTACCTTTAGCTTTTACCGTATAGCTGTCCTGTCTAAAAGATTAACTGTCCCCAAACTGGTGTCAAAATTTGGCTTTTTTCCAGAAGTCAGTTCCAAATAAAGATTTGTTAAGATTAGAGATGAAGAACTAAGGGATGAGAGAGAAAATGGATATTATGAAAGGAACAAAATTTCATCAGGCTGTCTTACAATTCAATCTAAATTTTATCTGCATGTGTGTTGCCTATATGACGTTCACTGAAATGACGTATTTTGATCGAGAGTAAATCCCACTTTTATCTCTCTCTGGGATCAGAGGAGGGATTGCTAGTAGTGGGTGGCAAATCTTTCTCTCTGGAAGGGTTTGGAGACACTTCTAGCTAGCGACAGATTTTTTGACCCTTGAGACCTGGCATGCCAAAAAACACAGGGAGATTTATCAGGGGGAGGAAAATTGGCACCTTTTAATAACACAGAAAGGGGTTAAGTAGTCAAGAGGTGAAAACCTGAGGCAGAGATCCTGCCTCCCCCCCCCCACACACACACACCATTGGTTGTGTTTTTATTAGTTATCACTGGATGATTTTATTCTGATCTGTCATATACTGTACATATTATGAAGTGTATTTATATATACAATACAGTATATTGTAAGCCGCCCTGAGCAGTGCTCGCATCAAAAAGGCAAAAAAGCAAATTAATAAATAAAAACAGGAGTGGGTCCCTCCTAAGCATGGGGGAACATAGTGGGGTGTGTGCCCCCCTTCACCCCCAGCCATGCCCTCCCCCCCCTCAAGGTTCTACTGTTTCAAGCTTCCCCCTCCTCCTCCTCTCCGGTTTTAAAGGATTAACATGGGATCCTGGGCAGGAAAAGGTTGGGGGATGATTAAGAGCTACTAAATAAATCGCTTTGACTAAATCGCAGCAAAAACCACGACTTTGACGCAATAAACAAGGAAGGAGCGCAGCCCCCTCTTCCACCCATGGACGTGCTTGTGAGTCCCACCCCCCCCCATTCATCTTCTCTTTTCCCATGAGAGAAATTTTTGAAGTGGTAGCAGTGTTAGTCTGTGCGCAAGCATCTCAAAGGTTTGAACATGAGTCAAGGGTTTCTGGGACATTATCAAATTTAAAATACTGCAACTAATAGGTAATGTCATATGCCAGTGATGGTGAACCTTGACACTCCAGGTGTTCTTGGACTTCAATTATCAGAAGCCCAAGCCAGCACTCCTGCTGATCGGAGCTTCTGGGAATTGAAGTTCAAGAACATCTCTGGAGTGCCAAGGTTCCCCATCACTGTTATCTGCTGTAATTTATAGAACCAACTCATTAACAGGTCACTCTTACCATCCTCTCTTCTTGAGTCGATTAACACACATTAGCAGATCAAGCAAGGATGACCTTACACCTTTACCTAATGCCAGAATATTTATTTTGCATCCATCCACTTATTTTGCATCTTTATTTTGCATCCAACCATGTATTACTCAGGAGAAACAAACTTCACACGGTAATAAATCTAAGTCCAATCAGGGATCTTTTGTTATTCTAGGTTTTTTAATTAGCTGTTGTAAACAGCTATCTTTTTACGCAAGTCCATCATTGTGTGTCTGTGTACCTGATATATATAAAATAATAATGTGAAGCCTCACTCTTATGTCCGACTTTAAAAATTAAAATACAGGATTATTATTTTTCTTGAAATGGTAGCCGTGTTAAGTCTGTGTTTTAAGCCTATTAGAGAGTAAACAAAACAGAAAGACAAAAAAAACCGTTGTGATGCCTTAAAGACGAACTGCTGCATTTTAATGTTCGTTGTCATGGCGAAGTGGACTTGATCCACGGAAACTAACATTAAAATACAGGAGTTTAGTCTTTAAAGCGCTACAATGGGTTTTCTTTTTGCTTGTTTACTCTCTGATACGTTTCCCTCCCAGAGTGGGGGTGACCCCAGATGGGCATGATATAAAAGAAAAATTATTATTATTATTATTATTATTATTATTATTATTATTATTATTATTATTATTATTATTATTATTATTATTATTATTATTGTTGTTGTTGTTGTTGTTGTTGTTGTTGTTGTTATCATCATACCATCATCATCACCATTATTATTATCATTATCATCATCATCATCATCACCATTATTATTATCATCATCATCATCACCATTATTATTATTATTATTATTATTATTATTATTATTATTATTATTATCATTATCATTATCATCATCATCACCACCACCACCACTATTATTATTGTTGTTGTTGTTGTTGTTGTTATCATCATCATCATACCATCACCAGCACTATTATTATTATTATCATTATCATCATCATCATCATCATCATACCATCACCATTATTATTATTATTATTATCATCATCATCATCAGCAGCATTATTATTACTATTATTACTATTATTACTATTATTACTACTACTACTACTACTACTACTACTACTACTACTACTACTACTACTACTATTATTATTATTATTATTATTATTATTATTATTATTATTCGATTGAAATTACAGGCGTTCGCCTTCAAGGTGATTTTGTGTGTGTGTGCGTGTGTGTGTGTGTCTTGTTTTGTTTTTGTTTCCTCCCTGAAATTTCCCACGGACGGACCGGGGGGGGGGGGGAGGCTCCGCCCACAGCCTGGCGGAAGCGGGGGTGGGTGGGAGGAACCTGCCCGGCCGAGAGTCTGCCGGAGTCTCGCGAGAGGGCCGCCCCGGGTGTTTTTCCCCCGAGCCAGCTGCGGGGAGGGCGCTCGATGGAGAGGCTGCCGGCGGGGGGGGGCCGCGGCGGGGGCGGTGGGGGCCCTGCGCGGGGGAGGCGTGGGGGGAGTCGGGGGTCCTCCGGGGTCCGCCGCCACCTGCGACCCGTGGGAGATGCGAGAGCGCCTGGGCACCGGCGGCTTCGGCAACGTCTCCCTCTACCAGCACCGGGTGGGTCCTCCCTCCGGGTGGGGAGGCCAGGCCAGGCGAGGCCAGGGGTCCGCCGCCGAGTGACCCCCGCCTCTTTCCCGGGGGAGCCCCCCGAGGAGGGAGGGAAGGGGGGGCGGCCGGAGAAAAGGCGGCTCGGCGGTGGCTACGACGAGTCCGTGGCTTCCCGGAAGGAAGGGGAAAGAAAGCGGGCCCGGAGGAGGCGGAGGAGAGGCTGCTACTACTACTACTACTACTACTACTACTCCTGCGCCCCTTCTCTTCATCATGCCTCGCCTTTCCGGCTCCTTGGAAACCAGGAGCAACACTTAACTTGTGGCTCGGCGTTTGCTCCTAAATACCTCTCCCGTGGGCAGTGGTTCCCTAGGAGGGGCCCACGCCCCACAAGGGGGCTTCCCCATTCCCAGGACACTGGCTGATCAGGACTTTGGCCCCGGGGGGATTGACTTAGGCGTCTGGAATTATTATTATTATTATTATTATGTGCCAGAAGTTATTCTGGCTTGAAAGGGTTTTTTGCAGGAGGAACTCCGCTCAGGGAATGCCCAAATGAGGCTCCTTTCATGTCCCCCAAGAGCTGGGACAGAGATGGGCACTCAATCTGTCTTGCAGCCCCCGGGTCTCGAACTGTCCACTTGCCAGCCTTCCAGATAACAAGGCGAGCTTCTAAACCACTCAGCCATTGCAGGGATCTGAAGTCCGAAGCCCAAAGGTTGGGGAACACGGCCAGTGGGTTTCTGCCACCTGAGCTTCCCTTTCACCTTTAGCCGCCCCGTCCTTTGGGTTTCTTCTTCTTGTGTCCTATCATCCGATTCCCAATATTGGTGATCCTTATGGCCATCAGCTATGAAGGTGGTTCTGAGACCAATATAATAATGCAGTTCTTCTTTCGTGTCCTGATCAGACCTTGGACTGCCAAAATGAAGCCACTTTCCTGACTTTAAGTCCTCCTCCGTTTGCCTTCTTCTGCATTGCAGTGTGATACCCTGGCCACTGGTCCACTTCCATGAGCCACTTTCTGGTCCTGAGCCCTTTTGGCATGCAGAGCCCTCCTCAGCCCCAGCCCAGTACCATTGAAGCTGCTGCCTTCCCATCAAGATGGATTCAAGTGGGTATTGATGATCCACTTGGGAACCATCAAACCCTTTCCTTTCAGGTCAGCAGTTCAAGACCCGATGGAGTGAGCTTCCCACCTCTGTCTCAACTCCTCCTGCAGATCTAGGCATTTAAAAGCAAGACATTAAAAGTAGATAAATAGTTACTGCTTTGGTGGGAAAGGTAACAGTGTTCTGTGCACTCTGGTTCTAGTCATGCCTACCACATGACCACAGAAACGTCTTTAGATGCAGACATCACTGGCTCTTTGGCTATAAACGGAGATGTGCACTGAACCCTATAGTCGGTTTATGACTGGTTTTGAGCAAGGGCAATCTTTACCTAATTTTCTTTATTCTTGTTTAATCCTTTCTTTACCTCACTTCACTGGGTTGCTTGCTTGCTTTCTACAACTGCCTTAGGTACAAAGTGGACGGAGGACAGGTAGGGATATTGCTGTGCTGTTCTTGCTGCCTGGAGCAGCAATAGAGAAGTGGGGAAGGGAGGCAAAGTTCTGGTGAAGGGTGTGTGTGCCAGCAGTGGTAAGCGGTTTCTTAGTGCTGGGAGAACCCTCAGGCTCTAAGGCCCTGGTGGCTAACCTTGGCACTCCAGCTGTCCTTGGGCTTCAGTTCACAGAAGCCCAAGTCAGCAACTCCTGCTGATCAGGGTTTCTGGAAATTGAAGTTCCAAAACAGCTGGGGTGCCAAGGTTCACCATGACTGCAAGGACTCCCGTCCTCTTGTACCTTTCAGACGGTCGGGCAGACTGGTGGGAAGGTAGGTTGCCCTGTGGCATAGCAGCAGGTGAAAGGGAAAGACGGGAAGTGACCCATGGCAGTGAAAAGAAGGATACGTTGGTTTGTCTGCTCTTCCCTCTAAGAGGAAGAGATTGGAAGCACGGAGATGGTGTGAAGTGAGGAAAGAGAGAAGAATGGGGGCTAAGTGCTGATAGTGTAAGCAGGGAGGAAAGAGAAAAGAGGCCAAGCAACAGAAAAGGTCTTCCTAGGACAGGAGTGCCTGGCGGACAGTGGTCCATGGGGTCGCAGAGGGTCGGAATTGACTGTGTGACTGAACAACAAAAAGGACTTTTTGCCATTATTGGGGCTTCTCTGAGTGATGTCTGAGAGGGGAACTGACTTTGAATTTGCCTGCAAAAGTACCTAGAAAGTATCTTGTAGTGGAAAATATTATGGTTGAATGAATTTTGTTAACACAGTGCTTTGTTTTATAGGATTTAGGTACTAAGATAGCAATCAAGTCTTGTCGCCTGGAACTAAGTGTGAAGAACAAAGATCGATGGTGCCATGAGATCCAGATCATGAAGAAGTATGTTTTTCTTCTAATTGTGATTATTTTTTTGAAAGAACATGTTTTTCTGTGTGAAAATGCAGTGTGTGTGTGAGAGGGGCCTTTGTGTCAGCGGTGGTATAATTCAGCGGATTGGCACTGTGGACTGAAGAACCGGGAGTCTAGGACAGGGATTCTAAACCTGCAGCCTATGGGCCGTATGCGTAATGTGGGGGCCCTGATCGCTTCCACCACAGCAGGAAGTGCCATGTGGTGGAGGAAGGGTGAAATGGCCGTCAGGCCCTCAAAGCTGTCAGAGGGAGTGTGACCCAATGGCCTCTGGCTTAAAAAGGTTGAGGATGCCTGGTCTAGGAGGCTTGAATCTCTGCTGTGCTTCTTGGAGAAGGGGCCAGCCAAATTATCTAGAGTGTGTATGGCTGAAGGGGCTATGTGCCCTGCCACCCATGCAATCTACTGAGTCCCAGAGCACCACCAGAACAAGGCACTTCTGAATAGGATGAGATCCCTGGTTGTTTTAAGTGAAATTTGGTTTTGTTACGTACATATTACATGCATGTTTGTGTGTAAATATATATGTCTTGGGAACCTGAAATGGACATTGTTGGTTAGAGGAATATAGACATGATGTGGTAAATTCTCCCCTGATAAAAGCTTAAAAGTTCTTTTGGGAGCCACTGCTTGTATTGTAACCACGATCATAGGACCCATTGTCCTAAAGTGAGTACCCAGCAGGTTGGGGGCAAAATGCTAATTACTCTGTGAGCCACCCTGAGAATGCAATAATCTTTATGGTGCTGTAGAGAAGTCTTATTGCTATTATACACTTTTTTCCTCCTGGACTAATTGTGGAGATTGTGCTCTCTTCATTTTTGGCATCCTTTTTATTACAACGTTTATTCACTGATGTTGCAGTTCTACTTCTAATTCCTGCCACCTTCTGAAGCTTGACATCTCTGCTTGTGCCTTTTAGCCAAGTATACAGTGGACATGATACAGTGGATATGATTACGTGCCTGGGGTGGTTTGATTGATTTTTGGAAGGTGGGGGTGTTTTGATTTTTGGAGGGGTGGGTGGGGCTTTTTCTTTATCTGAATGGAGATGCCTCGAGTTACAAACAAATTCACCTTATGAACAAGACCATGGAACTGACTTTATTCATAACTCGAGGTTTTACTGTATATGAAAATATGGTGAAATTAATTAATTTAGACATTTGTGTGGGTATGTTTTTGAGTGTTTACGTTGACCTGATTATAAGTCAAGTCCCATTTTTTGACCTCCTATTGGGGCTAAAAACCCCAACTTATACTCAAGTATATATGGTAGTTTTAAGCCTTTTCTGATTGTATACTTCTTTCCCCCTCCATTCGTTTAGGTTGAACCACCCTAATATTGTAAAAGCCTATGAAGTGCCTGAGGAGATGAATTTTCTTGTTAATGATGTTCCCCTCTTGGCGATGGAATATTGCTCCAAAGGAGATCTTAGGAAGGTAATGCCTGTGTCTTCAACTGTGGGATTGGACTTGAAAGATGTGTAGTCCAGATCAAAAAATACCATAAACCAGCAAAGAATTTTTGTTTTAAGAGGAAAACTCATAAATGGAAATAATACCAAAATACTGTTTAATTCTTTTACCTATTTGCAGGATTGGAGAAAAGCCACTGAAATTTATTTTGTACAGTACTACCTCAATTTATGAATGCCTCGGTTAACATAATTTTTGGTTTACGAATGAAAATCCATTGAAAATAATGCCTCAGTTTACAAATTTAATTGCGAAAAATTTGTACACCGAAATGCGGTTTCCCATAGGAATACATTGAAAACCAATTAACCCATTCCGGAGGTCAGAAAAAAGGTTTTCAATGCATTTCTATGGGAAACCGTGTTTTGGTTTATAATTTTTTGCTATCACGAAATGTCCCAGAGAATGCATTAAATTTGTAAACCGAGGTACCACTTTATTTGTATTGGGCAGATGCCAGGCTTTAGTCAACATGCTGAAATACCAGAGTAATTTGCATTTTATGTTTACTGTGATTTGTTGCTTAAGCCATAGACTCCCTCTTTTTGTTTTGGTTTGTTACCTGCTATGGTTGACAACTTTGTTCCCAATGTCCCAGATGCCTTCACAGGGCTGCAGCACTGGCATGGCATCAGTCAGTCACTCCTCTGCCTACAGTTGGGCTGTTTCACAAACAGCAAAGAGATTTCTTCAGCTCTAGCTGTCAATGGTTGTGGTCCAAGAAGAGCAATGCTACATCCTCTCCCAAAACATAGCAAAGCGCATCTTTCTTTCAGAAACCTTTAATTCATTTGCACTATAACAGCATAGTTGGGTGTTCTCCTCTGCCTCTTTTCCCCCATCCTGCTTGCTTATGCTACGTAGGCATCCTTTTTTGCTGCAATCCCAAACATGGCCATATGTTTTCCATTAAAAGGGCATGCTTTATTTTCCTTGCTAAACAAACACAAACAAGTCACACTTCATCAGAAAACCCAAAGCGATTCTTTCTATACTTGGTTTGTCTGCATTTAGCGAACCAGCCTATTGGAGAGAGAAATATCCCAAGGTGGCCTTCCAGGAATTGCAGGAGGCTGTATTCTTTTGTGTCCTGGTCAAACCCTGGACTGCCAAAATGAAGCCACTTTCCTGGCTTAGTCATTGCATGTTTCTGGCAGTAATTGGCAGACCACTAAATGAGCCGGATTCTGTATCTCTCCACAGTCACACACCATGTTGTTGTCCACCAGCAGCCTCCACTTGAGCATGTTGGTCTTACATTTAGGGACTCCAGCCCTCAGCCTATTCAGGGTTCTCCAAGTGATGTAGGGGAGGTTGAGTTCCTCAGCTATATATATCCTCCTTTAATGTTATTCCTTGTCCAGTTAGGTCCTTCCTCCATCTTCTAATTTGGTTTTGCTCTTGTGTACTCTCAAGAATGTTTGTTCTTGCCATAAAGCTCTTCCTGGATCTGAGCTAGTGGACTTAAGGCTTATATCCATTTAGGGGATGTCAAGGGTCATTCTCTTGCTTAGTTCTCTCAGTGTCCACTGCTACTTCTCTCCTGATCTTTGGTGGAGCAATACCAACAAGAGGGTATATTTTCTTAACTGGTGCAGGTTTGAGGCATGCTGTCACTATACGCATGGCTCCATTAACAGCTGTGTCAACTTCTTTTGCATGTGTGGATGTGCTCCATACTGGAGCAGCATACTCTACTGTGGAGACGCTCAGAGCCAAAGCTGATGTACACAATGTGGATGGTTGAGTTCCCCATTTATAGTTTGTGAGTTTCCTGGTGATGTGCAGGAGGTCTTCAGAGTCTGCTTGTTCATTGCACAGCTTTCTTTACTCAGAAACCCATGCCCTAAATCAGGGGTTCCCAACCTAAGGCCTGTGGTCCAGATCTGGGCCATGGCGCCATTTCATGTGGCCGCCACCCCTCCAGGGGCATTCGAGAAACAAAATCGCCACCTCATTGAAGCTGTTGGGAGAAAATGACTGCCCCCATCGTGCAGGCAGGGTAAAATGGCCAGACTGAGAGAGTGTGACCCGGCCCCCAACTTGAAAAGATTGGGAACCCCTGCCTTAAATCAATGTGATAAAGGATATCATTAACTGAGCTGGTGCTGATTTAACTATTTTAGGTAATAAAGCAATTACAGTATATTGATACCGAGAGAAGGGCAGTAGAACAGCAGTGCTTTCCAGACAGGTGAGGTGGGGAATGACTTTGGTCAGAAAAGTGTTCAAATAGTGGTCAGCAATAAGTGAGAGAGTGGTTTCATAAAAACAGTGCAAATGCTAAGTTGATTTAGCTTACATTCCAATGTGTCAATCTTACAGTACAAGCCATTCATAAGCACTGGAAGCTGTTACTTGGCTTGAACTAAGACAACGAGGTCTTTGCACCAGGATAGGATAGTTTTGGACTCTTCTCCAAGATTGCTCCTGATGCTACAAGCCACAACCATATTGGCAGTCAGAACTTTCTCTATATAAAGAAAGGTGTGCATCAGGCATCCTTTAACTTTCAGAAACTTTCACCATGATACCCTCATACTTCTGTGGTAGTGTTTATGTTTCTTCTGCTGGGCAGTCATAATTAAACTCTTCATTATGCTTATCGTCTTGACTGCTGTGTTCTTAACAATACTACCTTTTTTTGTGCAGGACTCTTTCAGTATGAAGGAGTGTGCGATTTTGTTGGTGTTGGTAGGAGAAAATAAGGCACAGTGAGAACAGTAAATGGGGAGTCGTTAAGATTTTTATTTCTTCCATAAGTAAAATCCACCATACCCATGTCCTGTATTACTGTACACAACCGAACACATATTTATACTTCAGTGTTTTGCATGCCATAACCTCTAAAACAGTACTGGTCTGATTCTCTGTAGCTGGCATTAAACAGGGCATGATAAGAATCCTTGCTGGTTGTAGTTATGGTCAGAGCAACTAAAGGATGATAAGATTACAAACAAGTCACAGGACTTCTTACCAACTATGTTATTGGGGAAAGGGTGGTTCTCTGCAGCCAGATGAGGTAGAGCCAAAGTAATACAGGTGTGGACCGGAGCAAACTAAAAAATCAGCAATGCAGTGTGTTCTCTCTAGCTTTACAAAACATTTCTCAGAAAGAAAACTTAAGCACATTTGTCTATATACACTGGCAGTGAAGAGAAAGAAGAATTTCTGTAACCATGTTGGCACAAGATGACAACCCTAATAGCCTCTGCTAGATTAGCAGAAGTAGCTGATAAGGGAAATGTAAACAGAACAGATTGTTCTGGTAACCTGTCAAAAATAATGCTTTTTGCTGTTAGGCTTGCTGAAATAACAAACTTTATTGACTTACAGGATTTATTTATTATTTTGCTTTCCTTGCAGACCTAATAGCCTTTTACATGTATATGCCACTCTAGCAAAAGTACCTGTTTGTCCTGAAGTAATCTCAACCGGCACTGGATTGCCATTCAAATTTCTGCTTTGTGATGGCATCTCACATTTCTTACATCCCTTTAATGATATCGTATTTTATTTATACACATTTTCAAACATTGAGTTCTCTCTCCCTGTCAGGCAATTATGGACATGTTCCCCTTGTAGAAATTATCTTTTTTGTTTGTTCAGTGTAGGAGTCTTGACAAACAGCATTGAAAGCTGATGGAGAAAGAGAGAACTTCTGAATTGGCTAGTTTTAAAAGGCATGTTTTCTTTTAGCTAAAGTTATAATGTTTTTACAATGCAAAAAGCAAAGACATTAAAATGTTCTTCCTCCTTTTGACAGTAAAGGACTATCATGCTAGACAATATTTATATTTTACTGTGGTTGTTTCTGGTTTACAAAACCATGGTTTTGTAGTATACCACTTGGATTGGTAAAGCAAATTACCGGTATCACTTTTTTTGTGATTTCCAAATGGTTATTGTGTTTATGAACAGTTGCTTCCTTACAAAATGTTTGAGTCTTTGAAATATGTCTGTTGATACTGGCTACTTATTAATACTTATTTTTCAAACTGAACCTTTTTTTTTTTGGTAGTTGTTGAATTCACCTGATAATTGCTGTGGTCTTAAGGAGAGCCAAATACTTTCCCTTCTTAGTGACATTGGTAAGTTTGATCTTCTCTTTAATGCTTCTGTGACAATTTTTCCTGCTTGAGGTTCTTATGCTATTCATTTGGTCTCAAAATTTGTATTTTAAAAGCTGTGCATTCTGAATGCTTAGGTCATTTTAATTTTACAAGAATCTTATAACAGATTAAATTGTCTCTGTGTATTTGAATGTAACATTATTTTGAATCCACCTGTTTGAGAACACATTTCCTGTGGCTTAGAATGAAGAAGGATCAGTAATTGTATAAAGAAGTCAAAAGTCGTAGGAGGATTTAGAAAACCAAGAGTAAAAGCTAGTAAGATGAAAGAATAGAGTAGTGTAGATTTTTTAAAGGCATTAGGTCAGTGATGGTGAACCTTGGCACTCCAGGTGTTCTGGAAACTTCAAATCCCAGAAGTCCTGATCAGCAGGAGTGCTGACTTGGGCTTCTGGTAATTGCAGTCCAAGAACACCTGGGTTGCCAAAGTTCGCCATCATGGCACTAGGTGATGTTTTTATACCGAATGGTTAGATTCCACTTGAATTGGACCACTAGTGGTTAACATTGTAAAGGTGGTAACAGAGCAGTTTGTAAACTAGGAAATGGGAAGTGTTTGGCCTATAGGCTACATTTTCAGGGAAGATGTCAGGGTCCAAATTCTAGTTTTGGGCCGGGGTCGTAGCAAGTAGTGTCCAAACAGAATGGATGGATGTAGATGTCACTTTTACCAGTCTAAATGTGTCCTCCCTAATGTTACAAACTATGGCTTACTGTATATACTTGAATATAAGCCGACCCAAATTTAAGCCGAGGCACCTAATTTTGACCTGAAAACCCAGGAAACTAGATTGACCTGAGTATAAGCTGAGGAAATGCAGCAGCTGCTGGTGAGTTTCAATAATTAAAATACATGAAAATATGGCAAAATTAATTAAATTGTTGGCACATCTCAATCCAGTGCGGTCTTGGGACTCTCGTGGTTGTTGACCTGAGTATAAGCCGAGTCCCCTTTTGGGGGCTCATTTTGGGGGCTAAAAATCTCAGCTTATACTCGAAAATATACTGTAGTTCTTGACATATGTATTGAAGCATAAGTCCTAGTGCAACAGGTGTCAGATGTACAAATCACAGCCTAGTTCTCTGAAAGCCACAGAGGTAAAACACCCTTGAATGTTGAAGAGAATATTACGAGACTGTCCCCCTCTCCAGACTTCTGTAACAAACATGCTCAGTTACTATTTTATCCCCTTGTTTGGGTGGTCTAAATTTCAAATCTCACATACCACATATTTAGACATGGAGATCGCCATGTTGACACTGAAAAAAACTCTCAAATGATCCTTGTAGTGATGACTACAGTGGGAAAATATCCCAGATGGGCAGGATATAAATGTAATAAATAAATAATTTTTAGACCACCCAAAAAGGCACAGATGGAAGTGCAGGTTGTTGAGATCTTTGTAAGGGAAGATGTTAGCAAAAAGGCAAGTTGGAATAAAAGAGGATGAAAGGTGGAGATTTGATTTTAAAGATTATATTGTCAGCATATTCTTTTGAGATATTGTGGAGGAAATATCATTTTGTTTAATCTAAAGCCGCCTCTAGGAATGCTGAAAGCACAAAAAGCAACACTACTTTATTTTTCTGTTTTGAAATCACAACGTTATCTTGTGAACTCAATAGCGTGAAGCCTGTAAGCTTTTAATGTGAATGGGTACAGTTCTGATTTCAAGGTTGGCTTTGTGTTCTATTTTAACACTCTGTTGGTACTAAAATTGAGACGGTTGTGTGTTTCTTCTCAATATATATATTTCTCTCTCAACATGTGAAATAACAGGCTATGGCATCCAGTATTTACATGAAAACAGAATCATACATAGAGACTTAAAACCTGAAAATATTGTTCTTCAGGATGAAGGTGGGAAGGTAAGTGAAGGTTGGATTATCTGAACAATGTCTCAATTTTCCCTTGGTTGGACAGAGAGAATTGGTGGGCTATTCCTTATTTTCAGTATTTCAATATCTTGCTTGTATAGCAATACCTCGGATAACGCTAAAACTTGGTTCCACAAGTCTTGGGTGTTATCCAATTTTTAGTGTTATCCGATGCATGTTAAAATCCTATGGGATATATCGGATAACGTTAAAGCTCCATAGAGATACACTGTAACCGCACAGGCTTTAGCGGTTGTTATCCGATCCATCCCATAGGACCTTAACGTTATTCGATCCAATTCTCCTCCCCAGATTACTTAACGTTATGCGATTTTAGCGTTATCCGAGGTAAACGTTATCCGAGGTATTACTGTACCTGGTTCAAGTTCTAGTAGTAATTATAGGTTAATGAGATTATAGAGTAAATAATAAGAGTGGTATATAGCAGTCGCTGGTTACAGCAGCTAATAAATGATTGATTGTGATTGTAGATTTCTGAATGCAAAAACAAGTCAGAATGAAAAGGGGAAAATATTGTATTAGTCAATTTTAATAAACTGGTTTCAGATATTTTGTTATGAATACATTTAGGAATACAGTAATACCTCGGATAACATTTACCTCGGATAACACTAAAATCGCATAACGTTAAGCAATCTGGTGGGGGAGAATTGGATCGAATAACGTTAAGGTCCTATGGGATGGATTGGATAACAACCGCTAAAACCTGTGCGGTTACAATGTATCTCTATGGAGCTTTAACGTTATCCGATCCATCCCATAGGATTTTAACATGCATCGGATAACACTAAAAATCGGATAACACCAAGACTTGTGGAACCAAGTCTTAGCGTTATCCGAGGTATTACTGTACTGTAAAGCAGGGGTTCTCAACCTGTGGCCCCGGAGGCCAGATGTGGCCTGCAATGCCATTTCATGTTGCCCCCCAACTGCCTCTGCTACACGAGGAAGTGCCATGTGTGGCAGGCAGGGCAAAATGGCCATCCGGCCCCTGAAGCTATCTGAGGGAGCATCACCCAGCCCTCAGCTTAAAGAGGTTGAGAACCCCTGATGTAAAGGGATGTGTTTACTGCAATCAGAGGTTATAAGCTGTAAGATGAATAAGGAGTGATTGGAAAGAAAAATCAGACCCCAGTCTTTGGTTGATTGGTAATCGAGAGTCTGATACCACTGTTGAAGCTGCAAAAGTCGTGGGTGGCTAGTAAGATTCTTGCACAAAGTTTGAGGTGATGCTTAGATGTAAACAAACAAGCAAGCAAAAAACTGGCAACATTACGAATCAGGAGTCATTTTGGCATGATTAGAGATTCATGACTGGATTTATCAAAGTGAGGGAGAAAAAAAAAGCCAATACAGAGTGAACATGGAGTAAGAAAAGAACTTAACTATAAAGGCTACTAAGGAATATTTATGGCAGTGGTGCTGAAACTAACGTGCGGGCGCATTTTGCTTCCGCTTCCAGGAGCAACGAGGGCTTTGTGGGCCCGATGAATTGGCATAGGGGGATGCATCCGGCTCCTGGGCCTTAGTTTGGGCACCCCTGGGATAGCCCCTGCAGTGGCTCAAGTGACTAAGATGCTGACTAGAAGGCGGCAGATTAGCAGTTCGATACCCGAATACTGCAGGACAGAGTGAGCTCCCATCTCTGTCCCAGCTCCTGCCAACCTAGCAGTTAGAAAGCAAGACATTGCAAATAGATAAATAGGGACCACTTTGGTGGGAAGATAAACAACGTTCCGTGCGCTCTGGTGTCTAGTCATGCCTGCCACATGACCACGGAAACGTCTGCAGAAGCAGACGGTGTCGGCTCTTCGGCTGTGAAACAGAGATGAGTACTGAACCCTAGAGTCAGATATGACTGGCTTTTGAGCAAGGGTGACCTTTGCATTTAGCTAAAGAGAAAAACTAAGTAGCCTAACTGAATATATTGCTTTTGTATTTATTTCCAGATGGTTCACAAAATAATAGACCTGGGATATGCAAAGGACTTGGATCAAGGAAGCTTATGCACATCTTTTGTTGGGACCTTGCAGTATTTGGTAAGATCTTAAGGATACAGTTATAGAAGGGAACCTCCAGTTTCCCCCCCGACATGTGCAATTCTCCCCATAGAAGACTAAAACATAGAATTTCCTTTTGTAGCTTCCTGGTCTTTATTGCACTCTTATTTATTTTTTAAGGCACCAGAACTCTTTGATAATAAACCCTATACAACTTCTGTAGACTTTTGGAGCTTTGGAACGGTGGTCTTTGAGTGCGTTACAGGATTTAGACCATTTTTACACAATCAACAGCCTTTTACTTGGTAAGTGATTTCTTTTTTTAAACCAAATGGGTCTTTCGAGTTTTCTTGTCCACAGAAGAGTTTGTAAAACAAATAATGTAATTTGTAAAAAAATACTGAACAGTCCGCCCTCTACAAAGAACTGTTCGCAAATAGAGATGTGTGTTACTGTACATGTATTAGGCAAGCTGGCCAAAAAGAATCAAAGAGGAAGGAAAACAATATGAGCCTATCAGAACAGTTGTTTTATTGCACTGAAATGTACAGTTGGCATCAGTCCAAATATGCAGTACAATTGATGTTTCTTTGTGGTGCCTGTGATTCACACCGATAGATTCCTTTTGTGCCTGCATGGATGTCTGTGGAACCTTCTGAACTCTGAAGGTTAACCTTACCTATTGCTCAGCAGTCCATCCATTCTCTGTTCTTCGTATATTGTCTGCATCTGTTGTGGTTAGTTTTTCTATAAAATCTTTGTTGTTGCATCTGAGGCCTTTCCCACCTTGTAAGGCCTAAGTGGGGACCATTTAAGAAATTGATTTCCTGCACTAATAAAATCCCCCTCATTGATAGACACTTTAAATGCTTATATTGCTTCCAAATTTGTGAAAAAAATAGAAAAGTAGCCATTAAGAACAGGCGACCGCGGCTGACGTTTCCCAAATCAGTGGCGGTGGTAGTTATTCTTTGCAGATAGAATTCCAAATACCTTTGTGATCTCTGGAGCTTTTATGCTAAAAAGTCAAAGTTTGTTCCCAGTTTATTGTTCGAAGCACCTAGTTTAATCTCACACAGGGAACCGTGTTCCAGCCTTGTAAATAGTTACTTGCTTGGCGGTCTCTATGACAGTCATCTCTAAGCAACCAGAGAATTTTTGTACATCAGAAAAGAGTTTTCCCAGCTTTTTCTCACACCTTCGTTATTTGTGGATAAATATGATCAAGTAGCCCAATTAGATTATTTTTTTTTTACATTTGCAAGATTTAGTACATCCATTTTGGAACTCCATTATTCAGAAAAGAATGGAGACCTGACAAACAAAGCAAGAAAGCTATGCAGGTTACCTGCAGTGTGCAAGGCAAGTATGTGAATTTTTCATAAAGAAAATGTTAAGGAAGAAAATAAACCCACATTTTTCAAAGATTTAAAAGAAAGACTGAAGGAAATAACTTGTCATTTAGTTGAGTATATAAAATGGGAGTTTGACTGTAAAATGTTTATTAGAAGGCAGAACGTGTACTATTCAAAAGAGAAGAACCATTTTCCAGTGGACCGAAGAGTTGGTCCAGTAACTTGATAAAGACTCCATATGACATGTATGTCCTCCTAGATTTAGAATACAGTAATACCTCGGATAACGTTAAGACTTGGTTCCACAAGTCTTGGTATTATCCGATTTTTAGTGTTATCCGATGCATGTTAAAATCCTATGGGATGGATCGGATAACATTAAAGCTCCATAGAGATACATTGCAACCGCACAGGCTTTAGCGGTTGTTATCTGATCCATCCTATAGGACCTTAACGTTATTCGATCCAATTCTCCACCCCAGATTACTTAACGTTATGCGATTTTAGCGTTATCCGAGGTAAACGTTATCCGAGGTAAACGTTATCCGAGGTATTACTGTATTCTGTTCCACAGTATATTGATTGGACTTGGATCGTCACCGGTTATTTTCAACTCTTTTCCTGTAGGCATGAGAAAATCAAGAAGAAGGATCCGAAATGTATCTTTGCTTGGGAAGAGATGACTGGGGAAGTTAAGTTTAGTTCACATTTGCCAACCCCCAACAGTCTTTGCAGGTAATATTTGATCCCTTTCTTCATCTAAATCAAGGGTGCCCAAACTTTTCAAGACGCGGGCCAGACAAGTGGTTGAGCATGCTGCTCACGTGGTTCCTCCCACCAAAGTGGAAGTAAAATGTGCATGTGCAAAATGCTGTCGTAAATGCACCCGTGGCCGTTGTAAATGTGGTTACAAGTGCATTTACAGCAGCGTTTTGCGTGGGCATGTTTTATTTCCACTTCTGGGAGTGGTGCGGGAGGAGCGGGCCAGATGATTTGGCATTGGGGGCTGGATCTGGCCTGTGGGCCGTAGTTTGGGCACCCTGATCTAAATTGCCAGATGGTTGTAGGTGTAATGGGGGGGGGGGGAGACTACCCCGCTTCCATCTTTTCAAGACACTTTCCAGTATTGATTCCAGAGTCATTTAAACCTTTCATATCATGCAAAATGAAGGGGAAAATAGAGTCCCTCCAAATATAATGTAGCTCGCAGATATAATGTCATATTGTGTGCTTCATTCTCTGTGCCATCTCTGAGACAAAAGCTGATGTTCACTTGTTTCCTTGAGGATCAGTCTCCATGCCTGACACCAGATGCTCAGGAATAGGCTTTCTTGACCAGAGACTCTCAAAGATGTCCTGCTATAGCCAACCTGTCCTAGGTCTCTGGATCCAGTCTTGTTAAGGCAAGGTTGTGGCCGACAGTTCATTTGGGATAATTGCTCTGCATCCTCAACACAAACTTTCCACCCAGTCTGTGTCATAATACTGTGGATGTAAGGCACGTATAGTCTACACCTGTGATGGCACTCAAATCAAGGGGGGGGGGGGAATTTCCCAATTAATCTTTGTGTTGAAGTGCTTGGTATTGGATGCATTTGAGGGGTTCTTGTCGGTCAGAAAACTCTGGGCTGACAAAGGAGAGATGCAGGAAGGTACACAGGCTTTCCTTTTTACTGCTGTATGTTAGGTTAAGTTTACATTGAAAACATCTTGTTTATAGTACATTGGTTTGAACTTAAAAGTACTGTATGGTTAATAATTGAATGAGATCTTTTCTGCTATGTTTTTTTTATGTATAGGTACTAGTTTTATAAGAGAGGAGTTGCAGAGGGGAATTCCCTTCGCAGCAAGGTCAGAAAAGAGAGAGAGATGACTGGTATTGTTACAAATACTTTTTTTCTCCTTCATTTCACATGATAGGAAGGCTGTAAACAGCTCTGGAATCAAGATGTCTTGGAAAGGGGGAAGGGGAGTACAGGAAAACCTCGGATAACGCTAAGACTTGGCTCCACAAGTCTTGGTGTTCTCTGATTTTCAGTGTTATCCGATGCATGTTAAAATCCTATGGGATAGATTGGATAACGTTAAAGCTCCATAGAGATACACTGTAACCCAGAAGTCACTACTGGTCACTTTCAATGGTGTTTCGCTTAAAGAGCAAACTCACTGAAAGAGCAATCCTGTGGGACGCATTATGCTCTTTAAGCGAGGTACAATTGTATTGCATTTTTAAATGGTTGGCTAGATCTCTCAGTGGTCTAGGCATCCATCTGCAGCGCCAGAGGTTGGAAGTTCAGTTCCCCACTGTGCCTCCTGAGTCCACCGTTGTGACCTTTGGGCAAGCTACACAGTTCTAGAGTATCCCTAAAAGAAGGGGTTGGCAAACCTCTTCTGGGTATTCTCCACCTAGAAAACCTTGGAAAGGATCACCATAAAAGATGTCATGTAATTATTATACCTTAGGTAAAGGTCACCTTTCTTGAAAGCCAGTCATATCTTACTCTAGGGTTCAGTCCTCATCTCTGTTTATAGCCAAAGAGCCAGTGCTGCCTGTATCTGCAGATGTTTCTGTGGATATCTGGCAGACATGCCTAGATGCCAAAACATTGTTTAACTTCCCACGAAAGTGGTACCTATTTATCTACTTGCAATTTCTTGCTTTTGAGCTGCTAGGTTGACAGGAAATGAGACAGAGATGGGAGTTCACTCCATCATGCAGTACCCGAGTGACCGACCAGACTTCAAGGTCAACATCTAACCCACTTGAGCCACTGCAGTCCCATATTATATCTTAATTGTATACAAATTTCTACTGTTTTCATAACGTACTGCTTGAAATGATATTCATGTTTCCTTCATTCAGTAATTTATTGTATGTTACCTGTTAGACTGGAAGTTGGTTGTCTGTTTAATAAAATAATCCCTAAAATTCTGCCTTTAAAAATGAAAAACGACTAGTTTGCTGTAAGTTTTTGTTTATTTATTCATTTGTTGACAGTATAATTGTAGAAATAATGGAGAGTTGGCTACAACTGATGCTAAATTGGGATCCACAGCAAAGAGGAGGTGGTATAGATTCAGAAACTGGTAGATTCAGATGCTTCCAAATAATGGATCAAATACTGGGGTTGAAGGTAAGCTTCAGAAACAGCAGCTTGGATTTAAAAGAGTAATTAGAAAGACCAACCACATAATAGGCAGCAAATCTCTTTTGCCATGAGAAAATATTACTGCTAATGCCTGAACCAAAGATTTTTGTAAAAATCTGATGTATACATTTGCACGTCAATAGCAACAAGGCTTGCATTTTGTATATGTAGATGGAAATTGAAGCCCCTTAGATCTTAGTGAGTGGCACTTTTAAACTCATGTTTTGCCTTTTCTATTTATGTATGTGAAACATTTAAATCTCTTAGACACATGATTGTTTTAGAAATTCATATTTTAAAAATGAGTTATTTAGTTCTGTTGGCTAGCAACAAATCATTGTGTTCTTTCATTCCTTCCCCCCCAAAAAACACCAGACCATTATATGCAAATGTAGACAGTTGTATGGGTACATATAGCCTTTATGTATGTGTGCTTCCTTTTAGATAGTTCACATCTTAAACATGACATCTGCCAAGATCTTGTCTTTTTCATTGCATCCTGAAGAAAGTCTTCACTCACTTCAGTCTCGTATTGAGTCCGAGACTGGAATAACTACAGGAAATCAAGAGCTTCTCCTTGAGATGGGAATCTGTCTGGACCCTCGGAAGCCAGCCTCCCAGTGTGTTATTGATGGCGTAGTAAGGTTTCATTTTGAATTCCAATAAATGGGAAGTCAATACGTGTGAATCAGAGGCTGAGATTTTCATTTAAAAGTTCATATCAAACTGTCAAATTTTTCTGGAGGGGAAAATCATGTTGATAAGACGTCACATTCAATAGGTATTTCATCTTTACTGATTTTACATCTGATATACTGTTGGCAGGTAGCAGTATCCTTTTTTTACCAGTTTAATTACTACTAGTACCACAGTGCAGTAAACCCAGGCGTTAGTCCCAAGTAGAATAGGAGACAGTTGAATTAACGCCGAGTAATAAAAATAATAATTTCATGTCAGAAATTATTCTGGGTTGAAAGGGTTTTTGCGGAAGAAACGCCACTTGGGGAATGCCCAAATGAGGCTCCTTTCATGTCCCCAAGCGCTGGGAAAGAGACGGGTGCTCAATCCATCATGCAGTACCCGGGTCTTGAACTGCTGACTTGCCAGCCTTCCAGCTAACAAGGCGAGCTTCTTAACCACTGAGCCACCGCAGCCCCTAACCCCGAGTGGTATCCTAGAAGAGTAGAAAATTGAGGATGACTACCTTTTGCCACAAATCCAGAAAGGCTGAGACATCCCGTAATGGAAGATTCTATGCTTCACGCTGCAGTAGGGAAAGATTTTATTTGCTTTTGAATCTGATGACATTTAGAGTTAAGCTTTAAGAAATGTTTAGAAATTCAGGAAGAAAGTAAAGAGGGCCCGTTACCTTTTTGTGTTCATTTTCTTTATATTTTCTTATTTTGCTCTGAGTTGTGTTTTTTTTTTAAATTTGAGCCGCAAGATAACAGCAGCCAGAGCCCCGTAAAAGGATGTACACCTACTGTGTTTTCCCAAAAATAAAAAACCATCTTATATTTATTTTTCCTCAAGAAGACACACTATGGCTTATTTTCAGGGGATGCCTTATTTTTATTATGCCAGTGGCTGCCTGACTTCTTTACCGCTCCGTGCCAGGATGCTGCATAGCCATGCCTCTCACTGTCTTTTTTTTTTTTTTTGGGGGGGGGTGGTGTATGGCTTTTATTGCGCAACTGCTGAGAAATCCTGCTGTGACTTATATTATGGGTATGTCTTATTTTCGGGGAAACGAGGGAGTGGCAGGTCTGAGGCTTTGATTTGGTTCTGAAGAACAGCACTGGACTAGAACAAAGTTTTCCTCAACCAAATCCCTCTTTTGGTTATCCCATGCTTTCTTTGGTGATAGTTTATAGGTTTTTAGGGCCAAGGTGGGAGTAATAGGAATGATTTTCTTCCTGTTGCTTTTAAACTTTTAGAAATCAAAAATCCGCAGTGATCTTCTGCAGATCACATAAAGAGCTACAAGCTGATCTAACTGTCCCATGCTAAAGCATATACTGTACAGTGTTCCATATTTCAGTATTTTTCACTGGTGATTTTTATGCCTGGAATGGCTATGCAGTTTTCTTGTGCATGTAAGAATGGTTTTTTGTAATGTCTATCTTTCAGTGATTTTATGGAAATTGCCTTAAGGTTATCTCTTTCTTTTCTAGAGAGGCTGGGATAGCTACATGGTTTATTTATTTGATAAAAGCAAAACTATATATGAAGGTCCTTTTTCTTCTAGGAGTCTGTCAGACCGTGTAAATTATATTGGTAAGTATGCCAGAGGAAAGCTCTCTGCCCCTGAACTAGAAGAGCTGTCAGGGAGAAGTGAATAGAGCAGAGGTTTCACTTCTGAAACGTGAACATTCAGCAGGAGCCAAACCCTAGTTTTAGCACTAAATGCAGTGGAAAAGAGGATTTTATAACCACTCATTCTACAACCATCATTAGCAAACCGGTTGTCAGCATGGAGAAAAGTCATTAATGGTGGGGGGAAGTGAGATCATCATTGTAAACCTTGTCTGCCCAGTAAGGAAATTGGAGTTGAAGACAATTTGAAAACCACTGTTCCAGAAAGGTCTCTGTTTCAATGTTGGTCAAGTGGTTGACCAGACTAAAATCCTTGCAGTTTTTATATGAGGAAGTGGAGCATTTGAAACTCACGTATAGGGTTGACTTCTGTGACAACTTTATATGAGATTACAAAATGTCACCAAAGACCATAGAAATAAAGAAAAGTGATGTTGCACAACAGCCTTGCCTAAGCATTTTATTATTTATTTATTTATTTACTCATATTTGCTAACCATGCATGCCCATTGTCTGTAAGTAGTTGTCACTAATTGTAGACTGAGAACAATAGGAAAAGGGTGGAGGTGAAGATTAAAATTCCGCTACCTTGTGCTCCCCTGAGCAAAACAACTGAAGCTTCATTTCACAGTGGCCAGATGGATCCAGGTTTACTTGCAGTTACTGCATTGGTAGGGAATATTTGAATAGTGCTTCACTCTACATCGGTCTTTCCCAACCTTTGGTTTTTGGACTTCGATTCCCCAAAGCACTGATCAGCCAATGTACTGACTTAGGCTTCTGGGAATTAAAGTCCCCCTGTGGGGCGTGGGGCCCACGTTGGGAACCACTGCTCTAGATCTTGAAGGTGGATGGAAATGTGTTTCTCCAACACACTGAAATGAAATCCATGAGTCTGGTAACATATCATCCTGCTATGCCCTGGCAGAAGCAAGAACAGATACAACTAGAGCAGGGGTTCTCAACCTTTGGCCCGTGGGCCAGATCCAGTTGCCCCTGCCCTTGCTCCAGCCGCTGCTGCTGCCACCGCTGGAATCTGCTGCAGGTTCATTCATGACCATCGTAAACATGCTTACAACAGCCGTAAATGAGACTGCGGCTGATTCTGGCGATGGCAGCTGGCCCACCAGTCTGGCCCACCAACTGCTTGAGGGCATGTGACCCGGCCTGCAACTGGAAAAGCTTGAGAACCCCTGAACTAGAGAATTTTTTTTTAAAAAAACCCAGCAAATAATGATTCGGAATAGAATCTGACAAGTAGTTACTACTTCGTATAATAGTGTGGATAGGTGAGTGAATAGATAATACAGAATATAACTGAGGAATGTAATAGTTTTTTTTAAAAAAGCTTATTCTTTTTATTTAGATTTATCTGGATTAAGAGAGTTTCCCTAGATCAGGAGTTCTCAACCTTTTTAAGCCAGGGGGGCCATTGGGTCACACTCCCTCAGACAGCTTTGGGGGCCGGATGGCCATTTTGCCCTTTCTCCACCACATGGCACTTCCTGGTGTAGTGGAGGACGTGGGGAGGGCACTTGAAATGGTGCTGCAGGTTGAGAATTCCTGCTCTAGATTGATTATTTGCTGGGTTCATCCTCCAAAACTTTCCCTTTCTTGGTTATTCTCATTTATGGGGAGTCTAACTTTAGTTTGGGCTTATATGCTTCCAATAGCAATTTTATGATTCTGTTTTATCTGCTCAGGACAGGAAATAACCAAACAGTATTTCTAACCTATGGTTGCAGTAATTGCTTTTTGTAATGTTGCAGATCTTAATGTATATAATAGTGATGGATATTTTCTTCATACAGTGCAGGACAGCAAAATTCAGTTACCAATAGTGCAGCTTCGTAAGATATGGGCTGAAGCTGTACATTATGTCATTGGATTAAAAGAAGATTACAGCCGACTGTTCCAGGGTCAGAGAGCAGCAATGTAAGTCAACTGCTTAGATAATAAAGCTCATTTTAAAACAAATCAGTACAAAGTTGACGGTAAACCCAATTTAGTGGTTTGTTTTCAGAAGTTATAATTGTATTTGTGTGTCTGTGCAGTCACTAGAATGTCCACATGAAGTTCAGGAAGATCTAGAACTTGACGGAATTGATTTCTCCATAGCTGCCTCCCTTGAAATTCAGCGAAGACTTCAGTTTTGAAGTAGGATCTTTCTATTATTCCATAATCTTTAGTAAGGAGGTAGGACTTTTTGAGCAGCAATTGATGGTGGACTGTGTCATATTCTACTATAAGGTTGACAAATGCTGCTCTAAGGTTTTTTATGTTTCAAAGCCACCTTCTGTAGCTGTGATGGCCAACCTTGGCACTCCAGGTGTGCTTGAACTTCAATTTCCAGAAGCCCTGACCAGCAGGAGTGCTGACTTGGGCTTCTGGGAATTGAAGTCCAAAAACACCTGGCATGCCAAGCTTCGCCATCACTGTTCCATAGGATGGGTTGTATAAGATTTGAGCCGTACAGCCTAAAGCCTTCCTGATTTGGAATTAGGAGAGGTTCATTTTTAGGGACTAGACCAGTGGCTCCCAACATTGGGCGGCCCAGGCCCCACAGAGGACCTCCGTTCTCAGAAATCTAAGTCAGTATACAGGTATTAGCTGATTAGTGCTCTGGAGCATTGACTTGAGCTTCTGGGAATTGAAGTCCAAAAACCAAAGGGAAACACTGGACTAGACCATTTATAAGTCACATAGTAGGGAGATTGGCTTGTAGCTCTTGAGAATCTGATAGCTCTGGTTTCAGTATAGCAATCGCTTTTGTCTTACGCCATATTTTTGGAATTCATTTGCTTGTCCAACAGTTATGAAAGACTAGTTCCTTTGTGTTTTGCCCAAAATGTTGAATTTGTAAATATCGGGTCACACTCCTTTATTGTTCCTATATCATCTTATGACTTCCTTTAGTTCTGCCAATATGAAAGCAGGAGAAAGAAAGCTCGCTGGAGTTGCGCTGAATATCCCTCCGATGTTTTATTTTTATTATGTGTTGGTTGGTCTTCCTTGCCAGGATCAAATGATGTGCTATTTTGTTTGGGATAATATATGTATACACTGTCTTTTCATTTGGTTCATTGTTGAGTCTTCATTTATCTCCAAGCTTTGTGGCTTTTTCTTGCCATGTCAAGCTCTGTTAGTGTCCATTCAATGAGTGGGGGGGGGGTTGTTTGTTTGTTTGTTTGGTTCTGCAAGAGTCAAGATCAAATTTCTCTCAGCTTTTTTTGTATGTTCACTAAAAGGATTTTCACCAAAAATGTGGAGAATAATCTAAGTATTTGGTGTGTGTTTCTGGAGAGAGGCCAGAGATGTCATTAGTCCGATGTTCCTTCGGAATGGATGCGTGAGAAGATTATAAAATGGAACTTACAAATTGACGATAGCTCTCTGGTTGAAGGGCAGTCTGAAACACAGCTGTATCTTGCATTGTTTTAAACTTTGACCAGTGGGCTGTTTTGAAATTAAACTTCCTACAGAATGGTGTAGATTGAGGTTAAATGAATAGATCTGACATAGAATGAGTATGTTGACTGGTTGCGGTTCGCTCGTCTACATTGTTAATATGTTTGTTGAGCTGTATATAGGCTCACTAACAAAAATGAAATTTGAGTTGTAGCCTCTGTCACCTGACACTGTTAAATGAACTGGGGAGTTTAGGATCATGCATAAGACACTATGAATGGAATTCTGTAACTTTTAGAACATCTTCACCATTTGCTGTGAGTATTGAAATCTGAAGCTAGAATTAATTATTGAACAAACCCAGAATATGTAATGCAAGGCAAAGCAAGTCTTCATTGACAAATCAAGTCCACCTAGCTGTAACAGAAACGAACGGTCAGACCAGTCAGATGCTAACAGGTCCTTGTCTTCATTGTTAAGGTTGAGTCTTCTTAGATACAATGCCAATTTGACAAAAATGAAAAACAACATGGTATCTGCATCACAGCAGTTGAAAGCAAAATTGCAGTTCTTTCAACAGAGCATCCACCTTGACTTGGAAAAGTACAGTGACCAAATGACATATGGGATATGTAAGTACAGTATTTGGCGGAATAAGTATTCTGAAAAAAATATTGGTGGTAGTGTATATGAAACAACCTGTATCTGATCCTTTTTAATTGCATCTTTCATAAGTCTGTTTCTTCAAAGTATGTTTTTTTAAAAAAGACCAGAAGTATCCATTTGTTATTATTGTTACTACTAGTATTTTACATTTGTAACCTGTGTTTCCACTACTAAATAGTGCTGAAAGGAGCATATACTGTACTTAGGATAAAAAAAAAAAACAAGAGAAAACTAATTCAACCATAAAATTATTAAAAAAGAATGAAGCAAAATGGACAAAGAACCCCATTAAAATGTAGAAACCATTAAAATCATAAGCTGCTTCATCTTTATGTCTTATCATTAACAATCCTGAATTTCAAAATGGAGGATGCTATACATTATATGAACACTGGAAGAGAGCGAGCCTATTTTTCAAGTTAGAAATTAATTTAACAAAGATGAGCCATTTGCAATAGAATTTTTTTGCATCTAGGCTGCAGGTGGTAGGTGTTTTGCAGATACAGATAATCAGATTCTTATATTTACTGCACACTTGGTGGCAAAAATTTGAAATACCTGAGTCTTTTGACCTTGTAAGAAGAACTGTTATAAGCACTAATACCAATATGAATAAAATTCATTTTAAAAGGAAAGGAGTGTGATTGTTTGCCTATAATGAGAAAATTAGGGGAGGAGGGATAACCAGCTTTTATATAGGGTTGCTCGTTAATTTGGTTGTTGTCTGTTTACTGCAGATGAGATAAATCCCTAAAAAATTAATCCCAAAGCTTTAATATATGTGTAAATTTTACTCATCTCTTAATTGTGGAGAAGAGGCAGGTTGTAATTGCTTTCTGTGAAGAAAAAAGCATTCTGCTTGCACATCAGCGCACTCCCACATTTGTAAAATTGAAATAACCCTGAATGATTCAGAATTTTCTTATAAATATTAGCATATAAGTGTGATGTGAATTGTTATCATGGGCCTTTACCCTGGATACCTAGGAATGTCCCTAGTCGGCATATGACCAAACTAATTCAGCAGTGAAACCTAGAGTAACTTGTCATTGTTAGGTGTAGTCAAGTCATTCTTGATTTAAGACAAAAGTCATTATTAAGAGCCCTGCTAACTTGAAGGTCATTAGTACAAATGCTGTAACATACATTTCCAAAGGCATGCTCTAAAATAATAATGGATGAAGACTTTTTAGCTTATCTTAACTTGCTCAAATTTTTCAAGCTCTCACAGAAAACATGTCAGAAAAAATCAAAAAAATTTCCGAGAGTTTTTCAAGTCAACCCAGAAAGTCCTAGTCCAGGATACTCACCTTTACCCCACCCCAGCCTTCCAATTAAGATTGACTTCTTTGTAATAAGTGGGAGGCGCAGGGAGAGATCGGTGGCAGGAGACTGGCTGATAGTGACAGAAGAAAATCTTCAAATCCTGAATATCTATCAATAAGTTATGTAGACAGAGGTCAAGACCTGACCGGAAAGACTACAAGCAATAAACCCATTGAACCCAGAATGTTTATGCTGCATTTATAATGGAACAAAATTTCCAAAATTAGGTATTTGTTTCCAAATTACAGTGTTTTTCATCATTCAGTGCTTCCAGAATATGAATGGTCAAAAGTGTTGCTTGCTTTGAGTTCATGGTTTTTAAAAGCTGCTCCACATGTCTTTTTCTTAGCATCAGAGAAAATGTTGAAAGCCTGGAAGGAGATGGAGGAAAAAGCCTTACAGTGTGAACAGGTATGAGAGATGAAAATGTTACCTAATGTGTGAGAAGAACCTACTGCCTTAAGTTGCATCCTTAATAAAGTTTGATACCCCCTTAATTGTGATACAACTTTCAATAACTGTGATACACCTTTTATGAGAAGATTAAGAATAAGTACTGTCTCCTATTTCTATAGAGTATTTTGTATTTTTTTAAAATAAGCTTTTCTTATTTGCAATCCCAGTTTATTGTTTTCTTAGTTGTTGTTCAGTCGCACAGTCGATTCCGACCCCTTGCGATGACCCCATGGACCCCACTGTCCGCCAGGCACTTCTGTTGTCCTCCACCATCCTCCTCAACTCGCTCAGGTCTGTGCCCATTGTGTCCACAATACCATCTAGCCATCTCATCTTGGGCCGCCCCCTTCTTCTTTTGCCCTCCACCCTTCCCAGCATCAAGGCTTTCTCAAGTGAATCTTCTCTTCTCATTTAATGTCCAAAGTACTTTAGCTCCATCTTTACTATTTGACCTTCTAAGGAGCAGTCAGGGTTGATTTCTTCTCATATTGACCTATTTGTTCTCCTTGCTGTCCAGGGGACTCTCAAAACTCTCCTCCAACACCACATCTCAAAGGAGTCTATTCTTCTGCGCTCAGCTTTCCTTATGGTCCAGCTCTCACAACCATACATTGCCACCAGGAATACCATTGCTTTGACTAGACAAATCTTTGTTTGCAATGTGATGTCTCTACTTTTCACTATGTTCCCCAGGTTTCTCATTGGTTGCCTCCCAAGCATCAGTCGCCTTTTTATTTCATGGCTGCAATCACCATCTGCCGTGATCTTGGATCCTAGGAAAGTAAAGTCTGTCACTGCTTCTACTTCTTCCCCATCTATTTTCCTGGGACTGATAGGGCCTGTTGCCATGATCTTGGTTTTCTTTACATTGAGTCTCAAGCCAGCTTTTGCACTCTCTTCTTTCAACCTAATCAGGAGCTTTTTTAAGTCCTCTTAGAGATAGGTATAATAAGACTTTGTGCTTATAACCTAGTCATTGGTAAGACCCATGGTTTATGTTGCAATACTGAAGTATTTAAAGCCCTGTGTTTTCTTCTTCTTGTGCTGTATCCGATTCTGAATGTTGGCTATCATCATAGCGATCAGCCATGAAGATTGCCCTGGGAATAATATAATGCATCCGCTTTCCATTTGCCTTCTGGATTGCAGCATGACACCCAGACCACTGAACCAGTTTCCCGAGTCACTTTCTGGTCCTGAGCCCTTTGGGTCGCAAAGTCCTCATCAGCCCCAGGCCAGGACTGATGAAGTTGCTGCCCACCATCAAGATGGAGTCAAGTGGGATTTAATCCACTTGGGGACCATCACCCTTCCCTGTGGACTTCACCACCCAAGGCCATTACTCGTGAGGGTTGTCAATTTAGTTAACCACTGCCTGACAGTTGTCATTGAGTTGCTGGCAGTATGGTCTACTCCAGTGTTTCCCAGTCTTTGGTTTTTGGATTTCAGTTCCCAGAAGCCTAAGTCAATTCGCCAAAGCACTTATTAGCCGATGTACTGACTTAGGCGTCTGGGAATTGAAGTCCACCAGCGTTCTGTGAAACATAGTTTGTGAAACGCTGGCCTACTCTATTACCATAGCAGGATAACTTGGCCAGACTCAAAGCCTAGGTTTTACCAGAAGCATTCTTACCTTTTCTAAAAGGGCAGTATAAAGTCAGTGTTTTAAGAGATGTGTAAAAGGGAATGTTTATTGTTTGCCTAGTGTAGTAATAGACTCGGTGTAAGAAGAATCCAGTTAAGTGCTCTTTCGGTGGTGCCACACACCAGTAGAGAAGGTGAGTACTACAAGGTGTAATAACCTGTAGTGAGGTCGTCACTGATTAACCAAGGAGTTCAAATCTAATAGGCACCACTAACCTAGATTGGTGCAGTCTCCACCTAAACAAATGGATAGTGCCTTTGACCCAAAAACAATCCTAATGTTCCCCTTCCCTCACTCCCTTTTCCAAAGATTAACAGGAATATTCAGTCGGCCCAATGAGAGGAGCAAAACAGTAATTGCAGTCAATAGGAAGTATTAGTTTACTAGCGATGTCATGAAACTATAATCCCAATAAATCCAGCATTCGTTTCCTATTCTATTATGCATAGAATTTGAACGTCTCTCTTTTTCTTTTCTATTCTGTTTGCATAGAATTTGTGGATGTCTCTCTCTTTTTCAGGCTGCAGATATTGGCTACCTAGATGAACAGATCATGGCTTTGCATACCGAGATTGTAGAACTGCAGAGGAGCCCCCATGCACGACGTCAAGGCGACCTCATGGAGAATCTGTAAGAAGAGACGTTCTTCTTGTACCCATTTTATTATATTTCGCTGTATAAGAGGTTTAAGAGTGGATATCTTTTCCATTTGCATCTTATCGGTACAAAGGCGTTAGATGACCAGTAATGCATACATTTAATATATTCTGGCAGGATCTAAATGTCCTTGTATAAGTGAGAAACAAATGTTTGCAAGAAGCTTGACCTAATTTTTTTTTTGTTTCCTGTAATTTGTTCTGTTTTAGATGATAAAAACCATGGATAGCCAGGGATCAGCCAACTGTGGTGATGACCAGCTAAGTCAGGGGTTCTTACCTTTTTCAAGCCACGGGCTGGCCCACAGCCCCTCAGACAGCTGAGCAGGCCAGACCGGTGGTTCTCCCCACCGTAAATGCTGCCGTAAAATGTGTCCATGGCTGTCGTAAAATGTGTCCGCTTCTGGCGGTGGCGGTGCTGCGGACCACATGAAATGGTGCCACAGGCCACGTCCGGCCCGTGGTCCATGGCTTGAGAACCCCTGAGCTAATTCTTGATGGGTTTTTTTTTTTGCTTGCCCAGGATTTAAAACAACTTTAAAGTTTTCACTTTGCAGCTTCTTATATGGTTAATTTTAAAAAAAAAATTCAGAATAGTAGATAACAATTTGAAAATGAAAGGGTTGGAATCCTGAGTATTAAGATTTGAAAAACAAAGCTGGCTAATTGGCTTATGAGTACAAGAGTTAAGATAAATGAATCCTACAGGCAGGCTTGCAGGTTTTGCAGTTACATCTCAGGCGTCCTTGTAGAAGCAAATGATGTCTTGCTGAGAATTAACTACTTTTATATTCTAATAGATTAAAAAAGTTATATTGTTATATAACATACAGATATTCTCACTGCAGCTTTAAAAGATAATTTAACAAAAGAGAATAGTACAAAATCCTATTGGGACTGTACGGTGGCATACTGCAGATGGCATAACCTTTGGAAGTTAATTGCCTCAAGTTGAGGAATCACCATAAATGTCATTTGCTGAGTGCAACGTTTAATGCCTACAGTTGTTTCTTCGTTTGAAATAATTTGCCTCCAAAACTGAGGCCATTTGCATTAACACTCACGGGCATAACTAACAAGATGTTGGCCAGTATTTATTTGTTAGAATATGCTAGTTAGCATTACTTAATGTCATTCTTGACAGTAGAAGGAGAATTGGAGAGGAAATCGTATTCATGTTATCATATTTTTGCAGTGAACAAAGAGCTATAGAACTGTACAAGCAATTAAAACGAAGACCCCCAGGTAACTCATTCCCTTATTTTTCCTAGAATCTAAAATACTATTGATGTTAAATGCAGAGTTTTGAAAAGGAGTGTTTGAAAACTATGCTAAAATAAAGATATTGCTGATTTAATATAACATTATTAAAAATAGTTGACTAGTTTAACCACCTGCACATTATCATTTTCTATAATATTAATTGTTTTTTCTAAGTTTACATACCTATATCTTGTTGAGCTCAACAAGAGGGCGAGTATTTGGAATCTGCAACTGCTTATGCCTGTGTCACAGCATTATATTTAACCATGAGTTTCCCTCTGCTATTTAGACTGGTCCTTAACTTTTTGCATTATTTTTAAGGTATGCAGTGGGTCAAGTGGTTAAGACGCTGAACTTGACGACTGGAAGGTTGGCAGGTCAGCAGTTCGAAACACAAGAACTGCATTAGAGAATGAGCTCCTGTCTCTGTCCCAGCTCCTGCCAACCTAGCAGTTCGAAAGCAAGAAATTGCAAGCAGATAAATAGGGACCACTTCGGTGGGAAGGTAAACAGCGTTCCGTGCGCTCCGGTGCTGAGGCATGCCTGCCGCGTGTCCAGGGAAGCATCTGCAGATGGAGAGAGCGCTGGCTCTTTGACTAGGAAACAGAGAACCCTAGAGATGACTATGGCTGGCTTTCGAGCAAGGGTGACCTTTACCTAACTTATTATTTTAAATTATGTTTTCAGTATTCTGGAAAATGCAGCGTAAAAGAGAAACGGTGTTTACAGTTCTAAGAGGACTTGTTTCAATCCCTTTCAGATCATTCGTACAGTGACAGTGCAGAGATGGTGAAGATCATTGTCCAGACAGTTCAGAGCCAGGACTGGGTGCTCAAAGAACTCTTCAGACACCTGAGGTAGGTTCCCTTTTTTGTTACGTATCTGGACATCTGCATTTCATCGAAACATCTGGCTAGTCAGACTGTCTCAGTTTGGAGCAGTGCAGAACTTAATGTCTGCTTTGTCTTCATCTGTTTCGTTGGTTAAATTTTATCCTTGTCTCTTGGTATTGCAGAGTAGGAGTGAGTGCAATGCAGGGGAGCCCAAACTAAGGCCAGATTCAGTCCCCGACACCAATTCATCCAGCCCATGAAGCCCTCGTTACTCCCGGAAGTGGAAGTAAAACGCGCCCATACTTTTTACTTCCACTTCCGGAAACAACGAGGGCATTATGGGCCAGATGAATTGGCCATAGTGACCTGCCCCCTGAACCATGTGACCGACCCGTGGCCCAAAATGTTTGGGCACCCATGGCGTATTGCAATGGATGGAACATCATCCTAGGACTCAAGTTCCAACTTTGAATCCCTACCCAGTCATGGAAAGTCAGTGGGGGATGGTAAAGTCAGTCCCTGAACATCTCGCGTACCTTGAAAATATGATTAGGATTACAATAGAACGGAAGCAATTTGACTGAACAGAAGACAAATAGAAAAGCAATTGTTTTTATTTCAAGTAATGAAATGTCAAATATATGAGCTTTCTCTCTGAAATCTGATTCCTCTTACTAAGAGTAGCTTATGAGCTTTTTAGGCTTCCTGAAAACATTCTGTTATTTGTTGTGATCCGATCTCAAAGAAAACTGTTTTAGTTTACCCGCTACACCACACTGGGTGTAAAATGACTACGAGCAGGTTATAATACTTTGGGTGTGTCATCAGAAAATAACATTCACTGGAAAAGACAATAAGGTAATAAAATTTTGAAAGCCATTGAGGAGAAATGACAAGCCAACATTGACTCAAGAGGAAAGCATTGCCTTTTATTTGCAAGAACTCATTGTGGCTCTTAAGAACAGGACCTTTTGAAGATCATTAATTCACAAGGTTACTGTAAGTCAGGAGCAGGATTACAGCTCATAATGGTGGAGTAGATCATACTGCTTTGATGAATATCCATTGTTACCGAAGTGCAGAATACTTCTTCTTTGCTTCCTCTTTTACCCCCATCAGGTGTCAGAGTAGCTTTCTAATTCAGTGCCCTGAATTCTGTTTATGATTTATGCTTGTGCAAATTGCCACTCATTAACTTGCTTTTAGTTGACATAACTTGCACATCATTAATGAGTGTCACTTTATCGCCAAGACTTAATTTGATTTCCCTTCTGTAAACTCAAAGCAGCAGTAAGATTCTGGCCTTCTATTAGAACTGGTTCCCAACCTAAGGCTTGTGGGCTGAATCTGGCCCACGGCAAGATTTCATGTGCTCCCCCATCCCTCCAGGGGCATTCAAGAAATAAAAAGGACACCCCATTGAAGCTGTTGGGACAAAATGGCCACTCCCATCGTGCAGGCAAGGCAAAACGACCGTCTGGCACTTGAAGCTGAATGAGAGAGCTTGACCCAATGCCCCCCCCCCCCGGCTTGAAAAGGTTGGCAACCCCTGTATTAGAAGATCAACCTATGCGTTTGGTAGTTCCTATGGCACAAAACGGTCACAGGTATTGTGACTACCAAGGAGCAAATGATTACCAGCAGAGTGTTGATGAATGTTGGTGGTTATGGTGAGAGAAACGAATTGTCTGCTTTGGGTGAGAATGTGGAAAACTGAATATGCTTTTGGAAGAAAAAGAGGCAGAAGCTTCCACCTTGAAGCTGCTGAGATGTATGATGAAGATGCAAAATTGGAGTATGAAAGAAAAAGTAAAGTAGTAGAACATTTGTAATTTCAGGGAACAATGCATAAAAGCAGAAGTGGATGCAAGGAAAGTAGGAATAATTGTCAGCTGCAACTCAATGCGGGTACACATTTTTCCTGCCCCAGGGCGTTGGGAGGGCTGGTCTTGGAGGCTCTCTGGTTCTGAGCTGCCTTTGCCCTCGGAGGCAAGCAAGAAAAATGCCACTGGTGTGAATTTGTTTAAGGTGGATTCCAGCTTGCCATGAAGTGACACGCCCACTGTGATCACAGAGCCATCTCCTGTGGCACATGTTAAATGAGACATGCAGGATTTAACACCGGGACTGCAATGGACTGCTGCAGCCTTGAGGATATTAACAAGGTTTGCCTTCACAGCCAGTCCATCTCGCATGGCCTCCATGACCGTTGGGAATCGGAATAGTGAAGTGGTTCCTCCTCTGTTCATTTCACCATTGGGCCAGATATGCTGGTTTCCAGTGGCCTTTCCTCCACTGAGGGGGACCATTACCCCACCTAAAGGGGCTCACCCGCCCGTAGCCATTGGCCCCTTTAGGGAGTCAGGTTATTTCCTGCTGCCCAACACCTGGCGTTGAGTCACTGGCTGTACGGTCTACTACTCCATTACCATAATCACCGGGTCCAACAAGACAATATTGGCCAGGAATAATAATGTTGAAGAAAAGGAAAAAATGGGAACCAAGCAGAATGTGGTGGTTGTGGTGGGAACTAAATGGGACCCAGTGTAATTTTGGCCATTTTTCTCTTCATTCAGGTGATTAATTCATCAAACTACTTAGATATTCTCCTGTATACAGTATTTGTAATACTGCTTTGAAAACATTGAATCAGTATACTTGCACACATAAAATATGTCATAAGTATTCCAGCAATTATTTCCAGAATGCTTATGCCTATGTTTGGACGAGAGAAAGCTAATATCCAACCTGACTTAGGCTTGTTGTTTTTTCCTTTTGTATCACAGCAAATTGTTGGGTTGTAAACAGAAGATAATTGATTTGTTGCCAAACATTGAGGTGGCTTTGAATAACATCAAGGAGGCCGACAACTCAGTAATGCAGATGCAGGCAAAAAGGCAGAGGGAGATCTGGCATTTGCTGAAAATCGCTTGTGTAAGAATTTTTTGCTTTGATTTTAGAAGCAATAATTATATATAATCTGTGAACATGTAGTAGAATTGTGACTCCTCAAGCCCTCCATGGGTGGTGGAACAGTGTAGAACCCTGGAGCTCAGACGTACAGGTGATACATGAGAAGAGGTAGGCTGCGTTATCAGATCTATGGACTGCTGTGGCCTAGTGAACTTGAAGACGGTAAGGATAGCAGATCAGCAGTTTGAAACCTGAGTGCTGCATGACATCGTGAGGGCAACCTTTAACCTGTGTATAGTCTCCAAAACTCATGAGGTAGTAACACCTCTCTCTCTTATTTGGCATTAATTAGACCACAATGACTGTACTGTATCCAGTTTGGGAAACCACACTTTTAAAAGGATGCTAACAAACTGGAACAAGTTCAGAGGAGAGCAACAAGGATGGTCGGGGGACTAGAACCTAAGTTCTATGAGGAAATACTGGAATTAACTGGGCATGTTTAACCTTGAGAAAAAGGAGACTGAGGAGGGATGTGATTGCACTTTTCAAGTGTTTGAAAGATAGTCATAAAGTGGAGGGGTAAGATCTGTTCTCTATCATCTCAAACTGCAAGAAGCCAGATACAGTTTGAATATCAGGAAAAAAAACCTTCTTAACTGTTAGAGCAGCACAACAATAGAACCAATTGCCTCGGGAGGCAGTGAACGCTCCAATGCTGGAGGCATTTAAAAGAATATTGGGCAACTATCTCCCACATCTACTTTGAATTTGACTCATACATTGAGTGGAGGAATGGACTAGGTGGCATGATAGGCCCTTTCCAACTCAGCTATTCTGTGATCCTAATATGTGCATTCCAATGATGCTTTATTAGGCCTTCATTTGCCACACCCAGACCCCCTCTTGCTCCCACGCCTGTTCCTTCACCAAGGAACCCAAAAATACCTGGCTCTGAGGTGTCCCAAGAAGTCATGCGCTCCCCAGACCCCACCCCAACATTTCAACCTCAGGCTTTTCTCCCACATCTGCCTCTGCATTCTCAGGCTGCCATCCATCTAAGAGTATTCTCTCCTTTAAACTCTGGGGAGCACCTTAAAGGGTCCATCCTTATATCACCCACAGGGCCCTTCATTTGAAGGTCTAGCCTAGTCTAGAACTACACCATGCTGAACTTGCTAAACTTTGAATTGAATGTACACTAGTACCTCAGATAACGATGAGACTTGGTTCCACGAGTCTCGTCGTTATCCAGTTTTTAACGTTCTGCAATGCATTGATCGCACAATGTTAAAAAAAGCCCTGTTTCCCTGGAGGCTGCAGCAAGCCAGAACGTCGGGATTTGAATCCTGGTGTTTTGGCTTGTTGCAGCCTCGAGGGAGGTGGGGGAACTTTGGAAACAGCTTGGATCAGGTCCCCCGATCCCCTCAGAGCCAGCAGGGGGGGTCAGAGAGCCCGAAATGGGTAGGAAAAAACCTCCATTTTTTTTACCCATTTCAGGCTCTCTGATCCCCCTGCCTGCTCCAGGGAGATCAGAGGACCCGATCTACAGCTGCAGGGTGGCTGTGGAAGCTGACGGGGACTCCCCTTGGTTTCCCTAGCCACCCATTCCTGCCTCCACAGCTGTGGGGTGGCTGGGGAAGCTGACGGGGGAGCCCCCCATCAGTTTTCCAGCCTCCCCAACCCAGCCTCCGCAGCTGCAGGGTGGCTGAAGAATCCCGTTCAGCTTTCCAGCCACCCTGCTGCTACGAAATGACTGCATCGGATAACGCTAAAAAGAATGTTCTCTAGTGCAAATTTCTTTGGAAATTTTGCATCGTTATCCAATTTTAGCGTTCTCCGATGCAGTCGTTATCCGAGGTATTACTGTATTTCAAAGAAAGATTTTTACAATGTAAGTATATCAGAAAACAAAACAAAATAAATAAAATAAAATAAAAAACACTGTAGCACTTTACAGACTAACTGCTATATTTTTATTATTGGCTTTCGTGGATCAAGTCCACTTCATCAGACAAAGAGTGAAACTTACAGGCATGGTTTTTATACACCAAATCCAGGGGGTCAGAGGGAGAAGGGTTGGTGTCAAGCAAGATGACAGACAAGCAAGCACAAGAATGCAGCTTCCCACAGCCATTAGCAACAATAGATTATTCAGATTATCTCTAAATGACTCCCTTTCAATCTCAAAGTGCTACAGTGTTTTTTATTTTATTTTATTTAGTTTGTTTTGTTTTGTTTTCTGATATGCCTGAGCCACAGACTAATACAGCTACTATTCCAAAAAATACAATTTAAGTGTATACTTCATTGATAAGCATATAGGAAGGCACATTAGTTAGTTTCCTGCTGTCTTATCATCACTGATAGTTGGCCTGGAAGCTGATTGCTAGAAATACACGTAGGGCTTTTTCCCTAGTGGCATTTTGAGTGAACTGGCTTCATTATACGCTTGTAAATGTAGGTGCCGCCTTTACGAGGTGTGCTGCAGTTCAGGTGCATGAACGGATGTTCACTTTCTCTGTATGTTGTATTGGCCAAAGCTCCTTTATCAGCAAAGACCTGAATCTTTATACTATTAAGGGCTGAGCTGTTGCTTCTTCCACATCATTGACATCCTGTTAAATGTTCTGTGGGATTGTAGTTACCTGTTAGTATGCTATAACTTTCTTCAGAGCCAACAGTAGATAAAATTTTATCAGTCTAATTTCTCTTTGCTAGGTTTGGGCAGTGATAATGTTCCTTTTCCTTTTCTTTTCTTTTTTAGACTCAGAGTTCTACTAAACCCCCTGTTAGTTCCGGTGAAGCCACAATTACATCTTCAGTGCCTGCGTGGCTCTTGCAAGCCTCCACGGGAAATGTGCTTCAGGCGCTTTCATCTGTGGAACCCTCTAGGAACATGTAAGCTGAAAAGAACATCAGCCCTTGTTTACTTTTTGCTACCATACTTTCCCTTTAATTGTGTAAAAAGTTTTTGGATCAAACCTTATACATGAGAGTAGCTTCCTGCTAATGTAATTTTGAATTTCATTTTCTTAAATATGGAATCCATCTTGCTAAACGTTTTCAAAGACGTAGCCATGTAACCAGCATATAGCAAGAACAAAAGTACAGTAAAACCCCATTTTACATACGCCTCGTTTTACGAAATGATTTTCTGCTGAAAACACGTCCCATTTTACGTAAATGTTCCATTTTTCGTAAAGCAATTTCCCCAGAGTTCCTATGGGCTTGCTTTGTTTTATGTAAAAAATTCATTTTTCCTATAGGTTTGCTTTGTTTTACGTTAAAAAAAATTCATTTTTCCTATGGGTTTGCTTTGTTTTACATAAAAATTCATTTTTCCTATGGGTTTGCTTTGTTTTACATAAAAATTCATTTTTCCTATGGGTTTGCTTCGATTTATGTAAAAAAAAAAGTATTATGTAAAAAAACCCTATGGAACTGACTTTTTATGTAAATTGGGGTTTTACTGTATTGTGGTACCTTTAAGAATAACATTAAGGAAACATTCACTAGTTAATACATTAGTGAGTATGTAATAAGGTCACAGTCAAGGTTAATAATACGTGGCACATCCAAGGTAATCTAGCATTGAGTAAGGAGCTTTCTGCTCAGCATTCGAATGGTTCAGACTATCTGAATTAGACAGTTCAGAGTCTGACAGTGGCTGAGTAGGAAACAGAAGGCTCCCTGGCTTGCTCTTCACATCCATGGTACCAGGTTCATATGAAGCTTCGGGGTATTGCACACAAAAATATACAGAACCCCAAACCAGCAAGCTCAGGACTTGGTCTACACAGGCTTGTTGAAGCAGTTTGGGGTGGTACCTGGGGGTTGTGGAGAGATTCAATATTCCATTTTAGTGTGATCCTCACATCCAACTAGCATAACTATTTCAAGCAACTGTATTTGATCCATCTCCTTCCACAGTCAGTTCCCCATATCCTGAAGTGGCTTAAGAAAACAGCCACTTCAGGACGTTGCTAAATTAAATACTTCCTCTGCTCCATGGAAGTGGATTTTTCATTAAGAAATCTTATTTGCATTAGTAATTGGAGATTGTGCAGGCAATATTCTCTCAACTTTAAAACTACCTTCCTGTGCTTGTTTTTACCTGACAGGATGTCTTTTGCACATTTAATAGAAGAAAATCTAAACTACCTCGACAGTTTTAGTACTGTTATACAAGAAGCAAGACATGACCAGAATAATAGCGTGATGGTAAGTCTGTGTGCTACATTTGACACTAACTATGAATGAAACAAGAGCTTGAAGAAAAAGGAAATAATTTTAAAATGGCATGGTTGGGAGATTTCCCCTTTCTGGGAAAGAGGGACGAGTGCCAGTTTCCTGACTGAAGCCCTACTGGGTTTCTTCCCAGCGTTTTGGACTACAAGTACTGTCATCCCCTGTAAACACTGGCCATGTTGGCTGTGCTTGACAGGTGTTGTAGTCTGACATATCTGGCAAGGTTTGGCACTCTGAAGACTCACAGATTGGCATAGATTTTTGCAGACACTAATCCATCATGGGGTTATGCTACAACCAGTACTTTAATCTTCAAGGTTTCTCAGTTGTTTCTCCTTCTTCAGCCTAACTTTGTCACAGACCTGCCTTCCTCATAAACGTGAAATCCATTGTCTCTACTCTGCTATTGAAAACCAGATTTGTCTGGTTATTTTGTTTCAAATAATGTAGGCTCCCCTTCAAATTTCTGACACTATATAATAAGCCTAATGTCATTTTGTCGTGATCCACGAAGGCAGAGGTTGCCAACCTTGGGTTCTTGCACTTTAATTCCCGGGAGCCCAAGTCAGTCCATTGGAGCGGATCAGTGTTTTGAGGAATTGACTGAGGCTTCTTCTGGGAATTGGAAGTCCCAGGACCAAAGGTTGTCCACCCCTGCACTAAAAGGTTTCTCAAGGGATGTCTGAAATGTCCCTCTCATTTGAGATGGGATGAGACACGTGGTAGAGGAATTTTCCACACTTGCGTTGAAATCTTTCAATTTCAGGTTTCTGCGCCAGGAGGAACGTAGTGTCTGTATTGAGTGTTCCTGCAGGCATGCGCTGTGCCTTGTTATAATAATGTCACAGACACTTTATAGAATCACATTAAATTGCACTATCCAAACAGTGACAGGAACTGTTCCAGTGTTGAGAAAATAAGAATACAGTACAGTGATACCTAGGATAACAATTGCCTCGGATAACGCTAAAATCGGAGAACCTTTGGGGAATTTGAGGCAAACGTTTGCAGTTGTTTTCCTCAAATTCCCCGACGTTGATCTCTGTCCCAAAGCCCGCAGGGCTAGAGACCATCCCTGTGGGCTTTGGGGCAGAGATCTACCGAGGCTTAGACCCGCCGGTTTGGTTGGGGGGAAATTGGGCACACCTGTCCCCCCCCCCCCCCCCGCTCTCTGCTTCTGGGATCAGGGTGGGTGGGCGAGGAAGGCAGCTCCAGCCACCCCATTCCCAAAGCAGAGAGCCCAGGCTGGCTGCCTGCTTTGGGATCAGGGTGGCTGGGGGTGCCTCCCCAAGCAAACCGGATCGCCCCCGTGTTCCCTTTCCCCTTCAGAAAGGGAAGAGGGCCTTTTTTTTAACGTTGTGCAATCAATGCATCACACAACGTTAAAAACCAGATAACGTTATGACTTGTGGAACCAAGTCGTAACGTTATCCGAGGTACTAGTGCATCTCAAAAGCAGCCATATCTTGAGGGGAAACGTTTCTATTTTTCAACAATGATAGTTTGTTCTGTAAACAAATGATGTGGAGAAGCCCCAAGTGCCTTTGCTTCAGTAGCAAAAGGCAGTCATTTTCAGAGAAAAGGTCTAATAACGTAGCAAAAGGATCGACATGGCTCCTAAGTTTCTTGCTCATTTCTTGTCTGTACTCGGTGCTTTATGGCATTCTTCTAGGCCTATGACGGATCGAAATTCTGTTTCTTTTATAGAGTTTTGATTGGAGTTGGCTGAACTAGTGGAATGTGCAAATTGAACATCAGAAGCTGTACACAAATGCTCCGTGTGCATCTTTTCATCCCGAACGGACAATCATCTTCTGAATGATGCTGTCATTGTCTGTGAATCTTGCTGTATTATGTGAGAGCGCTGTTTTAAACCCAACGGCTAAAACCATCCTTTTGTAGCCAGCCTGTCATGCGAGAAAACAAATTTTAAAAATGGAACAAATGTTGTGGCACCTTTAAGGAGAGTTAGATTTTAGAGCCTTTTGTGGATCAGGGATGCTTCCTCAGACATAAGAGCGCATATATGACTGTCATATTTATACAATTATACAAAAAGGTAGCAGAATCGGTGCAGAATTTTGTACTTGGTCATGGTGTAAGAACTTTTGGCCGATACTCAATTCTTTTTAGTGGGCCTCTAACATCCTTTTCCCCCTTAATCTCAGCGATATGCCTGGTTTTATTGTGTCATTATTTTATAAGAAATTACAAAGTACTTGACGTCCTACATTGATTCCCACAGTTGACGGCTTGTATCAACTGTATTGTTGCTACTTTGTGGATGGATAGTTTAAATAATTCACAGCGTGATAGCCTATTCTGTTAATAACTATTCTCAGTTTGTCCACTGTCAGTATCTCCATCTGGTCATATATAAATACGATCGTCATATAGACTCTTCCATTCCTTATGTCTGAGGAAATGGACTTGATCCACAAAGGCGCTAATTAAAATTGCAGCAGTTGGCTTTTAAGAGATGCCACAACGGTTTTGTTTCTTTTTCAAAAAATGGTTGGTTTGTTTTGTCTAATATGAAGATGCGAATCAGCTGTTTCTTCAAAAGCTGTTTCTGTATCTAGATTTCACTCTATGTGGTCCACTAACATCTGAGTTTTACAACTACTGTAATATCGGTTATAAGCTGCATCCAGCTGATGATTATGATGATAATCACCTAGAACAGGGTTCCTCAAACTTGGCTCTCCAGATGTTCTTGGGCTTCCAATTCCCAGAAGCCCTGATCTGCAGGTGTGGTGCCTTGGGACTTCTGGGAATTGATGTCCAAAAACCCCTGGAAAGCCACGTTTGCTGACCCCTGATCTAGAACGTATCCTTTTCGTTACTAGAGTCTGAGCAGAAGTTGCCATTCTTAGTTGTCCAATTTTTATGAAATGTTTTAGAAAACACTTGTGGCATTTCTTCTGTTATAGGGCATGTAGTACAATACAAGGAGCTATATATAAAAATGAAAATTAATTCACTGTAAAAAGTTGGTTTAATTCTGTGAAGAAACTAAAAAGAAGGTATGAGATAGTCTTATAAGCAATCATATGCTACATGAATCGACACCCCTTTCATAGATTAGAGGATTTTATAATATAATCCACTTTTAAATATGTTCATTTTTGTACTTTAAAATGGCTGTTGTCAGAACACATTCTAATGACAGTGCACTAAATATGTAAATGAAATGAATGTATTAATTTAAAAAAAATCTTACTCAAGTTTTGTTTTTGTTTTAGAACAATATGACACTGCTTCTAAGTCCGTTAAGACTCAGTTCTAACAGGACAGACAATACATGCTTCCAAGCGTGCATGGGCAATACAGTTTGAATTCTTAGCGCAGAAATGCAACTATGACTTAGCTGGCATTGCCAAAACCTGGCTGGGTGAGGCTCGCGACTGAATATAATGACTGACAAGCATACGCTGCTCATAAGGAATAAGTGTAATGAGAGACGGTACAGCATGTAGAGCAGTGGTTCCCAATGTGGGGCTCACAATCCACAGGGGGGACTTCAATTCCCAGAAGCCTAAGTCAGTCCATTGGCTGATCAGTGCTTTGGGGAATTGACTCAGGCTTAATGGGAATTGGAAGTCCCCAAAACCAACATTTGGGAAACACTGATGTAGTATGCACCACTGTGAGAAGATCTGGGACTGAAGTCATTCGGCTAGGGTGCACTGTAGGAACTCTGGAAGGTTCTGAAGATTTGCCTTGTCCAGGCACAAGCACAGTAGTGTGACTCCACAGACAACTATTTGAAGAACCACAGTTGCACCAAAGATAAGGCAGCCCTTTGTTCCCTGTGGCACCTGTTCTGTAAAGCTGAGCCTCCCTCTTCCTTTGTGCGCCTCAGTGAGCTTCCTGGGCCGAGAGAGCTACTGACCTGTGAGCACCAAGATCCCTTAGCCCAGGAGTTCTCAACCTTTCGAAGCCTGGGTCACACTCCCACAGACTGCTTCGGGGGCCGGACGGCCATTTTGTCCTTCCTCCACTCCATGGCACTTCCTGGTGTGGTGGAGGGAGCAGGGGGGCCCACATGAAATGGTGCCGCAGACCGCATGTGGCCTGCGGGCCGCGGGTTGAGAATCCCTGCCTTAGCCCAAGGCTCTGTCAAACCATACGAATAACTATGTTCTCCACTGTGGTGTATTATTTATACGTGTTTGTACAGTTTCAGTCATACTACGTGCAGAATGTAGCACAAGTTGCAACAAGCAGGATAAACTGCAGAATGACAGACGTAATATTTCCCCTACATAAAGCTGGCAACGTTCCCCGATTTGAAAAAAGCGTGCTTCTCACTTCCACTTTCTTTGCTTATGCTCAATTTCCAGGCTTCGCCGCCTGTGCATTTGGTCACACAGGTTTGCTATCATGAGAGACAAGCCCTCGGTGGTTTCAGGTGGAGCCGCGCATAGCTTTTTCAACAGTTTCTTCACGTCTGTCAAGAGTCCCGCAATCTCCACGATCGTCTCATCCGTTGTTTCAGGTTCCTTAAGGAACTGCAACATCTTCGGGTCCTTCAGCTGCAGACGTTCCAGATGAGAAGAGGGCAAAAATTAGATTTTCAGTACAAAGCAAGGAGTCAAGACATTACGGACATCAAGATTTTAGTAGGCCTTCTCATAAGCCCCATTCATTTTCCAGGGAAAGATGTTGAAACAAGAGGTTATGTTCTACTGGCATTTTGAGAGAGAGAAGATGAACACCACCCTGCTTTCAACTGCAATCTCTTGCCTTTCCATTCTACCAAGCCATTCTACCCCAGGCGCAGGAAATTTTGACTGCAGTGGCTGCTCAGTGGTTAAGAAGAAGCTCGCCTTGTTATCTGGAAGGCCGGCAAATTGGCAGTTTGAGACCCAGGCACTGCACGAGGGTTTGAGTGCCTGTCCCCCAGCTCTTGCCAGTCTTAACAGTGTGAAAGCAAGAAAGTTGCAAGTAGATAAATGGGGACTGCAGTGGCTCAGGTGGCTAAAAGACACTGATTGGAAGGCGGGAGATCAACAGTTCGATACGGTAATACTCCGGATAACGCTTGCATCAGATAACGCTAGAATCGGATAACGATGCAAGTTTTTTGGAAAACACTTCCATCGGATAATGATTTTTACCCATTTTGGGCTCTGACTCCCCTGCCAGGTGCAGGGAGGTGGGGAGACCCGATCCAAGCTGTTTCCAAAGTTCCCCCACCTCCCTGGAGGCTGCAGCAAGCCAAAACGTCAGGATTCACATCCCGACGTTCTGGCTTGCTGCAGCCTCCAGGGAAACAGGGCTTTTCTTTAACGTTGTGCGATCAATGCATCGCACAACGTTAAAAACCGGATAATGACGAGACTTGTGGAACCAAGTCTCATCGTTATCCGAGGTACTAGTGTGCCTGAATTCTGCAGGATAGAATGAGCTCCCGTCTTTGTCCTAGCTCCTGCCAACCTAGCAGTTCGAAAGCAAGAAATTGCAAGTAGATAAATAGGGACCACTTCAGTGGGAAGGTAAACAGCATCCTGTGCGTTCCGGTGTCTAGTCATGCCTGCCACACACTGGTGGGCAGCAAAAAAATTACTACCACGCTGTGGGCAGAGCCAACATTGTGGGCAGAGCCAACATCCTGATGTCTTGGGCGGAGCCTACATCATGACGTCTTGGGTGGAGCCAATTATCTGGGCGGAGCCAATGTAAAACCCCCCATAAAAATAACACATAAAAATACAAATTAAATAGATATAAAAATACACATAAAATACACATTAAAATAAATACACATTAAAAATACATAAAAATACAAAATAAATACACAAAACATATAAATACACATTAAAAATAAATACACATTAAATACACAGTAAAATACACCCACCCACCCCACACCCAAAGGTGAGTCACTTACCCTGGGGAGCTTCAGGCTATAGGGAGCTTCAGGCTAGCAGCTTATCTTCCTCCCCGCTTGGGAGGACAGCAAGGAGGGCGTGCATGCACGCCAAGTGCTGTTGGCGCACATGCACACCAAGCGCTTGGTGCTCATGCATAGTGGGGGAACCTGTGAAAAGGTAAACCCCCGAGGTGGTTCCCTCCAAAAGCCGCTGCTGGGGAAAGTTACTACCGGTTCTGGTGACCTGATGCCTACATTTCCTAACATAAAGAATTTACCATTATCTGCAGCTTGTACCAGAGCTTCAAAAACTTTTCTTTGGAAATGCAGCTTTTATGTCTCTAGTCTAGTATGCTTGGTGTAACAGCGTTCCATGCGCTCCGGTGTCTAGTCATGACTGCCACATGACCATGGAAACGTCTGGAGAAGCAGACAGCGCTGGCTCTTCGGCTTAGAAACAGAGATGAGCACTGACCCCTAGAGTCGGATACGACTGGCTTTTGAGCAAGGGAAACCTTTACCTTTACCTATGCTTGGTGTGCAGACTGAGCCTTTCCTTGGACCAGGAGTTCTCAACCTTTTAATGCCAGGGGGAGGGCCATGCTCCCTCAGACAGCTTTGTGGGCCAGATGGCCATTTTGCCTTTACTCCACCACATGACACTTCCTGGGATGGTGGAGGCAGTGGGGGGCCCACATGAAATGGTGTCCCATGCTGCATCCGGCCCACAGGCTGCAGGTTGAGAATCCCTGTCTTAGATATTCAAGTCCCCTGATTGTCTGGGTGTTGTATGTATGTGTCTGTGTGTGTGAAGGAGAGAGAGGGAAGAAGGGTACATGCAGCATGCTGTGTGAGACATAAATGAAATAAATTATACTGGTACACAAAATTAGCTCTTTTTGATGCCTCCTAATTTGAGAGCAGTTTCCAGGTTTCCATTTGACACCCGCCTTTCTCTGTATTTTGTCTGCTTTTCATATCCTAGGGGTGAGGTATTTATTTTATTTATTATTTATTTATTTGCATTTAATATCCCGCCCCAATCGGGCGGACCCGACTCTGGGCGGCTTACAGCATAGCTCATAATATATATGGCCCTAAAATTCATAAAATTCATAAGAAATTCATAAAAAATTTAAAACATTGAACAGTGAAAACGGATAAAAACCCACAACAACAGCTACCAGATGGGGGCGGATGGCTGCTCTTAAATTAGCCATCCTGGATGGGAACCCGCATTGCTATATCCCCACACCTGACCCGCCAGCCATGTCTTCAGGCCCTTTCGAAAGGGCAGAAGCTCCGCCTGCAGGCGCAGCTCTGTCGGAAGGAGGTTCCAAAGGGCCGGGGCGAATACAGAGAAGGCTCTCTTCCTGGTGCTCGTGAGGCGAGCCTCCCTAGCCGATGGAGTAACAAGAGAGCCCCTCCGGTCCGCCCTGGTGGGACGGGCAGACATTCTTAGGGTGACGCGGTCTCTTAGGTATCCTGGCCCACTACCATGTAGGGCTTTAAAGGTAAAGGTAGCTTCGATCCCCATATTCTACCTGTAGACCAATGGGCCCAGGGGACTTACTTTTAACCTTGAGCCAACATTGAGCTGGAGACAGTGATGAAGGTTGGTAAAGGTTAGGAAGATCCGATCTTGCGCTTCAATTTTAACTTCGATGTAAACATTCAGCTGAAGGCAGAGGGATCGGAAAGGAGGTGCGTGCACATGCCTGGTGTCGTCCCACCAGTTCCAGTATTTCTTCCTTATTCTCTTCTTATTGAAGAAGGACCCGGTGCAAAGGTCCAGAGCGACCCTATGGGAAGCAATAACATTTCAGCACATTCAGCCGGGGGGGGGGGGGGGCTGGGGGGGGGAGCTGTTCAGTTTCTGAAGCCATTTGGCGGGAAGGACAGGTAAGGCAACAAAATCCAAAACCACAACTAACTTTAAAATATGCACGTGTCCCACATGGTATGAATTTGCTGTCCCTTTACTTTCTATAGGAACTTAAGAAGATTAAGGGGAAATGAATGGACATGCACGTGTGTGTGTGTGTGTGTGTGCAACTGGCTGAGCATGATGCAGAAACACCGCAGACAGGCTGGAAAAGAGCAGGCGCTTCACGCCCAATTGTCTCTTTCAAGAAGGGATCAGATGAGCTGCTGGTATTTTTATTCTTACTGGCCTTCCTCTTGCTTTGGCTTTACGGGGTTGCATGTGAGGGATGTTCATTCTCCCAGTTTCAGTGTTGACATTCATGTTGCATGTGTAATTACTATCACAACATGGAGGGTAGATACGGCCCTTGGGTGGGGTTGAGGGTGGGGCAGAGAGGGGGCTGCGTTGGAATCCCCTTCAGAGGGCTGGAGCCGAAGGCACAGACAGGCTTTGCTATGCATCCATGTCATTCCCATCAGACTGTCATTCCTAGCTCTGCCCCGGCTGGTGTCTGGTGCGGCATTGGCGGCAGCAGGCTGACAACTTTAAGGCTTCTTGATTATCTGGATCTAGCCCCAGAACTAAATCAGGGGTACTGTTGCTGAATCCAATCCAATGAAGTTTGGGGCTTTATTTTCTTGAGTTCCTTCCCCTCCCTTCTTTCAGTATCTAAGACCCAGCTGACACTAAGAGCACAAATGCATTTGTGTATTATCTCTGTAGTTGCATATGTGTAGTTAATTAATATATTTTAACCTTTGCTGGTCACTCCTACTCATTCTACAAGAAGGCTTTTGCACAGTTCACAAGAGGCATCTGAAGAATTAAAAGGCTACCATGTACTTTTTTTTTTACTGTACCCCAAATGTGGCTCTTTTATCTACTCAATGTGTGGAACCTGCTGAGCTAAGCTATTTTGCTAACATGAATAGGAAACAAAATTGGAGAACTACAGAGCTGAAATGGACCCCGCTTCTGCCAATATGGGGGATCCATTCCAACTTGGCCAATACAAGGGACCCTCAGCCAATACCTTCTACTGTACTCGGAGAGCCAAGGTGGTTAGAGTGTTCTTCAGACTGGGAAGGTCTACATTTATACCCTTACCCTGCTGAATATCATATGAAAATCTTGGACAAGTTCAAACCTCTCAGTAGCGTTGTAGGAATAAAAGAGGAAACCATACATGCCACACTAAGCTCCTTGGAGGAAAGTCAGGATAAATGCCAGACATGTGAAATTAGTGTCATCGTCCCCCCTATTTATATGCAAGACTGAATTCACCAAGCACATGGGGCAACAGGTAAAGAGGGGTTTTCAGTGTGGCTCCCATCTTTTGGGTGGAGATACAGTAGTTCTTATTGGAAGAGGCCTCCAAATGGGGGTTCACCACTGGGCAGGGCTTCCCCCACAAGAGCTACGTGAAGCTGCTGGGATTGCCAAATATGTCCCCATTGCAATGTCACTTGGAACATAACAGTCTTGTCCCACTTGTCTTTTTTCTTCAGATTGCTCAAATCTTCCACCTTTTAGTAAAAGTATGAATTTTCTCAGAATCTGAAAGGAGGTAGGAGCAGAAGCTGGTGTAACATAATGACTTGTAGTGTTTGCTGGAAAATGATTAAGGTCTAATTTTATTTTGAATACCTTGTAAATATGTAAAAGCATACATTATAGTGGGTTCTTCACTCATAGACCATGATAGGAATTATGGAGGAAAAATAATTTTTAATAGTGATGACCTGCAAGGCGGTTGCAATGTTGGACTTCATGCCCAAGGACAACACAGTGTGTACACGTAGCAAAGGTGACCTGGTAGCCCCGTTGGAAGAAAAAGTGAAAGAACTGGAGAAGCAAATGGCCACACTTAAGACCATAAGGGAAGATGAGGAGCATGTAGGCAGAACTGTTGGACTGCAGCAGTCACTTCCAATGGGTGTTTCGCTTAAAGAGCAATTCTGTGGAACGCATTATGCTCTTTAAGCGAGGTACCACTGTATTTATGATGTCTTAATTTTGTAAGTGTGATGGGGTTTTTTTTGGAAATGTATGTGATACTTTGATACGTTTCTGATATGTGATACTTTGATATGTTTTAATATGTAATATTTTGTGATCTATGTTGCTAGCCGCTCTGAGTCACCTCGGCGAATAGAGCGGCATACAAATAGAAATACAAGGCAAAGCAGAGGAGGAGAAAGTTGATCAGAGGGTAAGCACAGTGGAGGAACCGCCATAGAAAACAGTCACCGCTGGAGCAAAAGAAGAAGACTCTTCACCCGTGGAACTGCACACCTGCTTTCAGGCTCCTGCAGAGGAGTCTGCCAGGCAATGTGCAGAAAAGGACAAACGGGAGGCACCCCCATGAGGACATGAAAGAGGCCGAAGGTCAACCAAGCAGACACTGAACCCACACTCCACAAAAAGAAGAGAATAGCTGCAGTAAGACACTCCCTACTGCATGGGATCGTATCAACTCAAAGATGCCAGGAAGATCCTTGCAACTGACAGGTATGTGTTGTCTCCCTGGAGGACAGCTTAGGGATGTGACGGAAGGATTGCCTTTGCTCCTAAACCCCACAGATGCATATCCCTTTCTTCTCACCCACATGGCAACAAGTGAGGAAGATATCACATCGGACTTTGACACTCTGAGGAGGAATGTCAGCTCATCCATCCTATCAGTGTTCAGAAAGGGAAATGCTCCCAGTGGACAACTGGTTACAAAGGTGGTGCTGATGTGAAGGTCTGGATTTTGGGCATGGGCTATGCATCTTGGAAGGTGGAATGGTCACAAGGGATAGATTGCAACCTCACATGAACCAGGAAGAATATGTTTCTACTTCATCAGAAGAAGGGCTTTAAACTAAATTGGAGGAGGGAGATGTAAACTCAGCGGTAAAGACAAGTGATGTTTTATGTACTATAAGAGGGACAAATTGAGCACTTCTAATGGGGACCAATAATAATAATCATCTTCACAAAAGTGTAGGAAAGAAAACAAGCCACAAATCGCACAATCTCTGCTGTCTATATATAAATGTCAGGAGTAAAGGAAATAAACTACTAGAAGCATTGTAAATCTGAGTTAGAAGGGTAAATAAATACGACTTGAGCCAATAACAATATTGGGAAATTGAAACCAGGAAGCTATGCTTTGTTTTGATTCCAGCGATATCACACACTGGAAACGAACCCAAATGGAACGGTCCTACCCACATCTAAGGAAAGAATAGCCCCTAACAAAGACCCAGAATGGTGTGGGCTGGTTCACCAGAGCAATCACATTTGTCTGACCATCACTGGGAGGAACAAACCAGCCCATCCCCATGGCAAACCAAACAGCAAGACAAATGTTCAGGTTAAGTATCCTTTGATAGATGTCATCACTGTGAAATAAAAGAGTTATTTGCTAGACTTCTTCCTTCTTCTGTTTAATTTAATATTTGCTATCGAAGGCTGCCTTTCCACTTACTGGATAGTTCCAGTTGGGTAGTAGGATGCTGCATAGCCTTGATTTGTGAAGAAGGCCTGGACTTCATGGGGACTGCTGTCACTCAGAACGAAGTAGGTGAACTGAACATCCTTCCCATAGGTGATGACTATAGCAACGTTACCCGATGGATAGTTGATGAACAGCTAAGGAAACAGAAGGTCTCCACATCTGTGTTTAATGCTAGTTTTCTACATTCTTTACAGACAGTGATAGATTACATCACGTGGATTGGAAATTACTATTTTTAAAATAATGCTTTAATGTTGGTATTAATCAAGACTAATCAAGATTCTAATCTACTGTTATTAATTATAATGGAATGTTTAAACTAATTGCTAAGTAGACTATGTTTCCATACTATTATTGCAATTTCTTGCTAGATATTACTGAGGTGCTTTTTTTACCCAGAGGGACTATGAGCTGTTTTCCCTCTATATTAACTCCATAATTTTTTAACTTCTATTTTTATAATTGTAATTCTCTCCCAGTAGCTTTCCTTCATATAATATGATTGCTTCCCAGAGTGTAATACAAACAACTTTATCAAATGCATTGATAAAAATATATAATAAATCACTGATTGTTTCCTTACTCATTTTATTTTGCCATTTGAAATGTTTTAAAGTGCCTGCTGTAAATATATTACAGTTGTACCTCGTTTAAAGCGCATAATGTGTTTCACAGGATTGCTCTTTAAGCGAGGCGCTCTTTATGTGAAGTTTGACTGTATTTACCTTTTCTGCAAATCTATCACACACTCCAAAACACACACACATGTTCACATAAACACACTCTGCTCTTGTGCACAAACGAATGGAAAACCTAGTTATCAATGGATATTAAACTTGGCCACTTCCATCAGGAAACAGAAAAAAGAATATCTTTCCATCAGCGTAGTATCTTGTCACAGGCCGGAGAGGATGGCAGATCTGAGCCAAAAGAAAAAGGGGGTGGGGGGTAGTGGGGGGGGGGACACAGAAGAAATAGGAGAATATGAGAGAGGAAGTTAGTGCTGGGGCTGAATGCCAGGAGAAAAGTCAGAGAGAAGCTTAAAATGCCTCCAGAAATGTGTGTGGCCTTAGCCATGTGCCGAAAGGCACCCTTGTGTTTCAATGCACGGTCTGTAGCCGCCTTTTCCCTTTCATCCCAGAGTTTCAATAGTGGAAGAACAAACACTCGGTTTTCTTCCAGGCGTGGAGTTCAAGGAAGGTACTTTGCCAAGGCTAGAAAGAATTGCGCTGGCAGGGAAGGGAGCCTTTCCTTTCATCAAAACTTTTTCTTCTTTTTGACTGATGAAGTGGACTTGATCTACCAAAGCTAACATTAAAATACAGTAGTTAGTCTTTTGCCACAACCCTTTTTTTGGGGGGATCTTTTTTTGTTTTATTCACTGTCTTAATGCCCATGAATAATGTATCCAGGGCTGCATCTCTGCAATGGAAGGGCCAAAGGGAAAGACTACATGACTTTCCCCATCTCTCTCTCTCTCTCTTTTTCTTAGTTCGTCTTCCAGGCTGGCTGTGGAAAAAACAGATTACTGTTACCAGAGGCTGAACTGGCTGCTTTCCCGTGGTTTGCAAAATTAGGCCTAAGGCCACAGGTCATTAATTTTGAAGTGGTAGCCATGCTAGTCTGTGTGAGCATACCAGAGAGTAAACAAAAACAACTACCAAAAGGACAAAAAAGTTGTGTCACCTTAAGACTAATGCCTGTATTTAAATATGAGCTTTCGTGGATCAAGTCCACTTTGTCAGGCATAAGCTTTCGTGGGATCAATTTATACACACCAGGTACAGAGGGTTGGCTAGCCTCACAGAAAAGTAATGTCGTCGCTTTTTACAGCTGACAATAATGGAAAATCCCCAGTTGTTATTCATACTTGCTATGAAGCCTGTCCCTAATGGCTGCAAAACAAACTTCTCTTGCAAGCGGATGCATCGCATCCAAACGGTGGATGCAAAACAAACATTGTGGCATGACACATTTGCCAATGAGTTGGCATCTATTGACATTTGTGTGAGAGAGAGACCTAAGCAACCTGATGTGTATAAATTGGTGCCACGAGGTCTCCCTTTTATGCCTGACAAAGTGGACTTCATGAAAGCTCATATTTAAGTACAGGCATCAGTCTTTATGGTGTTGCAATTTTTTTTGTCTTTTTGTTGTTGTTTTGTTTACTCTTTGAGGTCATTTAGCAAAGTATTCAAGTAACAGCCGTGTAAAAGGTTACATGAGATATCAGAGCTTTCTTTTCAGAGAAGATGTATGGGCATGGAATGTGGGAACTTCCACAGCTGGTCCAAGCCCATATTTCCGAGGTTCTTCCTGTACCAGAAGCCTTTCCATGGCTTTCAAACCAGGACGTGGAACTCCAGCGAGGATCTTGAGATGGACAATTTGTGCTTATTGTACATACAGGTATATCAACATTAATGTAGGCAACGGAAGTTCATCATACACTAAAGAAGTAGCACCACTAAAGGAATATCATAAGAAGCACATGGCAATGGATCTGCTCACCTTTAATTGCTCCGCCTTGAATTCTGTGTCGATCTTCAGCAGATCCTTTGGATGCGGCCGTTGCTTCTTAACAACAGCTTTTTTAGGTTTCGGTGGGTAGTCTGATAACTGGAATTTAATTTTGATGCCTGAAATAGTTTAAAAGTATTACTCAAACAATATGTGTTTTCCGTGTCTAACTTGTGTGCCATCTGTGGCAAGGACTTTCTTATCTTTTTCAAAATGGAAACCAGGAGGCAACAGAAAACAAGCGTGTGCCAGAGTAACTTCTTCCCAGGACTTCTTCCCACCTGTTTCTCTGGAAGTTTTAGCAGACCTTATTTTTGCAAAGACGTTGGAGGGAATATTGAACCAAGCAGAGGTTCAGCACAGAAAATGTGTCGGGGACTGGTTTATGGATCAGACAGAGCAGTGGAGAAAGATTAATGGCAGGGTTAGATACTCTGGATTCTGAAATCAACCTAAGACTGCTACTCACATGGGCCAAACCTCATATATTGTTCAAACACCTCCCTGTAGTTCTCAAAGCCCCGCTCTTGGATCCTAAAAGAAAATAAACATTTAAGGTTTGTAGGCATATAACAAACAAGAAAATACAGGGAACCTCGGTTAATTTAATTAATGCGTTCTCCAGGATGTTTCTTACAGCAAAAATGACTTTAACTCAATTTCCCACAGGAATGCACTGAATGCAATTTCCCACAGAAATGTATTGAAAACCAAAATATTTTAACCGAAACATGGTTTCCCATAGGAATGCATTGAAAATCAATTCCCGCAATCCATTCCAAAATAATAATAATTACGTAACCCAAGACACTATTTTCTATGGATTTTCTTTTATTATGCAATTTTTATGTTTCAGTGTACCTCACATGAAAGATAAAACTATGAATAAAGTTGCCTGCAATCTAAAGCGTAGCAGACTATGTTCTCTATCTCACATATATATATACTCTATCTATCTATCTATCTATCTATCTATCTATCTATCTATCTATCTATCTATCTATCGAAATCGATCGATCGATCGATCGATAGACGTGCGCTTGCAATGTAAGTAGGGTAATAGCTTTATAACATTCAAACACCTGCTTCTTCTTCTTTCCTGTCTAGGTCAGACTTCAAAATGCCAAAACAAAGCCAACTTTGGGTGAATTCATTCCGCAGTTTATTTCGCCTGACCTAGTGTGTGAAAAATTAGCCTGCATGACAGGGTTGCTGTTGCCACAATCTTCGAGGAGGCTCTTTCTATGCACCCCAAAGGCCATCTTACTTCATCCCCTCTGGACTCGGTGACAAGGATGTCCTACTTTGTAGGGACTCAGGAAGAGAATTCCAGAGCATGGGAGCAGCAGCATGGAGCAATCCAGTTGGACAGTTTTAGAAGTTGCCACTCTTAGAAAGGCTGGTTTGTATTTTCCCCCCTCACCGTTGATCAGATGACACAATGGGGGAAATGCAAATCAACCTGGAAGGCTCTGCCTCCCCAACACCCAGCTTTTCCTCTCCACTAGATAATCTTCTACTATTTAAAATTTCTAATCCTTTCCCACGGATTAAAGCATAGCAATTGGTGTCCAAAGGGAGGACAAGAACTCTTGAAGTACCTTCCCTTCTTCCCTCTCATCTCTTGACTCTTACTTTGTTAAGAACACACATACATATGGGGTAGTGCCAGCAAACACATTAACCCTCGTCTCTCCCAGGACTTAAAAAAAAACCCCACTGCTCTTCATTCATTCACTCACTCACTCAGGTAAACTTAACAAGGCAGAGCCCTGGGTTGGAAGCTGGCAACCACTGGAGAGAAAAAGGCCAGATTCCTTTTCTACTAATGCAGTTCTTTGAACATTACCTCCTGCTGGGCTGTAGGTAGAACTGACAGCAGTTCCATTTTAGTGTGGTCGCTTCCACAACAAAAAAAGACCCAAATTCACTGGTTCAGTTTTGCAATGAATGAAAGTGTTTTTTTCTCTCCTTGTTTAGTTCACTTCCTAAAGAGAAGCCAGCTCATCTGCAATTAGCCAAATTGTGAAAGGCCTTATTAGACTAGGATAACCACACCCTTTCTTCTTCATTGCTGAGGTCAGCTCTACCTGTTAAGGGTGTGACCCTCTCCCCTCTTCTCTCTTCTGCCTTTCAGTGGCAGAAAAATTGGGAAGGAGACAGGTAGAAAGAGACATTCCTGCTACTTGTCTCTGTCTAATAAGACTGAAGCAGTCATTCTACGCCAGGGGTTCTCAAGGTTTCCCTGCTGGACCGCTCACCCTCAGAGAGCTGAGCCGTACATGTGTTTTACTCCATTGCAAAAGCTGCCACAAACCGCATCGGGCACATTTGCACATGCAATGGGTTGTGTTCACGGCTCTTGTAAACACGCCCACTTCCACTTCTGGGGTCATCACTACAGGCTGGACGGAATGGCGTCAGGGACTGGGTCCAGGGTGTAGGTTGCAAACCCCTGTTCTACACCGCAGAAATGCTAAAAGTTACAATTAAAGTAAATTTCTTTTGGCAATATATTGAAATAAACCCAGATTTTTTTTCAATTAGATTTTATGTAATCTTCTGGTAGGTCAGTTTCTGGTTCTAATTCTTTCTTTGTCAGTAGAGAAAGACTGTGCTAACAATAAATTCCTTAAGACTACCCTATTTTCAAAGTCCTAATTTCATAAACAGTGGGAAGGCTGAGGGGAAAAAAAGATTCATTGCTGAAGTCTCATACTCATCCATCAGACATTTCTTAGTCCTGCTCTCCAGAAGTGTTTGTGAAAGGTGTGGATGAGGACGGATGTCTATCTGACTTCCTGAAGTATTCTTGTCTAAGAGCTCTTGTATCACACACCGGAAAACCTCTTTATAATTCCTGCAACAAATAAACTACAAAAGAAAACAAAAGTTCAGATTTGTGGTATAGCCACCAGCATATGTACTGACTGAGTTTTCATCACTTCATCTCTGGATAACTGCACACCTCTCTTGGGTTGTAACATTGCTCATACAAAGATGTGTTGCCTTTTTCTATCCTTGAAAATAAGCTGTGATTTCCCAAATAGTCGTTTCACTGTGACAAGTCACAGTGCCTAAGGAACAAGATTCATGCAGATAAAATTTATTGTTTTGGACTAGACCGGGGGGGTGTGTGTCCTCAAATCTGGCTCTCGAGATGTTCTTGGACTTCAATTCCCAGAAACCCTGATCATCAGGTGTGGTTGACTTGGGCTTCTGGTAACTGAAGTGCAAGGAGACCTGGAGTGCCAAGGTTTGAGGAACCCCGGAGTAGACCATCCAGAATCCTTCAGCCAGAACGGCCACTGACCATGTCGGCTCTGGAGTTGTGGCAGTTGTATTCAAGAAAGTAACTTTCCTAATCTCTGCTTCTATATAAAATGCAAATACAGTAAAACCTCAGATAACACTAAAACCTGGTTCCACAAGTCTTGGTGTTATACGATTTTTAGTGTTATCCGATGCATGTTAAAATCCTATGGGATCCATAGAGATACATTGTAACCACACAGGCTTTAGCGGTTGTTATCTGATGCATCCCATAGGATCTAATGTTATCTGATGCAATTCTTCCCCCCAGATTGCTTAATGTTATGCGATTTTAGTGTTATTCGATACTAATGTTATCTGAGGTATTACTGTAGATAAATTACCTATTCACATTTACTGAAGTAGAAGAACCACTTAATTTAATAAAATAAACATTTGAGTAAGCAGTTCAAAGGCTCATAACGTACTCCCGTGATAAACAGATATAGGGAAGCATGGCTCTTCTAGATTGTACTAAACACGGTTACTTAAGTTGCAGTGGGGTCAGCGCATGCATCAGGGAGTTGGCATTAAAATTCGGTTTACTCGCTAGGTATGCCAATTTTGGCCAAATCAAAGTCAATGAGGAATATAACCTAGTGGTTGGAAGTACTTTAACGGTTTCTTTCAATTTGTAAAGGTATTGTTTTCTCCTGTATTTGTCCTACCTGGTTTTACTTGCCTCATTTATTGATGAAAACAACCTTGAGGGCAGTTTTGGCTGAGAGATTGGCCAAAGGACACTAGGTCAGCTTTGGTCACTAAGGTGAGGTTTGGCCTTGGATCTCTATGTTAGAAGTCCGGCAAAAACCATTACTCCTATTTCAGAGGAGTGGTTACTATATATCAAGGGTTCCCAACGTAAGGCCCATTTTCCAATAATGAATGTAGTTAATTTGTATAATGCAGGTAATCCACATTAATGGGTTTTGTGGTTTAGTGGCAAAACAATCCTTAGACAACCTGAGTCAGAATCCCCACTCAACATGTAAGTTTGTTATGACTTGATGGCATGGAACACCAACAACATTCAATCTATCCTCCACTTTGGTTCAGTGTTCACTTATACCTCAAGACCAGTTTCTGTCACTACATCATTCTAGAGCAGGAGTGCCGAAACTATGGCCCAGGGGCCAGATGTGGCCCTGATGCAAATTCATCTGGCCCATGAAGCCCTCGTTGCTCCTGGAAGCGGAAGTAAATGCGCCCATACAGGTGAGTTTTACTTCCACTTCCAGGAGCGATGAGGGCTTTGTGGGCCAGATGAATTGGCATCAGGACCACATCTGGCCCCCAGACCATAGCAACCAGCTCCCTGAACCACGTGACCGGCCCATGACCTGAAAAGTTTGGGCACCCCTGTTATATGAAACCCAAATTGTGAACTTTGACAGGAAACCATGTGGGCACATTAGCTGTGAGACTGAAGGAACCACAGTTCTGCCTACTAGGAATGTACATACGCTTTCCATTGCTTCGGGTTTATCTTCAAGTTCCTCTGCAGTTGGCAATGCATGGAGGAGGTCGTTACAAAACTCACAGCAGCCGAGGTGGCAGAGGTCGGTAATGGAATGACCCTCAAAAGGAAAACAAAACACACACCAGGCAACTTAATACACCAGCATCCTTTTCAAGCTGAAATGCCTAGTCACACAAGAACATAATATCAGGCTGCAATTAAGCTGATGGAAAAATCAACTATGATTCAGAAGGCTCCTTCTACTCTTCTGGGGACACAAAAATTAACAGCTGGTTGATCCTAGTTTGGGGTCCTGAAAACTCTTCCTCTTTTTTTAGTAAGAACCTCAATGGCAATGTTGGAGAAAACTTTGACTCTATCGTCCAATTTGGCTCAGGGTTCACCTCAAGACCAGTTTCTGTCACTCCAGCCTTGAGGCTTATATGAAACCCAAATTGTGAACTTTGGAAGGAAACCTCATGGGCACATTAGGTGTGAGACTAGTGACTCGCGTCGAGATTATGGGCATTCCTGACACCTGTTCCCCCAGTATTAGTTGAAGGGGTTTCATTCTAAGTTCTCCATGGCCATAGTTTCTATGTAGAATATTTGTTACAAGAGCTGGAAGGGCTGAAACAAATTGTAATTTTTGTCAATATAGCCACAAAAGCAGACCTTTTACTGCTCAGGCACTTTCTTCGCTCTTCACTGTTTCTATCTGAATTTACCCATTATTTGGGACACACAACCTGGAAGCCTGGGTGGAGGGTCCAAAAACCAGAGCATCAGTTCAGGCGTCCAAATCTTGGCTATTTTTCTCCAACTACAAACAGTTAGAGGAACAGGCCTGCATCCCAGGGGCAAAATCTTTTTTTGTGTGCAGGTGTAGTGTACAATTATCCCCATGTAAATGGGCTGGCTTTTATGCTTGGCAACGTGGAATTGGACAATTCAGTTGCACAAACAGTTGCACAATTCCCACTGCAACTGTTAGTGCAATGTGCTGGCAAAAGTGCTTTATGGATAGCACTTCTGTCTTGACACTATTGTAGTTAGTTCCATTAAGCTACACCCACACAATTACACAAAAATTTTCTGCCCTATAGGCTGAAAGATTTATATTTTATTAAATAGTTTGGAATGATAATATGATTGGTATTGCATGCCAGTACAGCCGAACCTCAAACAACAATTGCCCCGTATAGCAACAAAATCATATAACAATTAGGGGTTTGGTTTTTTTTGGGGGGGATGGTGTCCCGCATAATAATTTTCCCTATGAAAAAAAATCATACAACAATTTTTCAGTGGAAAAAACCACTTAGAAAAAAAAAACTTGTACGACGTATCCCATAGGGAAAATCGCTATACAATGCGTGCACCATATAGCAATTGTTTCATACAACAACGAGCCCTGTGCAACGGATTAAAATTGTTGTATGAGGTACCCACTGTATTTTTAATGCCTAAACAATGGCTACCACTTAGAGTACTTATCCAAAGATTATATAAACACAGAAAGACAAGATCAATACACTTTGGCCAAGATAATCTACTGCATTATACCTGGTGGAGTTCTTCCTTGTTCTGTCATTTCACTGTCCTATTTTATCTTTCTAAGAACATCCAAGTGTACCAAGCATACTCAATGTTCCCACTCCAACAGCATTTCAGAGCACACATTTCCTTTTCAGCACAGACTGTCCTCAAGTAAGGATAGAGTTCCCAAAATTTGGAGTCACATACAATGTCCTATAATTTAAATTATGATCCAAGAGGTGGGTTCCCCCATTCCCTTCTTGTCAATTTACTGGATCTCTCAGATAAAAGTTTGGTAATAATGCATTATGTTTTAGTAATAGCTCTTATATACTCACATTTTTCCTAAATACAGTTGTACCTCACTTAAAGAGCATAATGCGTTCCACAGGATTGCTCTTTAAGCAAGTTTGCTCTTTAAGCGAAACACCATTGGAAGTGACCAATTGTGACTTCTTGGGGGGGTTGTGAACCCCGATTTATTTGTTAAGCGAGGCGACCATTCAGAGAAAATTCTGCTCTTTAAGCCAATTACTCTTTAAGTGAGGTGGTCTTTTTGTGAGGTTTTACTGTACAGGGTGGGTACTGTATTTTTAAAGAGCACAATAATTTTAAACAAAACATTGAAACAAAACAATGAAGAGCCTTGTGGTGTTTTAAAGGTTAATGGGTTTTATTTAGTGTAAACCTTTATGTACTGAAACCCACCTCTTCAGATATATATAGACATTTATACAAGAAAGAAGGTCATTGGTTGGTCCAGCTAGATAATGGCCTTATTAGTGCACATTACGGGGCCACTGACAAGAGGAACATATCTTAATAATAGTCATTCAAAGTCATTGAAAGGTAATCCATGGCTAATGAGTGCACCTATGTAAGAGTAATTTAAGTTGTTTAAAAGGGTGTGTGTGTCCAAGATAAAATAGAGATTCTGACAGTGTACTGAATTCCCATTGCACACACCTCCCTTCTTGAGTTAACCCTAATCATCTTGCAGACATCGGTGGTGAAGTCCTCTTGCGTCATTGGGATTTGAGCACTCATGCTAAAGCTACCTGGTTGGGAATGAGTCAAGACTTGATGGCTTCCATGGCAACTGCAGGTCTCTCTCAAGGATGACCTGGCCGCAGTCCTTCTGCAGGGCGCTCATAAGACCTTATGTTCCAATTTTGGTGGAATCAAAATATGGATACAATCTCTAGTTGCCCCCGAAGTCCTCTTAATGTCCCGTCACTCTAATCTTACCTCTTGTCCGAACAGAGTTACGATGTCAACCTCTTCATCAGGAGAAGAGTCCACTTTGGATAGACACATTTGAAAATTTTTAGTTATATAGATACAAAGTTTATACATATATCGTATATGTTGTAATTGCATAGGTACAAAGCTTCTTTAACCTTTTGTCATCTTTTATGCACATAAGTTGAATGGTAAAAACATTCAGTCTTTAGGGATAAATAGAAGCTTTTTAAAAACAGGGATTCAACACTGCTAAAAATCACAAAAGCAAGCGGAAAGAAGTAATTTCAAATTACCTGCACTAATTTCAGATGGTTTATATAGATCTGAAAAACAAGTTGAAACACACTCTTCTAAATGCTTATCTGAGAATATGCCTTTTGTTGCAATAGATATCAGAAAAAAGAACCATGCCGTTAGTTGCTAGAGATAAACTGATAGTCATTCAGAAATGAAAGTACAGTGGTAGTCCACATAACGAACACTTCGTATAATGAAGCAAATTGCATAACAAAGCATTTGTTAGGCAATGGCGATACCCCGCATAATGAAATTTGTTTTCGTTATGCAGGGTTTTTGGTAACCAGGGTATACCTGGTCAATGGGAACCCTGGATAATGAACATTTTTTGTTTGTTATCCAGGGCATCTCCCATTAGCTTCGCATAACAAAAAAACAAAACCCCTGCATAATGAAGAGCTCCATGGAACAGAAATGTTGTTTTTTCTTTGTTATGCAGGGTTCTACTGTAATTCTAAAGAGGCTTTGAAAATATTGATACTCCTTAACAAAGACCAGTTAGGTTTCTATGCAGTCTTCTTCTTCCATGTCTAGTCCAGATGTGAAACTTTCAAAATGAAGGCACCCTTTGGTGAGTTCATTCTGCAGTTCCCTTCATATGACCTCGTGTGAGAAAGATTAGCCAAAAACACAAGGTTGCTGTTACCAGGGTATGCCTGATTGTGATTCAAGAATACCACAGTCTCCAAGGAGGCCCTTTCGGTGCAGCCCTTCTGTGCAGTATAAAAGAGGTAGATTGGGATTAGTACAGGTTTAGAACAGGGGTGTGCAGGCCACATTGATAGGGCACTGGGCAAGGGGGATGAGGACGCCTATGGAGGGAGGGGGGATCCCGGGCTCAGGCGGACGGCACTGGTGGGTCGGTCTCCAGGTGCACCTTGCCCTGGGTCTTCGTCGTGGGGAATAATGGAGGCAAGGAAGGGCTGGCTCCAGGTGGTGTTAAGCACTGCTGCTCCTCAGGCCCGCCCACTGGCCAATTAAATAAATAAATAAATATTGGGGGAAAATAAAAATAATAATACAAAGATAATGGGTGCCCCAGGGTGCCAGAGGGAAGGGCGCACTGGGATGGATCCCTATGTCCCAGTGGCCCAGCACATGCCTGGCTTAGAAAACACTTTCCACCACCGTCTTCACTGCACCCTGAGCTGAACTAAACAGGCACTTAAAGTGGTAACCATGTCTTATCTCATCCACATTTAAACATGGATACTGTGCTGAGCTATCAGTTTACCAGGCTTAGCTGAACCAGAAAATTAAGAGGTAGCCTCTCTAGCCATAGTGAATACTAGGAAAGAATGCTTCTACAGATGTGATCAGCCAGGTGACCAAAGGATGACTAGGTATTTTGGCTATATGTGTGCACATATGTGCATCTATGTTGTAAATTGCCTTTAGGATCATTCAATTAAAAGGCACAGCACAAATGCGCCAGATATCTAGCCCTGAAGCCAATACTGAATTAGGCAAGTCTTATAATTATTCTTAGGCAGGTTTTCCAACTACTGTTGCCACTTCCCAAGTTATGGTCAGGGATATTGACAGTGTCGTTAAGCATTTGAGAATAGGAAGGGTTTTAGACATTATTTATGGGCAGTTTGGTGCAGTGGTAACATTACCATTCATAGGTGTGTGGAATATACTAAATCTTTCACATATTACATACAAAAGAATTACAGGTTTGAGAATTAAAATCATAATGAGATGGTCTGGATAACTTTGTGAGATGACTCCCATCACTGGAGTAGAGCAATCGAAAGATATATCTGCACAGAAATACAAGAGAATGAGTGTGGTTCTCCTATCAAGAGTATCTGGATTGCGATAAGTGGGGCAAAAAAAAAAAGAGGAAAGAAAGAAAACAGAGAAAAAAGGAAATCGTTGTTGGAGTCTACTATTAACTGCCCAATCAAAGAGAAGATGCAGACGATACCTTTGAAAAATAAACTGCAAGAATTTCAAACAGATAAAATGTTGTAGTTCAGTTATCCTGTAGGGACACATTCTGCCAAATATAGCCTTTCCAATACATTTACTGGCTTTTTGTTGCTGATAATTTTCTTCTACAAAAAGTGGAGGAAGAAACTAGAGGATTAGCTATCTTTGACTTGATTCCAACCCATAGAGATGACTTGGTGGAAGATGGCAGTAAGGAGAAATCCGGGGGAAAGAAGCAGAGTAGGACCACACATGTACACAGGATGTTAGGAAAGCCAATTTTAATAAGCTCAGAACTATGACAAGTGGGTTCCCTTCGGCAAGAGATCCTAAGAGGAAAAGGAGCATGAGATAAGAGGGAGTTACTTAAAAATTCTGAAAGCAGAATTTTAAAAAATTACTCAGTGGAGACAGAAAAATGAGAATAGATGCCTTCTCCAAGGGGAAAATATTTAGTCCCTACTTATTTTCTTTACCTACAAAAGACAGTATCAGTTTCCAGGCAAATGTGAAGTGAAGGGTACAGGATTGCAGCTTGAGACTGATAAACAATCTATCAAGAAATACCTCATTACTTTGAACAGGCTCAAATCTGTTAGAACCTTTTCAAGGCAGGGGCCATTGGGTCACACTCTCTCTCAGTCACCTTCGAGGGCCAGGCAGCCATTTTGCCCTGCCTGCACAATGGGGGGTGGCCATTTTGTCCCAACAGCTTCAAAGGGTTCTCAAATGCTGTTGGAGGGATAGAGGGCCACATGAAATGGTGTCATGGGCCAGGTCTGGCCCACAGGCCTTAGGTTGGGAACCCCTGTGTTAGAACAATATGAAAATGGAGCCAATTATCTCAGTAGGCGGTGAGCACTCCAATGCTGGATGTACTCAAGAGGAAATTGGACAATCCTATGTCAGAGACACCGTGATCTGGATTCCTGCATTGAACAATCAGTTGTTGGACTCAAGCCCCTTCCAACTCCATTATTTCATAATTCTATGATTCTCCAGTCCTCTTATGCTGCTTCAGACCACGAGTCTCTCAAATTGCCTGATTAAGTTCCATACCCATTTGCTGTTCACTCTAACATAGAGCTATTTCTCATTCTTGTTGACTCACATGGCAGCATCTCATACCTTTGCTGTCCAGGACAATCTCAACTTCTCCTCCTCCAATGCTACCAATTGTTGGACCTGAAGAACAAACAGTAAAATAAGCTATAATCTTAAGTACAAATATGTGGAGTTTGTTCTATTTTAAACCAGTCTGTGGAAATGCTAAGTGAGCACGATTTTAATCTATACTGAACTGTAAAGTATATATTCCTAGCTACAATGCCTAGCTATAATGCCTAGTTTTTTAATGCTAAGTTTTTAAGCTTCTTTTAAAACTTTTAAAACTTTAAATTTCTGAACTGGTTTTAAATTGTTGTCAATATGCTGTTGTGTTGGGAATTGCCCTGGGTCCCTTCGGGGAGGAGGGCGATAAACAAATTTAAATAAATAAATAAATATACGTAACAATGCAGGACTGGCCATACTATTAAATAATGCTGCAGTGGTCATCTATTGATCTTAAGCAGGGGTGACCAAACTATGGTCCTGTAGCCAGCCTCACCACTACTGGAAGTGGAAGCAGGTGCCATAATATGTACCAGCACATGCATAAACACTGCCGTAAATGCACCCACGGCTGTCGTAAATGCGTTTATGACAGCTGTGGATGCATTTACCATGGGAGGAACCACATGACCGGAAAAATGAAAAGTTTAGCCGTCCCTGATCTTAAGGAATAATACCTACTTCCATACAGTATTACAAAATGGGAGATGCTTTGATGTGTGCAGGATACAGTGAATTTTTTAACAACACTAAATCAGAACAAATGATTTATTTTTCAAGTAACCCACTAGAATGATTAGTGTGTGACAGACTGTGTATAGATCAAGTGATAGCCCCAAAGCATCAGCACATCTAATTTCTGTGTCAGTGAGGAATGGATCCATGTCAGCCAAGAATGGGACCTGGAGTGGCAGGTAGAGTTATATGTCTCATGCCTAAATGGAACAGTTTCAGTTTCTACAAAACAGCTTCATTGAACACACTGACATGATCAATGAAAAGGGCGGATGGAGGCAGTGGGGGGGGGGGAGGCTCTTCTAGTTTAATTTACGACGCTCAGCACAGGAGTTTGTCCACTTAAGTGACCAGACCATGCAGAAGTATCCACTTAGCACTTAATAACCTTGTAAAGAACCAGTGGTTCATGCGCCTTGCTCTGAATTGGTTCTCCTCAGAGGTCTTCCTTGACAGAAGTCAGAGTCACCTTCCAGAAGCAGAGGCCACTGAGCATGCTTGCTTCAAGGTGACAAAAGGGCAAAGCAAAGGGTGGTGTCTCCTGCATGAAGCAACTGTTAAAACCAGGGTTACACCTGATTGGGAGTGGATCATAGGAAGATCTAGTTGTACAACCAGGTATCCAGTCCAATAACATTATGCAAAACTATCGTCATTCCAACTCACCTTCACTTGCTACACTACGAATGTGAGGTTTCTCCTTTCCAATGCTGCTTTTCTCACCGAGCTTCTTTTTTTCTATGTAAGAAACATAGGCAAGTATTGCTATTCATTAGGCTTATGTTCGAAATAAAAATGTCCTGCTGTTAATATAAAATAAAAAACTGAAGTCTGAAATGACACTGTTTCTGAGATGAAGATGACTGAAGTTGAGGGATCTTCAGAACAGAGCATTTGTCCAACTTAAGATACCCCAAATCTATAGGCGAGACATTGAAACAGCAATCATCCTACTGAACATGAAGAAGCAAGCACCTCGCTGTAGCAGCCAGATCAGTGGGCAAGCAGGAGGGTGCTAATAATGCTTCCCCCAGTCAGTTAATGATTCTGGAAGCAGCCGCCTGCCTGCTCCCCTTTAGGCTCCTGCTGTGCTGCAGCTGGGATCTTCTTAAACACTCAGCATAGGAAAGCTTTTTAAAATGCACCCCCAGCAGCAATTCTCTACCTTTAAAAAATTGACAAAATGTCTGCAGAAAGCCAGTGAAGTGTTTAATTTTCTGGATCTGTAGTGGCGAACAAGATTCACTCACTTTTATCCTATCCTTATTGTGTATATATGCTGGGAATGAATAAAATTTAGAAAAGCCATGAGAGGGGCTCTAAATGGGGGCAGGTTGGTGCTGGTCAGTCTGCTCCAGCACACAAGATAGGAGCACATGTGTGTGTGTTTTTATTATTATTGTGGGCCCACTCATACTGACACACCTTCCAAACACTCCAAAGAGCAGGCTACGATGCCTCTTCAGGTAGCCTCTTAGACTAGGGCCATCTACACAAAAGTTTGCTTGCAATGGGTGTACAGTGAGTGGATTGACTTGAATCCTGCAGATCTAAAGGTTTGGATAGTTCACTCCACATCGCAAGCCTCAGATCAATTTTGAGGGGTGGTTTAACAATGGAAAAATTAATAAGCAACAAAGATAAAGAAATATGAAGTACCCAAGTCCACAAGACACCTCTGGCCAACCTAGCGGTTCGAAAGCAAGAAATTGCAAGTAGAGAAATAGGGACCACTTTGGTGGGAAGGTAAACAGTGTTCCATGTACTTAGGTGTTGAGGCCTGCCTGCCTGCCACATGTCGACGGAAATGTCTGCAGATGCAGATAGCGCTGGCTCTTTGGCTATAAACAGAGATGAGCACTGAACCCTAGAGTCGAATACAACTGGCTTTTGAGCAAGGCAACCTTTACCTTTACCTAAGCCCACAAGGCTGTCTATCAAATGCTTCATCCTCCATTCATTATTTTGATATAAACATTACTGCAATCTTTTTTTAAAATTAAGTAGCTTAGTTCAAAGAAAATTGACTTATGACACAAATATTATTTGACAGACAAAGCTGTGTAGCGTTTCAAACACAAAATGGTTTGCCAGTACCAAATTACATATTTTCAGTGCAAATATGTGCATATTCATTCTTTTGATTCTGAAACCCAGCAATGTTTAAGTCTAGTACATGTTCCTTAGAAACTAACTTTGTTTGATTGACTTGTCAGATCCATCTGAGTAACTCCATTCTGTCTGAGTTTCCAAATCTTCAACATCACGTTTTCTGCCAAGGGGAAAGTTCAAATTAAAAAGTTCCTATTAAAAATATGTTCCATATAATCTGTGTTCTTATCCTTAGGATGATCGCTATTTTGAAAATTATATTTCTAAAAATAATTTGGTACTGATTTTTAGAGTTCTACAAATGCTACTAATTAGAGATTAACTTTAAAGCACTGAATTTTTTTACCAAAACAAGAAGATTAAAACGGCAAGATTCCTGCAGACTAAAAAATTTTCAGGTACATCTGACTCTGAAGGAAAAGATTTGAGTTTTTTTGGTGAATTAAACAGTTTATAATTGAGCCGGGTGCCACCTTATTGACAGATGTTGAGGATCTTTTGTTGTTGTTCAGTCGCACAGTCGATTCCGACCCTTTGCGATGACCCCATGGACCCCACTGTCCGCCAGGCACTTCTGTCCTCCACCCTCCTCCTCAACTCGCTCAGCTTTGTGCCCATTGTGTCCACAATACCATCTCGCCATCTCATTTTTAGCCACCCCCTTCTTCTTTTGCCCTCCACCCTTCCCAGCATCAAGGCTTTCTCAAGTGAATCCTCTCTTCTCATTTGATGTCCAAAGTACTTTAGCTTCATCTTTACTATTTGACCTTCTAAGGAGCAGTCAGGGTTATTTTTTTCTAAGTTGAGGATATAGACATAGATATAAATAAAAAAGAATTATTATCTATTTTTTTTGGACAAGAAATTGGAAAAATAACCAAATGTTGAAAGTGGAGGAATGGTATAAAGAAATACTATATGGAATATTGCGTTGAATGATAAGTTGACATGGGAATTGAACCAAAAAAAGGGTATAATTAAGGAAAATAAATTTTGGGAAATATGGAAACCATTTGTCGATTATACACTGTATAAAGGTAAAGGTGGCAGACCAGTGCCAGATCAACTGAGTTTGTCCTCATTTAAATCAGTATAGCAGCCAGGCTGCGACAAAGGGACTGGGTGGCATTGATGGAAGGAGAAATAGAATTTTGTATCACCAGCATACTGGGTACAAACAAATATCCTCCTCGAAGATCATGGTATTTTTGAATCACAATTGGGTGTACTCCGGGCAACAGCCCCCTTGTGCCAGTTAATCTTTCTTACACTAAGTTAGGCAAAAGGAACTATGGAATGAATTCACCAAAAGGTGAGTTTATTTTGACAGTTTCGCATTTGGCCTAGACACAGAAGAAGAAGAAGTATACTGATGACAAGAAACCCAAATGTCCCGATGACCTCTTCCAGTGGCCTCATATTGGTGTTAAACTACATTGGGGGGGGGGGGATGATTGAACCCTGCAGGACCGCACAACTGAGGACCCTTGGAAACCAAATAGCCTCTCCAAGTTGTACTCACTGAAGAGGACCCTGTAGGAAGTAGGAAGCCAGCAAAATTGTGGACCACGGATCCTCAACCATGAGAGTCTCTCCAGGAAGATACCATGGTTAACAATATCAAAGACTACTGACTGAGAGATCAAGGTGATCCAAGAAGGTCATCTTCTGCCTATCAACTTTAAAAATTTTACATGGCAGAATTTACAACAGGTATGAAGATGGCGCACCAGCTATATAACAAGGATTCAGAAGATTTATAACTAAAGAAGCCCTGTTCCACACACATTTCTTGATGGGAAATTTGGTGATGGAAATTCAGATACATATGAATGTTTTATTGATTGTGAGAAAGGCTTTTGACAAAATACAACATAGCCAGCTACGAGAATCCTTGGTAAATTATGTTGATCCCGGAGATATTCACACAATTGGCAACTTTTATTGGAAACAAATGCTACAGAGAAATTCAGATTACATAGGACAGGAAGATGTAATGAACAACATGCAGGGTATGGGCTTGAGACCTTAGAAATTAGCTGGAAATGTCATGGAAACCTTATGCAAACTCCAAAAGAATTCCAGTCCCATTTGGTTTTCTCTTGAATTGTTCTTCGCTTCCAGCTTCTTTCTCCCACTTCCATTGAGAGACCATTAATCTGTGACTATATGGGTAAACAGTGCAAGATTTGCTGCAGAAGTAAATCAGATTCATTCAGATTCTTTTAATGGATCACATGATGCAAAGACCAATGCAAATCAGCCCATCCCTATTTGCTCCTGGAGCACAGTAGTTTTTTGCCGGGGTGGTGGTGGTGGTTGGGGGGGGGTCTATATTTTTCAAGCTAGAGCAATTCAAATGGTGGTTGTTCCATATGCTCAGGCATTTTGTTCTCCAAAAGTATGGGGTGGGACATGACTATGGACAGTATTCTACTGATGCACTAAGCTGAATGTGATGTTTTAAAAAGTGGGAGCGCCCATGTCCACAATCTTTCTCCCTAGTTGCTCAAGAGCATTTTTAATTTTTTAAAAAACAAACTACTGAGTTTAGTGTTAGATCACATTATCACTGCGTGAATATATTAGTTTAGCACTAGATCACTTTGCCTGGGTAAAAAAAAGAAGATAAAAATTGACATAAAATAGAAATAACGACAACAAACTACAGCATACTAACCGTGCCTTCATTTTGGCCGTTTCACGTCTGGCCTGGACATGGAAGAAGAAGAAGAATGTGTGTCGATGTTTGTATCTCTGGAAAAACATCCCTTTTCTCTAGTGACATGCAACATTTTAAAACAGGACCTTTTAAAGGTGGGTGCCGGGTCACCCTCCCTCAGACAACTTTGGGAGCTGGGCGGCTATTTTGCCCTTCCTCCACTGTGGGAGGCCAGCTCCGTGGTGCAGTAGTAACAAAGGGAGAAGGAAAGAAAAGACTGCGCAGTCTGAGATCTTGGTGCAAAAGAAGGGAGGGTCTGGAATACCCCCACTCAGGTTAGCATGTATTTATTAGGTTCAGGTATACAGGAAATGGTGGGGGTCAACAATATCCAATCACAGTCAAGCATTTCAACCTGTAACCTTATAAGGTCAAGGCTGCAGGTGAGGGGAAGGGTTACAGGTGGGGTTACAGGTTACAGGAAATAGCTCACAGGAAATACCTTATATGGGCAGAGTAAGGGTGGTCCGCCTCATGGTCAGTGTACATGCCTGGACTTGCCCAGGCAAGCCCAGGCATGTCCTATATTGCTGACTCACTGCTGACCAAATATGGGCAGGCTCACTTCCTTGTAGTGCACAAACAAGGACTCAATAGCTAACTACAACAAGAACTCAATGGCTAACTAAGGCAAGGCTGGTTTACTAAAGCAAGGCTAAATGTGACTATATAAGACTATATAAATGGCTATAAAATGACTAATAAAGGCAAGGTATCTCTAATTTCCCCACATCTCATCCTTTTTTATTTTTTATTTACTAACGCATCAGGGCCAACATTTCTTCGCCAGTCAGCTCCTCTGCTTCAGGGCCAAGTGTGTGATAGCGTAGTTGATAAATTTGCTTTTTTGTGAGACCAGAGGCTGGTTTAACAGCAGAGCAACACTGATGGAGTGTGGATATGAGACTGGGAGAACAACATAGCATGACACATATGAATGCAATAGCAACAATTATTATATTCTTAAGCAAACCCAATCCTGGCAGCCAAGGCAAGAATCCATCAAGGGAGACAGATAATATTCAGCAAGTGTAAAAAGGAAGCCTGTAAACATATTGGGTGTCAACAATCAGGTTAAATTGAGTATCAGGAAAAGTATGAAAAGCAAGAATTACAGCAGCAATTTCAGATCGCTGGGCAGAGGTCTGCCTATCAGTGAAAAGGATTTTCCACTCGCCTTCGGGGTCCTTCCATGTTAGGGCCCCACGTTCAGGTGATCCATCTGTGAAAAGAGTCACTGCATTATGCAAGGGAAGGGGAGAGAGACAGAGGAGGGTTATGGCAGATAAATCCCCAAAAATCAGCGATGGCAACCTGGAAAGTTTCAGAATGCTGGTACAAAACAACCACCTGCTCCTGTGAAAGACGAAAGCAAACAGAGTCAATGTCATATTATGTAAACTGCACAAAAGATCAGACACAACCTCTGGAAGGGAATAAATGTTTTTGCGTGATGTGTGTGAAAGATGTCCACGATGGCTATGCTGTGCCAAGTAGCTATTGCAATTGCACCAAAGTGAAGGCTTCAGGGGTCTTGATGGCTGGCATGACTGGAATAGAAGCAATAGCAGAAAGGTTGTGTCCCAGGTATTGGTAGGACGGCATCCGCTGAACCTTTTCTGGTATGACGATTAGCCCATGGGCCAGTAGCCCTCACCCATGAGTATCTCCATGGGTACTGAAGGATTGGTCATCTGGTATGCAGCGGTGAGATCACGGCACCCATTTGCCTCTGCTGGGGGGATCAAGTCCTTGATTAGCATACGCCAGTCCTCTGGAATCATCTTAAAAGTGAGCAGGCCATCCATCACCGCCCTAGTAAAAGGCGCGTACGTTCTGGACTCAGTAACAGCATTTTTAAGTTCCTTTGCTAGCGGAACCCATTGATCAGGGACCGCGGTCGCTCCAGCCACCGCCGGAGTGCCCTGGATGACAGGAGACGCCATAGCATGAGCGCCGGAACTTTCCAGCATGACTTGGGCTAGAGGAGACAAAAAGGCTGAACGTCGTTCAGGCTGCCCTCCAAGCTGAGGGGGCTGTAAGCCAGTGGGCTCAACCTGGGGTGAGGTGGTAAGGTCTGGATACAGTCTTTTAAGCTCCTGCCCCGGGGGGTCTGGGGGCTTCCACCTCTCACCCGGGAATTCCCTGTCGTTGTAAGGCGGAGGCGTGGTGGGCAAGGCAACCGGAGGTTCTGCAGTGGGCAGGGGCAGAAGAATTTGAGGCAAGTCTTCTGGCGGCATTAGGTCTAGGAGGATGTTCTTTGGGGTGAGACTTTGCAAGCACACACGGGCTTTGCACCAGGTGTGTTGTACAGGCACTGAGACTCTAGGATGGCTTTGGAAGACTGTGCCTATTTTATCCCAGGTCTTTAGATCCAGAGAGCCCCCTTGTGGAACCCAAGGGCAAACATCCTCAATGGCAAGAATTAAGTCTTCCACTTCCTTTGAAGTGGTAGTGTAGCCATTCTTGGTTAGCAGAAAAAGAAGGTCTTTTTGAAATGTCTGTTGCGGGGAAGAGAGGGAACTGCCCATGATTTCAGCCTACTTGTGTCTAACTTGACTTGTTCACTCACCCAAAATCCTGAAAAGGACGAATTCGGCGCCTTGGACCTTCCTCCGGTCGTGGGTGAGCAGACCTCCTTCTGGTCGTGAGTAGGCAGACCTTCCTGGTCGTGGGCGATGAAGCAGCGTCGTTGCACATTCAGATTGTCTCCAATTCTTCACCCGCGTTGCCTTGCTGTGGTTTCAAAACGCGATCTGCGTTGTTGTTTCAAAAAGAAGTCCTCAGAGAGGGCACCAGATGTGGGAGGCCAGCTCCGTGGTGCAGTAGTAACAAAGGGAGAAGGAAAGAAAAGACTGCGCAGTCTGAGATCTTGGTGCAAAAGAAGGGAGGGTCTGGAATACCCCCACTCAGGTTAGCATGTATTTATTAGGTTCAGGTATACAGGAAATGGTGGGGGTCAACAATATCCAATCACAGTCAAGCATTTCAACCTGTAACCTTATAAGGTCAAGGCTGCAGGTGAGGGGAAGGGTTACAGGTGGGGTTACAGGTTACAGGAAATAGCTCACAGGAAATACCTTATATGGGCAGAGTAAGGGTGGTCCGCCTCATGGTCAGTGTACATGCCTGGACTTGCCCAGGCAAGCCCAGGCATGTCCTATATTGCTGACTCACTGCTGACCAAATATGGGCAGGCTCACTTCCTTGTAGTGCACAAACAAGGCTTCAATAGCTAACTACAACAAGAATTCAATGGCTAACTAAGGCAAGGCTGGTTTACTAAAGCAAGGCTAAATGTGACTATATAAGACTATATAAATGGCTATAAAATGACTAATAAAGGCAAGGTATCTCTAATTTCCCCACACTCCACCACATGGGACTCTCCCTGATTTCTGAAGAAACAAAACGCTATCATGAGTCTTGGTTGAAATGTAAGTTTGTCAACCACAGTTTTATTAGACTAGCTGGACTTTGTCTGGTTTTTTAGCTTTGCTGAGCTGTGGAGAAATAAACACTATTTTTCCTTACTTTGCTGATTGTACCTCAAAAGCGGAAGATGGCAGAGAACTTGTCTGGAAACCTGAAGGGAGAAAGAGAAACCTTTTTTTAAATCAACATAATAGAACGGAAACAGAAGATTTCAGCAGATATATTTGGCTACAGATGAACAGAGGCATTCTTTTTTCTAGCTTGTCATTCTGATACATCTGTTATTGTTCAGTCGCGCAGTCGATTCCGACCCTTTTGCGATGACCCCATGGACCACTGCCCTCCAGACTCCTCTGTTGTCTTCCACCATCCTCCTCCTCAGCCCGCCCAACTCTGACCCCATTGCATCTACAATACCATCTAGCCATCTCGTTTTTTATACACTATATCTATATTTTATAACATATAAGCGGGGCTGTGGTGGCTCAGTGGTTAAGAAGCTTGCCTTGTTAGCTGGAAGGCCTGTAAGTCGACAATTTGAGACCCTGTTACTGCATGACAGATTGAGCTCCCATCTCTGTCCCAGCTCCTGCCAATTTAGCAGATTGAAAGCAAGAAATTACAAATACAGTCAAACCTAGCATAAAGAGTGCCTCGCTTAAAGAGTAACTCACTTAAAGAGCAGAATTTTCTCTGAATGTTTGCTTCGCTTAACAAATAAAACCAACCAAAAACTCGCTTAACAAATAAATTGGGGTTCGCAATCCCCCCCCCAATTGGTCATTTACAATGGTGTTTCACTTAAAGAGCAAACTCACTTAAAGAGCCATCCTGTGGAACGCATTATGCTCTTTAAGCGAGGTACCACTGTAGATAAATAGGGACCACTCCGGTGGGAAAAGATATTGGGGACATGAAAGGAGCCTCATTCGGGTGTCCCTTGAGCGAAGTCTCTCCAGAAAAAACCCTTTCAACCAATAATAATAATAATAATAATAATAATAATAATAATAATAATAATAATAATAATAATAATAATAATAATAATAATAATAATAATAATAATAATAATAATAATAATTTATTTAGATTTATTATCCTGCCCCAATCAGGCGAACCCAACCCTAGGCAGTTCACAAAAAGAAAAAAGTTACACAAATGAGTGCAGACCAAACAATCGCACCACACCCCCACAAACCCAGAAACCACATCAACTTAAAAAAATAATTAAACTATAAATTTACAAAAAAAAAAAAACCCTCAAAGATTTAAAAGTTTAAAAGGTTAAAAAGGTTTTAAAAAGTTTAAAAGAGGGAGAGAGGGGTGGCTATACCCATCAGATCAGCCACCCAACATGGGACCCACTATTCCTGGAGCCCCAGCCACCTCCCCTGCCAGCCAGGTTTTTAGGCCCTTCCGAAAGGGCAGGAGCTCTGCCTGTACATCTGTACCATAATAACCACCACCACATCAATCATCATCATCATCATCATCATCATCATCATCATCATCATCATCATCATCATCATCATCATCATCATCATCCTGCCAGTGACTCAACACCGATCGTCAGGTGGTAGTTAACTAACCTAACAACTCTGAGGACTAATGGTGTTGGGTGCTAAATTCCACAGGGAAAGGAGATGGTCTCCAAGTGGATGAAATCCCACTTGGATCCATCTTGATATTGGGCAGCAGCTTCATCCATGCTGGCCTGTGGCTGGCAAGGACTTTGTGCGCCAAAAGGGCTCCTCAGGACCAGAAAGTGACTGGTGGAAATGGATCAGTGGTACTATGGGTGTCACACACTGCGATGCAGAAGGCCAATGGAAGGACGCTGATTTATATTGTTCCCAGGACAATCATCATGGAACCAGATATGTCACGAAAAGCAGGAGGAGAAAGAGGAGGATGAGGAGACTCAGACATGTCACAAAAAGCAGGAGGAGGAGGAGGAGGAGGAAGAGGAGGAGGAAAGGCAGCCCTACAGAAAGAGTATTGCAGCAGCCTATTTTTGGGATGACCAATGCATGAGTATGATATTCATTTGCCACTCTTTTGTGGTTTAACTACAAGAAAAATAATAATTTGCTGCCTTTTTTTTTTTTTTGAACTTTTGATGTGATCTTGGCGGATACCTTCTCTACGAGGAATAATGGAAGATGTCTCTTTTTCATCTGGTAGTTTCTTCTCCTGGCCTCCATTTGCAATAATTTCACTCTCGTTTAGAAAGAGATTACTCTGCTTAATGAACGCTTCAATCGACTGTCTAGCGATGGCAGATTTAGCCTTTGGATCGTCGTTTTGAAGTTTTTGAACATTTTCTACGGTGAGAAGCAGTTCGGAATCCACTGCTTGGCTTTCAGAACCAGATATTTCTGCTTGGGACTCTTCTCTGCTTCCTGACTCTGTCAGGCTGTGTTCATTAGACATGCTGCCACTGCATAATACAGACTGGACTCTGAAAGAAATGACATTTACAATTAGTGCACCCCAAATAAAATTTACATTTTTGAATCAATTTGAATCCAATTAGTGCACCTAACATTCCCATCCTTAAGGACATGGCTGATTTAAGTTAAAATTGCTGTTCCATTAATTTGCATATTACTTAATTTGAGCTTGGGTCTCCCAGAAGTTTCTGAAACAATTGCCAGCGTTTGTTTCCTCTTGTCTGTGCCGTGTGCCCTCAGTAATAGTGCTTGTCCATTTACTACAGAAAACAACCACTCCTCTTAGGGTGAGGCTATATGCTGACAAATACAATGACTTTATCGTTGGCTCCTCAGAAGGTATTGAGGAGCCATGCGAGGACCAGATTTGCTGCACAATTAGCAAAGATGAATTGGAAATATTTGCCAATGTTCACATGATGCAAAGGCAAACCAGCCTGGTCCTTTATTGCATCTGTTTCAGAGCCCCCCCACCCACCCATGCACCCACTTCTATCTTCTTTAAAGATGGCACAATTCAAATGGTGTTTTCCCAGTGTGACCATTTGTTTTGTTCGTTGAAAAGAAAGGGGTGTGACTTGAATACATTGAGAAACAGTGGCAGATTATGCAGCTGTGTAAATTAATTCCAAATATACCGTAATCAGATTATCGCATCTCATTCATTGGGCTGTGGTAGCTTAGTGGTTAAGAAGCTCGCCTTGTTCGCTGGAAGGCTGGCAAGTGAGCAGTTCGAGACCCGGGTACTGCATGACAGATTGAATGCCTGTTTCTGTCCCAGCTCTTGGGGACACGAAAGAAGCCTCATTTGGGTGTCCCCTGAGCAGAGTTTCTCCCGCAAAAATCCTTTCGACCCAGAATAATTTCTGACACTAAATTATTATTATTATTACTGGTTGCTGTCGAAGACGTAAGATGAAAAGAGCCCAGCTGCCTGGAAAAAAATCTGCAATCCAGAAAAGCAGGGTGATTTTTTTAAAAGTAGGATTGTGAGTGAGCTAGTGAGGTGGAGAATGATGAAAACAACAAATGATCTTGGATTAGAATAAAAGATGAGAGATCAAAGTGAAGAATATAAAATACTCTATTCAGGTCTCTACAGTTCAGCCTATGTGTCAACATTCTGAGCAATATGAGAAGGCCATGTGAAAAGAGCGCAACTGAACGAGGGGGCCAGGCAGGAGGACGAAGTCAAGCAGGGCTTTCATTGTTCTGGGAAACATCCACAGTTACTAGAAAACAGGTCCTAGAAGACTTTTGCTAAAACACACAGACATTCAGGAAACACAGCAAGATTTTGTCCTGGGTTCAATAAGCCTAAATAAATGTGGCATAGTAACAACTGAGAAGCTGTTATCTGAAATGGCTCGACTCTTTACCCAGTTTTAATCAAAACAAATCTTAAAGTGATGTTACCTCTTTCCTTCATAACTTGGTTGTGTTCTGGGCTGTGCTTAAGATGCTCTTTCGGTGTCACAATGGGTCTGACACGCCACCCTTTTGTTGCATGGCTCTGCGCACAGTGTGTTCCTGTAGTGGCAGCAGGCAGTCCTGGAAGTCAGTCTGAAGGAAGTCAAGGGGATGGATGGCCACTTCTCCCTTCATGGTCTCTTATATATATATCAGAAGTCAAGGCAACTGAATATTTGAAAGCATAAAGGAATTAGCAGACTGCCAAGGCTATATCCCCCCCCCCCCCGGTGGGAAATAAGTAAGTAAATGTTTCCATCAAATTTATCTTCACATTTTGGGCATACCTTCTCAGTCTTCCTTATATCATGGAAGACCTGTTACAGATCTGTTAGTTGAGACCCCCCTGCTCTCCCCCCACCCCAATATTACCTCTCTCCATGTTTTAGACAAGCAAGATAAGCAATCTGGTACTAAGCTATTGCTATCATAACTGATGGATATAAAGTAGTTGGTTAGATGTTGAAGAATTTTATTAAGAGAGCATTATTTCCCACAGCGCACAACCAAATGCTTTTGGCAAGTTCACTAAAGAACGTTTTTGTGGCTTCTTAACCAATGGCATTCGGTGGCATATTCAGAACATGGAGATGTCACATAAGCTTTGTAGCTAACCATGTACTTGAAGGCTGTCAGTGTAGTTGGGGGGAATAGCAGTGGGAACGAAGAGAGGCAGGAGGGGAGAATCTATGTTTTCAAGCATACTATACCCTAAAGAAGAAGTAGGGGGAACGGATATATTGAGGTAGAAAACTTTTATTTCTTGAATTATATGGGGAAGTTTATAGTAGAGAAAAGTAGTAAGTACAAGCTTGGTGGAATACTGTATCTGAATTTGAGCTACAGTATTTAATATTATAAGTCATGAGTTCTCAACCTTTTAAAGCTGGGGGCCGGGTCACGCTCCCTCGGACAGCTTCAGGGACCGGACGGCCATTTTTCTGTTCCACTACATGGCACTTCCTGGTGTGGTGGAGGCATTTATTTATTTATTTAGATTTATTATCCCGCCCCAATCAGGTGAGCCTGACTCTAGGCGGCTTACAGAAAAGGGGGAGAGACGATACACAATGTAAAACAATTAAACAATCGCCCTACAAATTCATAAATTAAAACCTTGAGGTTCAAAATTACTTAAAAATCAATTTAAAAAGAATTAAACCATGAATTTACAAAAATCTAAAAGATTTAAAAAGTTAAAAGGTTTAAAAAGGTTTAAAAAGGTTTAAAAGAGTGAGGGAGGGGTGGCTGTCCCATCAGATCTCTTTTTAACATTGTGAGCTGTCCAGAGTGGGAGTGTATCCCAGATGGTCGGGGTGTAAGTCTAATAAATAAATAAAAATAAATAAATCAAAGTGAGATAAATATCACTGATTTCCTATTAAATTTCCAATCCCTATCATTTATTTATTTATTTATTTTATCACAAGTGACTCGGGGTGGCTAACAATACAATGAACCCATCCATAAACCCAACTATACCTGTACAAATTCAAAGAGATTAAAAACGTAAGAGTCCAAAATTGATTTAAAAAATTTAAAACTATTAATTTAAAAGACTCAAAAATTTAAGAGATTTTAAACATTTAAAAAGTTTAAAAGAGTGAGGGAGGGGTGGCTGTCCCATCAGATCAGCCACCCAACATGGGACCCCGTATTCCTGGAGCCCCACCACACCTGCCCTGCCAGCCAGGTTTTTAGGCCCTTCCGAAAGGGCAGGAGCTCTGCCTGTCGGCGTAACTCAGTTGGCAGGAGGAGGCTCCAAAGGGCTGAGGGGCGGCCACGGAGAAGGCCCTCCTCCTCCTCCTCCTGGTGCTAGAGAGGTGCGCCTCTCTAGCCGATGGAATGATAAGAGAGCCTCTCCGGTCCGCCCTGGTGGGACGGACCGATGTCCTTGGGACGATGCGGTCTCTTAAGTATCCTGGCCCACTACCATATTTGTCTGTTCCGCTACATGGCACTTCCTGGTGTGGTGGAGGCAATGGGGGGGGGGCACATGCATCCAGCCCACAGGCCGCAGGTTGAGAATCCCTGTTATAAATTATGAGGGAAGGAAATCATCAGGATGGATAGTAAAACCACATTCCTCCCCTTTCCTTATTCCTTACCTTCTCACCAACACTTTTGGGATTATGTGGAAAATATACTGCTGCATTTGGCTGAGGGTTTCTGCTTATTCCTTTTAACACCAGAAATGTTCTATATCTACCAGCTGTATAGTGGAAATGGGTCAACCACGGAGAAGCTATTGGCTTTTGTGGTCCTGGGGATGCCCCGTCCCCTGGGTATAGAGAGAAATATTTGCTTTAAAAAAAGAAAGCCTTGTAAAATTAAACATTCTAATGCTCATGCTCACTACAGACCAATGAATAGAAAAGATGACATGTGTGGATGATAAGAAGAGATGTGGATTCATGTGGTCTATCCGCTTGTGATGCTTTAGGAGGGGATTATGTGTAGGAAATATTAAGTCCAGAATGCTCTACACTACGAAATGAAAACAAATTGAGGAGGCAGAATTAATTAGAAACATATAAACAATGCTTCTAATTAATTTCCTGCCCAAATGATTATTTAGCTTACGAAGGTGGCAGAAACCAGAACTGCTTAAATCAGTGGTGCTGAACCTATGGCATGCATGCCAGAGGTGGCACTTGGCGCCCTCTCTGTGGGCACTCATGCAGTTGCCCCAGTACAGCGTTTGCCCCCCCACATCTGCCCAGCAGTCCAATGAGAGCGCTTCCTCCCTCCACCAGCACAGAGTTTGCCCCGCCTCTCTGCCCAGCGGCCTAATGGGACAGTTTCCTCCCTTCCTTGTTGCCGTGTTGGGACTTTGCAATAAATAAGTGGGTTTTAGGTTGCAGTTTGGGCACTCTGTCTCTAAAAGTTTCACCATCACTGGCTTAAAGCATCTCAGGAGGAGGAAGAAAGTTGATTCTAGGGTTGTGTATATTGTGAGACATGCTTCCTATAACTGCAGTTTCATTTCCAATCTTTTTTACATGGGGTTGGGTGGGAATTTCCCCACCTCACCGTGGATTTCAGGTTTAGAACTAGATTAGCAGTTTTTAAGTCACATCTAGCACCAAATTTCTACTCTTAGTCTTTTAAAACAATTACACTAATGAAGCTGAATCAAAAGGCATTTATTCTAATCCCCAACCCCTCCCTCCAGTCTTGGCCAGGGATGAAGGAGCTGTACAATCTTTTCACCTATACCCAACAATTCTCCAACTGGTTTCCATTAACAAGTAGAAAATTATGGAGAGGATGGAAGAAACAAAGGGGCCCTTCAATTCCCAAAACCCTAAGTCAGTACATTGGCTGATGTGTGTTTGGGAGGAATTGACTTAGGCTTCTGGGAATTGAAGTCCCAAAACCAAAGATTGGGAAAAACTGCTCACTACAGAGCAACGAACACAAGACGGCTGCAACTTTTTCTGTCTTAACTAGACACAAAACTTCGCAAGAACTTACTGTCGAAGCCCTTCCTATAAGTCACTTTGTACAACATATTTTGATAAAGAAAAAAAAAACAGCCCAAGGGTTTCAGACAGCAATACCTGTGTTGAAAGCCATATATCAACTGTGCTTAAAGACACAATTTTATAGCTATGGGGGATTCCATGTAATAAATTGAAAACAGTCTTGTACAAATTTAAATTACTTTTGCTGTAGTCTAATTATTACAATGAATGTTGATTCTTGATCTGTTGTTTTAACAATATTATTTTCAAAGTTCTGTACTGCTTATAACTACTGTATATACTCGAGTATAAGCTGAGTTTTTTAGCCCCAAACTGAGCCCTCAAAAGGTGACTAGGCTTATACTCGGGTCAACAACCACGAGGGTCCCAGAACTGTGCTGGATTGAGATGTGCCAGCAATTTAATTAATTTTACCATATTTTCATGTATTTTCATTTTAGAAACTCACTAGCAGCTGGTGAACTTCCCAAGCTCGGCTTATACTCAGCTCAATCTATTTTTCTCAGTTTTCAGGTCAAAATTAGGTACCTCGGTTTATATTCTGGTCAGCTTATACTCAAGTATATATGGTAACAATACTCTTGCACTCCAAAGATTAATATCATTTATTGCTTTGTTTCCATGCAGCAATCCAGTCTCTTGGTTCTTCTTTTGAACCATTACATACAACTAGTGGGAGGTAGAGATGGATTACATCCCACCAAAAGTCAAGCTCAGTGATGATACCTTTATCTTCTTAGATGGCAAGTGGGTAAATGAAACATGTGTTCAGGCAGCATTTTCCTCCTCCACAGAGGCTCATAAGAAACATTCAAACAAGAAGATACACAATGACTGGACCTTGTGGGAAGAGAACAAGGCTCTCTGGGAAGAAAACAAATCCCTCCGGATGGAAAACCGTGTTCTCCGGGAAGAAAATAAGGCACTCCAGTGCTTGCGGATGGAGAACAAAGGCATACAGGTTATCTATGATGAGAGTCTCCAACAGGTCCTCCAGCAAGAAAATAAGCCTTTAGCAGCCCTTCCAGTCCTAGCAGGTCTCCAGGATGGGCTAGAAAAAAAGGCTATTACACTCATCCAAGACGAGAAAAAAGCCCTTCAAATCTTTCGTGACAAGAACCTGACTTTGAAATCCTTCTCCGAAGAGAAGAAACTCACCCCTCTCTTCCAAAATGAAAAACTATCTGCACAGTTCTTGGGGAAGGAAGATGCCCCAGCCCAGGATGCTAAAAAGACTATAATTCCAGAGTTCAACAATAAGGCGGCAGCAGCAGCAGCAGAGACAGCAAAAGCTGTTCAGGAAGTCCAGCAGCAAGATAACAACCCAGTGCCAAGGAAGGAAGTAAAGAAGACTTCCATGCCATCCCTGGAGGAGAGTGAGACACTTGAAACTGTCCAGAAACTGAATCAAACTGTACTATGCCTCTTAAGAGAAAACCGTGCACTTCTGGAGGAGAAAGAAGAGCTTCAGACGGTTCATGGAGGGAACAAAATACTTTGGGAGGAGAACAGTAGGCTTAAGCTGCAACAAAATGCCATCAGAAATGCTATTGGTAATATTATTGCTCAGATGAGCTTACTGCAGGAGGAGCTGAATTCCTTTGCTTTCATGCAGGAGCCAGAGAATGCAATAAAGAAGCCTGACACTTGCTGAAACCTGAATCGTCCCGGGAGAGATGCTCGGTTGAATACCAAGAAGTTGACCTTTGCTAAATGATCTCTCTTCTGTGACATAGTAAAGTTCTGTTTTGGATGCAGGAAAAGTGTGGTATTTCCCCCCCCCCAAAAAAAAATGCTTAACATTAATGTGTAGATCTGTTAAAAGCCTCTTAAACAACCAAGAGCACAGAAAGAGACCTACTGTAGTCAGAATGCTACCATAAAAAAAAGTGGTCCAATAGGGTATCTTATTACTTGAAACTGAATGCTAAGTTCCTGAATCTCCACATTCATAATTCACCAGTGGAAATATTATTAAATCAGATTAATACTACATCAGTGAGCTTTCTGGTGGCCGAAGCTCAAGTGTTCCCTGTCCTTTTCCATGTAAAACTTCTTTATTTTCTTCTGAAGATAAAAGACATTTAGAAACTGCTGTCTATCCAGTTAGGACTACACTGAAAAGATGGTAGAAAAACCTGCCATGTGCCCTCTCTGAGTACAAAAGTGTTTTGTTTCCCAGGCTACCAGACCACTGGTCCAAAAATGATGAAGGACATGATGATATTCCACATCACCACTCAATAAGGGGAATGGAATTCACTGAATGGGACCTGAACTGCACTCACATTCATAACCTGTTCTGTTCTAAGAGGAGTTAACTTAGAGCAGGACATTTAGAGAATTTTGGGCTGGGCAGTTACTGATACAGACAAGGTGTTGAAATGCCCTAAACCTGGATTTTGCTCTCTGCGTGGTATCAGCACTGGGGGTTCTAAACTTTGGTGACTGTGTGCAGCTGGAGAATTAACTGAAATAACTGTTGGTTCTCCATGTAGGGTAGAGGTCCCTGAGCATTGTCTTGGTAGGAGTATTGTAATTACTGGTCGATCAGATTCTCTTCATAAGGAAGAGTAACGGTGTTGTTGAATTTAAAATGGTGAGTGGACTGATTAGTTTTCCAGGCAAATGACAAAAGGGGCTTGCATTTTGAAACCAGTACACTTAATAAATGTGTGCTGGTCTAAAGCCTGCCCAGAGACTCTACCAATTTATTAATATGATTCTGATCAAAGATTCACCAAAGCAAGGGTAAGGCGTCCAACACCTTACAAAACTGAATCCGGGATAGTGGGGCGGGACCAACGTCATGACGTCATGGGCGGGGCCAACGTCACGTCGTCATGGGCGGGGCCAAAAAATAAAGGAGCAAAAAATGGCTCCAATAAACTGTGCATGCGCAGAAACTCAATCTGATGCATTGCGCATGCATCAGATTGAGTTTCTGCGCATGCACAGTTTATTGGAAAATAAGCCATGTGCCGATTTTCGGGGGGCTCTAAAAATATAAGCCACCCCCCGAAAATAAGCCATCAGGCCATTTTTGGCCATTTGGGGGCGGGGGAGAATATAAGCCATGGCTTATAATAGGCTATTATGAGCCATGGCTTATATTCTTCCCCCCCCCCAAATGGCCAAAAATGGCCTTATGGCTTATTTTCGGGGGGTGGCTTATATTTCTATATACTCAGTATATAGAAATATAAGCCACCCCCCGAAAATAAGCAGGCAGCCTGCTCGGACACAGAGAATACACCCCCCAACTCTGCTTACCTTGAAGCTCTGCTTATTTTCTCTCCCGACTAACAGCTGATCAGACTCAGAGACTTTTTAAAAAACTCCGGTAGGGAAACAAGGAAGGGGGGAAATTTCAGCGATGTGATTGGCTCTCTATGTCAGCTGACATAGAGATCCAATCACATCGCTGAATAGGTGTTTCCCCTATTCAGCGATGTGATTGGCTCTCTATGTCAGCTGACATAGAGAGCCAATCACATCGCTGAATAGGTGTTTCCCCTATTCAGCGATGTGATTGGCTCTCTATGTCAGCTGACATAGAGAGCCAATCACATCGCTGAATTTTTGGAGCCATTTTTTGCTCCTTTTTTTTTTTTTAAATGCCTGCTGCCGAAGAGAAATCGGGACAGCTGGGACGTCATGGGGGAATTCCGTGACCATTTTCCTAAAAATGGTAACTCGGGATTTCCCCTCTCAAATCGGGACTGTCCCTGAGAATCCGTGACGGTTGGCCGCTATAGGGCCATCTTGATCCTCTGGTGGGAAATAAAGTCATTCACTTTTCGTTCTTTCTCATTCCCAAGACTTCTGTGTATGCTCTTGCTAGAAAACCCTAGGACAGTGATGGCGGACCTTTTAGATACCGAGTGCCCAAACTGGAACCCAAATCCCACTTATCACAAAGTGCCAACATAGTAACAGAGAAGGAAAGAAATGCTCCCATTGGGCTGCTGGGCAGAGGGGCGGGGCAAACTCTGTGCTGGGGGTAGGGAGGAAGAGCTCCCATTGGGTTGCAGGCAGAGAGGCGGGGCAAACTCTGTGCTGAAGTGAGGAAGTGTTCCCATTGAGCTGCTAGGCAAAGGGGTGGGGCAAACTCTGTGCTGGGGTGACTGCATGGGTGCCCTCAGAGAGGGCTCCAAGTGCCACCTCTGGCATGTGTGCCATAGGTTCACCATCACTGCCCTAGGAAGAATCACCATTAAGCCACACACACAAGCAAACTTTCTGCCAAAAGTTAAGCCCCTCTCATTCTTGATCAATGTATACACCCAGGGCAAAATGCTAATTATTGTACTCTGTTAACTGCCCAGAGTGCGCTAAGCACTATGGAGCAGTATATGAGTGTTCTTACTATTGCTATTACTCCAAGTATGTGGGTGCTACGCAGCTGCCAGGAGTTGGCGTATCTTCCACCGTCGCCCCAAGCCAGGCTAATGAAGCCATTCTGTGGGGGCTGGTGTGAATCCAGGGGGGCTTTGGGTCTCCACCCACTGAGCCTACTTTTGAAGTGGTAGGTGTGTTAGTCTGTGCAAGCATATCAGAAAGTAAGCAATCCAACAAAAGACAAAAAACATTGTGTCACCTTAAAGGTTAATTGCTGTATTTTAATGTTAGCTTTCGTGGATCAAGTCAACTTTGTCAGATAGAAGAGTAAGACCTAATGGCATCAACTGATACGCCAGATACAGAGGCACACAACGGTTGGCCAGCCTAACAGAAAAGTAGCATTATAGCTTTTTACAGCTGACAATAATGGAAAATCCTGAGTTATTCAAACTTGCTGCAAAGGTTGACCGTTTTGAATTGCAAGTGGTTGCAAAACAAACTTCTTTGCAAGCCGATGCATCACATCTAAAGGACGGATGTACAACATTGTGGCATTACACATTTGCCAATGAGTTGGCATCTATCGACAATGATTTAAGTGACTCAGGCAAAATTACAGCATAATAAACTGTCAGTTGTGGTGCATCAAATTTGATGTCCCAGAAATTTTTGACCCTGAGATGGGTGTCCAGCATATGCATGTAATTGTAATTCTTCTCTTCTAGAATGGCAGCTTTCAAGCCTTGTGTTGTTGTGTCCAGGTAGCTAAAAGTGGTTTTAAGCAGGTTTCTCTTGGGTGTCTGATGTATGTCTTTTGCAGAGACTGTCCTAATTGAGAGGAGAGAGGGGAAATTTTGGGAAGAGATGGCAGAAACCATGGCAGCCCCACAGGCCGTTTCATTTCTTCCTGCTGCGGAAGGGAAGGTGCAGCAACGGCTTGGAGTGAAGGAGGGCACAGGCAGGATCCTGTGGATGGAATCCTTAATTACCACCTAATTTTGCCACCGACTAGCTGAGTGATGGCTAGCCTTGGCACTCCAGCTGTTCTTGCACTTCAATCCCCAGCAGAAGCCCTGATTAGCAGGAGGAGTCCTGACTACTTGGGCCTATTCTGGGAACTACTGAAGCCCAAGAAGAGCAGAGGGTTATTATTAGCGTAGCAGCCACCCCTGGCCCTGGCTAGCAGCGGTTCTCCCCGCCTGGGTGGCCACAGGCTTCCCATGAATGAGCAGCGAGGCGAGCGAGGGGGCCAAGCAAACTCTGCTGTGCTCCAGCCTTCTGAAGCGTGTGAGTTCGAATCCTGCAGCTGCCCAGGGCTTCAGGCCTGACTCAGCCCTTCCGAGGTAGGTACTACTAAAAGGAGTCACTTGTGGACTGCCCAGACAGAGGCAGAGGGCATTGTAAGAAGCGCTGCGGGGCAGTAGTAGTAGTAGTAGTAGTAGTAGTAGACAGAGTGTCATTGCTATTGTCGTGGGGGGGGGGGAGGAATGGGTGTGCGGTCCCTCCCTGGAGGAGGGACACACGCGCGCACACACGTGTATTGTTTGGGTTCCTAAGGGCTGGCTTTCGTTGCCAACGGCTTCCGGCCCAAGGTGGGAAGTGACGTCACCGGTGCGTCCCGCATATTCTCTCCCCCCCCCCACTTCCAGCACCGTTTCCGGCTGACGTGAGTTCCGGCTGTTCCTCCCCGGACGCCCGGGCGGAGAGGATGGCGGAGGTGGCCGTGGGGGGCGAGGCGTGGGGGGAGCGGCTGGGCCTGTGGGAGCGGCCCCTGCGGCCTTGGGCGCCCCTGACGGAGCGGCAGCGGGCCTCGGTGGAGGAGATGCGCCAGGCCCTGCCCTGCCCGCCCGCCCCGCCGGAGGTCAGCAGCAAGGGGGGGGAGGGGGCCCTCCCTTGCCCCGGGGGAGGGGTGGGTGTGGGGAGGGGGGAGAAGGGGTGAGCGGGGCCACGGGAGGGAACCCAGCCGGGAAGGCGGTGTCGTCTGTCCTCGCCCACGGCCTGTCGCTCAGGTTGGGGTGGGCCAGATGGGGCCCCCTGCGCCAATTCATCCGGCCCACACGAAGCCCTCGTCGCTCCCGGAAGAGGAAGTAAAATGCACCCGTATGGGATTTTTTTACTTCCGCTTCCAGGAGCGACAGGCTTTGCGGGCTGGATGAATTGGTGCTGGGGCCGCATCTGGCCCTCAGGCCATAGTGACCAGCTCTCTCGACCATGTGACTGGCCCGTGTCCCAAAAGGTTAGGGCAGGTAGGTGTGTGTGTGAGACAGGCAATTTTATGGAGGCCGTGTACTGACTCCTAGGGACTGTGCCGTGTTAGTGGTTAAGATGCTGAACTTGATGGCTGGAAGGTCAGACCTGAGTATGGCATGACAGAGTGAGCTCCCATCTCTGTCCCAGCTCCTGCCAACCTAGCAGTTCAAAAGCAAGAAATTGCAAGTAACAGTACAGTAGATAAATAGGGACCATTTCGGTGGGAAAGGTAGTAGTGTTCCGTGCATTCCGGTGTCTAGTCCTGCCTGCCATATTCTTGTGGCCAGTTGATCCTTCACCTGCCAGATCTTCCCCATAAGACACATGAGGCGGAAACGCCATCCAAAAATAGAACTTTATTTGGCCAAGAAAAGAACCAGGTGGACTTATCGCCAAAAAGGTAGAGTAGAACCCACACCCAGCAGACGTTAATAGCTCTTTTATAGTCTTGTTTCCCCAGCCACACTTCAGTGAATCTTACATACCTCAAGAACTTTCACTTGCCAACTCTTAACCTTGCCTATGTAGTTTTTCTACTTTTTGACAGTTGTCATTCCTAGTGCAAGCATGGTATTGCACAACCAAAATGGCTGTGGTTATGCTAAGCACAAACATACAAATACAGACATAGAAAGCACATCAACAGGACCACGGAAACATCTGCAGACACAGGCAGCACTGGCTCTCTGGCTGCAACGAACCCTACCAGGGCTACTGAACATTGCCTCGTTTTTATTTATCCAAGTCCAAAGCACTAACATTTAAAACTATATAATATTTAAAACAAAACCCCCACTAATCATCTAAAAATGTATGTAGGCATAAACGACTTATTCATAGTCTACTTTTCCAATATCCAGTAGTTTGCATAGCCCTGTCATTTGCTTCAAAGAAAGCAAATTGCCACAGATTGCCAGATGTTCAAAGTCTTGTGCAGTTGTACCTCACTTAAAGAGCATAATGCGTTCCACGGGATTGCTCTTTTAGCGAGTTTGCTCTTTAAGCAGAACACCATTGGAAGTGACCCATTGTGACTTCTGCCAGGGAGGATTGTGAACCCCGATTTATTTGTTAAGTGAGTTTTTGGTTGGTTTTATTTGTTAAGCGAGGCAACCAAGTTAGTCTTTAAGTGAGGCGCTCCTTATGCGAAGTTTGACTGTATCTTGCCACATTCACATTGTTATCATTGTCAATGTGGTCCTACTTCTCTAAGTTGATTTTGCATTATGTCACCTCAGTTCAGTGTCTTCCATGTCCCACATTGGGGATGGTAACCTGATGCTGGCTTCTCCTTTGTTGCTTATAAGTCTCCAGGTGATATTTCCCCCCACAGTTGAGTTCATTGAGCCTGTGCTGCAAATGGAAATGGTGCTCCTGTTTCTAGGAAGCTCTTTCTTGACTTGATGGATGATGTTGAAGTCCAAACATTGGATGCCTTGGGTCTGTTTCTTGTTTTTTTTCTTCTCAACTTTTGCTGGTACTGTAGAGTACTTGTCTTTTTTCCTCTGGAGGTGTTATATCCATGAGTAAGAAGATTTTATTAACATGCATCAATTGTAAACAGCCCGTAACTATACAGCCTGCTTCATAATGGGCCACAGTAACTTGATTAGCCTTGAGTCTCAGTAGGAATTAAGCTTCCTGTAAATTTCTCCCTTGTAGTCATGTCTGATTCTAGGGTTCGGTGCTCATCTCACCTCGTCATCCGCAACCAAAGAGCCAGAACTCTCTGTCTACAGACATTTCCATGAGCATGTGGCAGGCATGAGTAGACACTGGAGTGCACGGGATGGTGTTACCTTTCCACCAAAGCAGTGCCTGTTTATTTAGATAGATAGCAATTTCTTGCTTTCCAACTGCTAGGTTGGCAGAAATGGGGCAGGCAATGAGCATACACTCCATTGAGCAGCACTTGGGTCTCAAACTGCTGACCTGCTGGTCATCAAGCTCAGAGTCTTAATCACTAAGCCACTGTTCTAGTTTGCTGGAGACAGACACAGTAGGGACATGACCTGTCTTATCTACCTGTCTATCTATATAGGAGGGTCTTTTAGTACTTGAGTATTGTTTTAGAAAGGTCCTGTTACAAATTGTGTATGTTGTATGATAATGGCATTAAAATGTTTGCCTGTGTATTGATGCTTTGCTAATTTTATAGAGCTGTGAGGAAGGACTTTATTGGTTAATAAGCCAGGTTGTTCATCTGACTGTATATGTTTTCTCTGCTTACAGTCTGAAATAAACAGTGATGGTATGTTCTTCAAAACTTTTAAAAGCAGCAATTAAAATAAGGTTGAATATGGTTTCTAGACTGTAATTCTTGGCAGACTTATTTATTTAATTTTGTTGTGTATGTATGTCTATCTGGCTGGATATGTTTTTATTTTTCTGATATTTATATGTTAGTCTTGTATACAGTAACGTTTTATGTTCTACCTGCAAAGGCATATGCCTAGTGCAAGTAGAAAATCTACTCCATGTCCAGATAAATACAATTATTTTATTTATTACAGAGTTTGTGGTTTTTTAAAATTGTTTTCAAATGGCAAAAACAAAACAAAACACTAAGATATATGTACTTAGGTAACAGAAGACCTAATGGTTAGAGCAGTATGACAGTGGAACCAGCTGCCTCAAGAGGAGGTCAGCGCTCCCAACACTGGAAGCTCTCAAGAAATAATTGGACAATGAGCTGTCATGTCTGTTTTGATTCAGATTCCCGCATAGAACTGTACAGTACTGTATTACTTTATTCCATTTTAAAGAAGCTGCTTCATGCTGTTCCTGTTTTTGAGTAAATGCTACCTTTGGTCATTTATTCAAATGGGACCAGATTAGTAATAGTCTGGTTTCTTTAATTATTTAATTGAAGTAATCCTTCAGTTTATTTAGTTCCGTTTAACTGTCATTCACTACAGTTCTTTATTTCGCTAACAGCTTCCCATTGAAGATTTAAGCAGTCTTGGACAACCATCGTTAGCCGTAACATTGACAGCTGCAGTGCCGGAATCCACTGAGGACATTCTTTTGAAAGGCTTCTCTGCTTTGGATATGGAAAGTGAAAGGATTGAAACTGCTCAACAGGTAGAAAAAATTCTCAATGTTATGCCAATACATGTGGGCTCTTACTGGACAGAGCAGACTGAATTCCTGCTAGAGTAGGGGTGCCCAAACTTTATGGGCTGCGGGCCGGCCACTTGGCTGGTCACTATGGCCTGGGGGCCAGATTCAGCCCCTGACACCAACTCACCCGGCCCTGTATGGGCGTGTTTTCCGCTTCCGGGAGCGACGAGGGCTTCGCGGGCCAGATGAATTGGCATTGGAGGCCGGATCCAGCTCCTGGGCCATAGTTTGGGCACCCCTGCATTAGAGACTGGTTAGTGGTGGATTGTGGAGGTGTTAAGGTGAGGCAGACGCACTCCCTGTTAACAGAGATCTCCACTGTCAGGGCAGCCCTCTGGATTGAGCCCACAAAATACCCTGCCTGAGTCTGTCTTAGTAGTATTCTTTGCCCTTGTTTTCAGTTGTTGTTCAGGAAATGCGCATCAAAAGTAAGACACCAGCCCCCTTCTCAATCTACTTGACAGAGCTTTGCAAACGGCAGCTGGTCGATAAAAGTATTTTCCCCACTGCTCTCAGTAGGTCCCCCCTTCCCTCCAAAACCCTTGGTCAAATGACACTCAAACTTTTAAAGCAGTTATTTTAAGAACAGTAATGAAGAACAGATACCCAGTGTGTCATAGTAGACAGAGTGATGGACTGGTACTTGGGAAGCCAGTGTTTGAATCCCTGCTCAGTTGTGGCTCATTGGGGGAGTGGATCTAGTAAAACCACTCGTTAAATATTTCACTTACCTTGAAAGCCATATTAGGATCACTATAAACTGGCTCCAACGACAGAACATAGTATAACTAATGAAGGACAAGGGTTTGGCGGTCCATTATAAATATTTCTTATTTCTTGAAGTCTCTAGAGTTCTATCCTACCCAGAGTGTTTGCAAATAATATGGAAAGAATGATTGCAGCTCATTAAGACTGGGTTGTCTAGAATTCGGTCTTCTGTGGCTACTGTCCTGGTCTTGGTGTTGGGATCCTTTCAGCTGAATCCCTCTAGGAAGGCTCCTTACTGTTGTTGTCATTCAAGTGCTGACCATCACTCAGGATTAATTCCAAGGTTGCATCTCTTCTTGCTAGTTCTATGCTAAACTATTCCAAATCTTAAATGTTTTTTTTTAATTGACCCACTTTTCTTGTAAAAGAGGACTCAAATCTTAGATTATCCAGAAGTATTGTCTTTGTTACAACATATTTATCCAGCAAATGAGAAGATAATCGAAAATGGCCACTGTTACAATACTGACAGCACGTGATTGTCCCCATGTCCTGTTCTTCTGTCAGTGGAATATTAGCATGTCACTGTTAGTAAAAGATCTTTTGGTCATGGTATTTCTAGTCACAGTTTTTTACTATTGGACACAGCCCCTTTCAATATTTTGAAAATTAGGTAAAGGTCGCCCTTCTTCCAAAGCCGGTCATATCCGACTCTAAGCTCCGGTGCTCATTTCCATTTATAGCCAAAGAGCCAGTGCTATCTGCCTCTGCAGATGTTTCCGTGGTAATGTGGTAGGAATGACTAGACACCAGAGTGCACAGAACGCTATTACCTTCCCACTAAAGTGGTCCCTATTTATCTACCTGCAGTTTCTTGCTTTTGAACTGCTAGGTTGGCAGGAGCTGGGACAGAGATGGGAGTTTACTCCTTCGTGCAGTAGTAGGGTCTCGAACTGCTGACCTGCCGACCTTCCAGTCATCAAGTTCCATGTCTTAGCCACTAAGTTACCGCAGTCTCTTTTGAGTATTACCATACCATTTTTCTATCATACATATCAATGGGTGAGTAGATTTCTTGTATTCCCAAAGGTTAGCTACTTTTGACTAACTTGTTGATCATACTAAACACTATAGTTCCTTTCCCTCTAGAAGCTGGGAGCATTCCCTGCTGATGATTGGGCAAGAAATGAACAAGGAAGGGGATGTATGCAGCTTCACATAGTTACCTGAAGGGACTTGGGCACTTTCAGTTACATTAGGCAGTAGCATTTAATCAAATATTGTGTTTTAAAAAGCTTACATTTCTTTTCAATTGTAGTGAAATTGGAATTCTTCCTTTCTTCTAGTTTTTCTCATTGTTTGACCAGCTCCATACCCAAATGGATCAAGATGAAGGTACTAAGTACAGGTGAGTGTGGTTTACTTTTCTCAGTTGTATTTTGACTGTCTTGCATTTTTCATGCCCATACTGTGTGTGTGTGTGTGTGTGAGTGTGTGTGAGAGAGAGATTGCTTTTGCAGTTGGAGGCACCTGATCATCACCTGCCCAAGCAATACTAATTGGATCCAGTCAGATAACATTCTGGCTGGCTCAAGTTCTCTGTATATGAATATGGTGCTAACTAGCATGATTGTTGGAGTAACTGTAAGAGATGAACCCTGAGAGAATGTTTGTGTGTTCTTCCCTTTCAAACACCTCATGTAGATTCTTGCTAAAATGACCTGTGTGATTGTGCTGGGTAGTCACGGACTATGAAAGGGTGTGGGCAAAAATGCAAATTTAGGAGAGAATTGTGGATTAGAGTTGGCTTTTTCATTACAGGTTGAAAAGGTTCCTTGCACTTTACCAAATGGGTAGTAAGCTTCATTTATAATGATAAATGTTCTGTGAGTTTTAGCTAAAAGAAACAAATGTTTTTGTATGGTCAAATTAACAGAAGTATCTCAAGGTACTCCTCTGCATGAAGTGAAATAAAGGGGAAATGGAACTATCGGACTGAAGGAGGGGATTGCAAAGAATCACCATAGAAAAGGTTATGTTCTTCTGTTACACTGCAGAGTTAGAAACCCCTTGAGAAGGCCTTGGGATATTATCTTAGTGGATCGACAGATTCATTCTGAAATAGGGATGAATGAATTTGTCATGTTTAAAATCCTTACTTTTTTTTATGTCACTAGGCAGACCAGGGCTTATTTATCTGGATTTGAAGAGCAGTGTGATGCTATATTGAATGATGTGAACAGTGCTCTTCAGCATCTGGAGTCATTACAGAAGCAGTATCTCTTTGTATCAACCAAAACAGGGACGTTGCATGAAGCCTGTGAACAGCTGTTGAAAGAGCAGGTAATCTGAGATTTAGTTAAGAAAAAATAGTTCAGCTAAACTGCAGGAGCCACAGAAGTGACCTTAGGGGCAGCATGTGACCCAGGCATTCACAACCTAAGGCCTGTGGGCCTAATCCAGAAGCCCACCATCAGAAGTCCCAAAATGTCACTTACTGTGGCGGCGGCGGGGGGAATGGCACCATTTCCCCGTCTTCTTGCATAGCTTCCACCACTCCCCACAGTGGCGGGAGCCTGTTCGGATCATGTTGCTCCATTTGGGGAATTTTTTGCTGCTTTTCCACTGTTTTTCGGCAGCTAGAACGTGACGTTTGGGCACTTGCAGTGCCAGGCAGAGCTTACATCTCCAACTGCCGCATTCTTGCTGTTGAAATGGCGGGAAAATATTGGGAACCCCTGATGTAACCTACGGTCTGCACTTTGCCAATATTTGTTTTAAACCATGAAACCAATTAAGTATACAGTGAAACCTCGCATAAAGAGCGCTTTGCTTAGAGAGTAACTCACTTACAAAGCAGAATTTTCTCTGAATGGTCACCTCCCTTAACAAATAAAACCAACCAAAAACTCATTTAACAAATAAATCAGGGTTCGCAATCCACCCCCCCCCCTCCAGTCACAATTGGTCACTTACAAAGGTGTTTCGCTTAAAGAGCAAACTCGCTTAAAGAGCACTCCCATGGAACGCCACGGCGAGTGGGCGGTGATATAAATATAAATAAATAAATACATTATGCTCTTTCAGCGAGGTACAACTGTATCCATTTTAAGGAAATGACTAGTACTGTACTGAGTCATCAGGGTGGCGCAGTGGTTAAATTGCTGTACTGCATCCAGAACATTGTGAGTTCAATCCTGGCTAGGACTCAAGGTTGACTCAGCCTTCCATCCTTCTGAGGTCAGTAAAATTAGTACCCAGCATGTTGGGGGCCAAGTGCTGGTTAACTTGTGAACTGCCCAGAGTGCACTAAGCGCCGTGGGGCATTGTATAAGTCTAATTGCTATTTATTTATTAGCTTCCAGCTGCATGCTAAAAATTCCCCGATGTAGCCATGCAGCTTGTGTACAAAGAGGCAAGGCATGCATATTTAGAGGTGCATGAAAGTCAGGCATGCTCAAGTAAGTTCTTTTACTAGAAGTAATAGTTTTAGCATATACATGTTCCTTATTATACACACCTGTGAAATAGTATAATATACTTTTATATAAAATCAAGAACTGGAATACCAACTACTGTACAGACAAATCTGTAATTATATGTATTATCAGTAGGTAGCTGTGACTTCCATGAGGCAACCTGGGACCTTGTGGGCTTTAATGTGTTTTTAGTTGCCTGCTAAAAATAACTTAATTTCTTTTTGAATAGTCAGAGCTTGTGGACTTGGCAGAAAATATCCATCAGAAACTGTCATATTTTAATGAACTGGAAAATATTAACACAGTAAGTATTTTTGACAGGAAATAGCAGCACTTGTTTTTCACTTAAAATTCATTAAAGATGTTGGGGGGGGGTCATTTTAAATGCTTAGATACCTTAATGAACAATTTGCATTTTTAAAGCTGTGGTCTAGAAAATCAATGAGGCGAAGTGTACCTAGAATTTAATTAACTGGAACATGGCTCCAAACAGCTGCGCAGAAGATTGGACTGTTGAGCATTTATTGTAGTGTTTTAAAAAGAGGTAAAGCAGCATCTCTCTAACCGGAAGACATCTGGGCATTTAAACAAATGTCAACATGCTTTGATTGCTAATGGAAACTACAGTGGTGAGCGGAAGTTTTTCCGTGATGATCTTCCCTCTCTGGGAGCGGCTTCCCCAAGGGGTCACCTCGATCCTTCATTGCCTTGAGCAAGCCCTGAAGCTTGCCTGGAGCAGGCTACTTGTTTCTCTTAGCATTCCTCTAGTTTCTCAGGAGATTCGTTGCATCTCAGGAGGTGTGTTAGTCTCTGTTTCAAGCATATCAGAGAGTAAACAAAACAAAAACGTAGCACTTTGAATGAAGAGTAACTGTTGTATTTTAATGTTAGCTTTCATGGATCAAGGCCACTGATGAAGTGGACTTGATCCACGAAAGCTAACATTAGAATATAAGAGTTATTCTTCAAAGTGCTACAGCATTTTTGTTTTGTTTATTCTCTGATCTGTGTCACACAGAATGCCTTAAACCCGAAACTTGTTATGAAATGTGTTGCCTATCAGTTCAAATTAAATTTAAACAAACTGATTTTTGCAAGCTTCTGTAGTCTTTCCTGTAAGGTAATTCTCAGAGTAAGCGTTCAAGCAATTTTCTGTTCATTTTGGGAGATGACTAGTTGTGTTGGTCTCTGTTTGCCAAACTGCAGAATTAATGATAGAATGAGGTATTGCAGTACAGGTGTGGTGTGGAGTGAATTGTTCAAGATTTCAAGTATTCTGGACTATTTTGGCTGCTTAAAAATAATACTCTTCCTTGAAAATGTTGTAATTAAGTGTGTAAAAATTGAGTCTTGCTATAGCTGGAAATTTTTTTCTGCAGGCTCATTAACATCTTGTCTCAGCATTTTCCTATACCTTTCTGGATTTTTCTTAACAGAGAAGGAGAGGGGTTTTCATTTTTTAGAACCCACAACTCCACTGACTTTTGTTTAAATCAAAATAGAGTAAGTTGGCATGGTTTAAAATGGTGTACCTTTACTTTTCTAGTAAATTGCATAGTTAATAATAAATAATTGAGATGTCTTTTATTATTGTTTTTATTGATACTTTTGTAACTCATTTTCCCCTCTTTTGAAGAAACTGAATTCCCCTACACTCTCTGTAAACAGTGAGGGTTTCATCCCTATGTTGGCTAAACTTGACGATTGTATAGTATATATTTCTTCACATGTAAGTCCTGCTTACTTTTGCATTCCATTATTTTATGATGTTTAATTCTGTATTTCATTGACTTGTATCTCAAGGAAATCCAATGACAAAGCAGCAAAGAGAACAGTTCCATGTCAATTTCTGATTACCTTTGCTCCTTCTTGCTACCCACAAGAGGTCTATAATAATGCTGTGGATCTTGTTTGTTTAAGTACAGTATCTTAAATCTGTAGGCTAGAATGGTTTGCTGAAATCCATGTAATTCTTCCCTGTGTCTACAAAATATGGAAACCTGAAAATCATAGCCAGAGATTTATGTACCTTCCATAACATCCTTGGCTAGAGAAATTTAGATTCTTAGAAAGGCAAGAGGTTGAAAGCAACAGTATACACATTAACTAATAAACAGAAGGAGCCATGAAGAGTCAGCTTCAGAAAAGTTTTATGCAAGAGTAGTGAGGTCTTGTTTTATGGAAACCTTGCAGCACTTACATGTTTTGAGGCTTAAAGTGAGATTTGTCCATGTATAAGATGCATCCCCCCCTAAAATACACCGGAAAAACAGTGCGTCTTACACTCTGATGTGCCTTATACGCCAGCAAACATGGTGTATGATTCCTGTCTTTCATAGACTGTATTTTCCCAGTTCCATGCTTGGCGTCTTCTTTTTAATTAACTCTACTTTAATTACAAAATAAAATATAAGAATGTACTACTCTGATCAGAAAACTTTAGTTAGTAGTTAGTTTAAGAGTACAATCAATATATGTGTAAGGAAGAAAAATAATATTGTAGGTGAAATGCCTAAGTACAGTTTTCTTTTTCTAAAATGTGGATTTTAATTTACTTGCAGATGAGTTCTGCTCCCCTTGTTGCATTCCATATTCCAGGACCTCGTTCTTTATATGGTTACCCATTGCTGTTTTGAGATGTAATGACTTGTTCATCTCCTTAAAATATGTGCATTTCATATGCTGTAGGAGAAACCTTTGAACTGTTCTAAGGAAGATCTAGGGCATGGGTGCCCAAATTTTTTGGGCCATGGGCCGGTCACATGTTTTAGGGGGCTGGTCTCTTTGGCCTGGGGCCAAATCCGACCCCCAAGGCCAATTCACGAAGCCCTTGTCGCTCCCGGAAGTGGAAGTAAAATGTGCCTGTATTGGCGTGTTTTAATTTCCACTTCTGGGATTGACGAGGGCTTTGTGGACAGGATGATTTGGCATTGGGGACTTATATCCGGCCCCCAGGCTGTAGTTTGGGCACCCCTGATCTAGGGGGAAATTGAATTTTTGTGGTCAAAGTACTGTATAAGCAACTATTGGTTGAAATCCCATTGCACAATTATGCAAACAGTGTAACCTTTAGATGTAATTGCTGCAAGTTAGGACATCTCTGCAGGATACATATGAATGAAATCAAGTTCCAGAAAGCCAGATATAGGCTGACTATCAGGAAACACTTCTTTGCTGTTAGAGTAGTATAAGAATGGAACCGATTGTCTTGGGAAGCGATGAGCACTCCAGCACAAGATCATTAAAGAGAAAGTTGGACAATCATCTGCCAGATCTGCTTTGGATTTGGATTTCTGCTTTGAGCAGGGGGTTGGAATCAATGGCCCCATAGGCTCTTTCCGACTCAATTATTCTATGATTATTCTATGATCTCCGTAGACATCGGTTGCATACTGAGTTGCACTACTCAGTATGCAGTAGATCATTGGTTCCCAAACTTGAGTCCCTATGTATTCTTGGACTACAATTCCCAGAAGTCTTCAGTATTGACTGTGCAGACTAAAGTTTCTGGGAGATGCAGTCCTCTATGGAACACCAGTACAACACAATTTGGTAAACGCTGCAGTAGATAATATCTACGAGCTTTCTTAACTTATGACAGTTTGGTTTCACAGGTTGCACCATTTGCATAACTAACAATATTTCAGCCTTTTTGACCCTTCTAACTTTTTGTTTTGTTTAATATTACTCGTTTAAAAACCTTTTATTTTTTATTTTTTTTTCAGCCAACATTTAAGGACTATCCTGTGTATTTGTCAAAGTTTAAACAATGCCTTTCTAAAGCTATGCACCTCATGAAAACATACACTGTGAATACACTCCAGAACCTAACAAACCAATTAATTAAAAGGGTAAGTTGGAAGAACCGGTACAGACTTAGTTCATGTGGCCAGAATGTGAAACTTGAACTGAAGCTTCTTGGAATATCTTCTAAACAAATGTTGTTTTTTGATTTGTTGTTGTTGTTCAGTCGCACAGTCGATTCTGACCCTTTGTGATGACCCCATGGACCACTGTCCGCCAGGCACTTCTGTCCTCCACCATCCTCCTCAACTCGCTCAGCTCTGTGCCCATTGTCTACAATACCATCTAGCCATCTCATCAATTTTTTGATACTTGAACAATATTGCAGCAGTGGATTAAGACTCAGGAGACCTGGGTTCAAATCCCAGTTTACCCATGAAAGCTCACTGTTGACCATTCATTGAACATCTCATATATAGTAAAACCTCACATAAAAAGTGCCTCGCTTAGAGACTAACTTGCTTAAAGAGCAGAATTTTCTCTGAATGGTCGCCTCACTTAACTAAAACCAACCAAAAACTCGCTTAACAATTAATTCAGGGTTCGCAATTCCCCCCACCAGAAGTCACAATTGGTCACTTACAATGGTGTTTCGCTTAAAGAGCAATTCCATGGAACACATTATGCTCTTTTAGCGAGGTACCACTGTACCTTGAAAACCTTGTAAGAGTCCATCGTTGCCCCATCTAGCCCATTGTTATTAGTTCTGCCTGGCTGTGGCTGCCCAGTGGCTTCAGGCAAACTTATTTCTTTCCCTTACCTAGAGATACTTGGAAGTATCCAGTCGTCCTCCATCTGGGTACTAGCATTGTCTCAATCTTGTTTAGCTTTCAAAATAGAACAAGATAGGTGTGTTCTGGGTGGTAAGGCAGTCAGTAGCCACAAGATATTTGAAAAGGAGAAAATTCTATGTGAAATGGTCTTGGATTTGGTGAGCATTATTTTAATGAGAAGCTGAATTCACTCCCATTTGTTGGCCACTTTGCTCCTCCATTCCCTTTTGATTCAGTTCTAGTTACCTTTTACTGTATACCTTTCCCCTCTGTTTGTTGCGTTCATAATGGTGCTATTACTTAAGAGAACATCTGAGAACCCTGAGAACATCTGTCCATCCCACCAGAGCAGACCGGGGAGGCTCTCTCATTGTGCCATCTGCTAGGGAGGCTCATCTCTCTAGCACCAGAAGGAGGAGGGCCTTCTCTGGGTCTGCTCCGGCCCTGTGGAACCTCCTGCCAATTGAGCTGCGTCTCCAGACGGAGTTGCTGTCCTTCAGGAAAGGGCTGAAAACCTGGCTGGCAAAGCAGGTGTGGGGCACCGGAGATGGGGTGAGCCCTGCCTGCTGGCTGATTTAGTAACAACACTCTCTCCCTCTTTTAATCTGTAGGGGTCGGAGTAATTTTTGGTGGGAGTTTTAATGGGTTTTTTATTGGTTTTAAAAATGTGATTGGTTTTATTTTCTGTGAGCCACCCAGAGTCTTTGGAGTTGGGCTGCATCATCATCATCATCATCATCAATAATAATAATAATAATAATAATAATAATAATAATAATAATAATAATAATAATAATAATAATAATAATAATAATAATAATAATAATAATAATAATAATAATAATAATAATAATAATAAATCTGTCAAGGGTGTAGTTCATTGCTTTTAGTTTTAGTGGGTGAAATCCTATCGCTTAGTGTCATAAATTGCAGCTAAAGTAGAGCCATTGAATTAGTGGGGGTTTCTTGGGTCATCTTCTCTTTCAGTTCAATTGATTCAGTGACCCATCTCTAGTTCTTGCAACATATTACACTGAGCAACAGGACTTCAACCAGTATTGATATTGCAGTCTCAGTATGAAACTCTACTTTTTAACAAATATTCATGTAATGACATGGGTTTTTCTTAAGTAATAATTTTCCTAAGTGAACCCCAGTCTCTACTTTGCTCTCATATTTTAGTTTATCTTCTTGTCTTTGCTACCTCAGCTGCGTAGTAGCACCAAGTAAGGCCTCATTAACTGGTCCCAGGTGCTTCTTTGAGGTACCTTTATATATCCTCAGTTAATTGTAGACATCAGTAATTTAAGCTTTTAAAACAGGAATTTCAAAACCATGATGTATGGTCACATATAACGGATTTATTGTTGAACCAGTTTAGGAAAAGCATTCCATGTAAAATTTATATTGGAAGAACAGCTGGTGAAATTCTTAATTTTAAAGTGTGTTTTGGGGTGAAGTGCACTAGTACTGACTATACACTATACGGTGCTGTTGGCCTGTTGTAGTTCATAGTTTAACTTGGGTGCCCAAACTTTTCAGGCCGTGGTCTGGTCACCAGGTTCCTCCCGCCCGGAAGCAGAAGTAAAACGCGCATGCACAGAACCCTGCTGTAAATGACCCCTGGTTTTACTTCTGCTTCTGGGAGTGGTGAGGGTGCTGTGGTGCGGATCTGGCCCACGGGCCATAGTTTGGGCACTCCCGGTTTAATTGGTACATTCAGTATGTACTGTAAGTATGTAGTATAAGGAATGTTTACAGAAATGTGTATGTATGTAGTATAAGTATATAGTATAAGGATTATTTACAGAAATGTGTTTGTCTCTTTCTTTTAGGATCCTTCTTTTTCACCACATTCAGACAATGCGTTCACTTTATTTTATGTAAAGTTCAGAGCTGCAGCACCCAAAGTCAGAGTAAGTCAGATGATAGAAGTGATCAAGGGTGTGCTAATCTCACTGGGAAGAGTTGGTCTTTCTGAAATTCTTTGCTCTGCAATGTACTGCACAATTAAAATAATGTATAAATGCTCATAGTCAAGCCCTTTTCCTTTTTGAGTAAAAAAGAAAAAACAGGTCTGCCCAGTCTCCATAGCATTTGGAAGCAATTTACTAGATCTGAGCGGAAGTGAAAGAAATAAAATAAAAGAGGAAAAAGAGGGCAGACTATAATAAACAGACGCATATGTCAAGAGGTTGATTAGTCTCTTTCCAACATTACTCCCTTTCTTGTACAAACAAATAGCTCACAGCTTTGTGCTTTTTAAAAAAATCTCAATTTGTCACTTTAAACAGCTTGCTTTAATTGGCCCTCAAGGGCTTAAGCAGTGTGCTCTGGAGAGCGATCCTACTTTACAATATTGAAAAACACTATTTCTAGGCAGCTTGAAGGAAAGCAAGTTTCCCTTCCCATAGGGTTTAGGTCTTTGTAATGAGCAGCTTTGCGCTGATGAAGTAAATGCAAGAAAAATATGTCCCGGCTTACCATTCTTCCACTCCAGAACCTTCAGGTGAAGAAATGGAGCCTGGTGATACTTCCTTGCCCACACATCAGTCCTCTAGTACAGCGTTTCCCAGACTTGGTTCCACGGAACACTGGAGAACATCTGGTGAGGCAGAAACACTCATGTTCAGTAGAGTAACATTAGAACACAGGCCCTGGCACAGAGGAGATTACCTAGGAATGAGCATTATTTATTTGCAGAGCTTTTGAAGAAAGCAGGCGAATACAAGAGAGGCAAATTGTAGTTGAAGTACTTAAAGTAGTTCTCACATTTTTGTATATGAAAGTAGGAGAGTATTTGCAACTTTTTCCTCCTTTCCCTTTAGACACTTATAGAACAAATAGAACAGCGAGCTGAGAAAATGCCTGAGTAAGTATGTGAAAACTCAACTAATTGAAATAATTATATATTATATTGAAAAGATATCAGCACTAATCCAGGAATATTCATTTTGCTTGGTCTTTAGCTGGTGTGTCAGGGCTCAAATGAAAGTGGTTTGGTAATGGTAGAATGATTCTTTTATTTCTCTTAGGGTTTGAATTTTCTTTTTAAATGGAGAAGACGGAATGGACATGATTGCCCCCATGTATCTTGGATAGTTATAAGAGGGAATGTCAGCATATGGGCTCTTTCAAATACCACGTGACCTAAAATAGGCCACTTTTTGACCACCACCCCTCTGCCCTCTGTGATTTTCCATGATCTTTGACTGACCCCCCCCCCCCATCACATGGTTTGAAGATAGATCTTTGGCCAGCTGGATGCAAAAAGCAGTGATAATTTTGGAGTCACGTGACTTTATGCCGACCCCCCCTTTTGGTCGACCCCCTAAGATGGCTGGCGGAGCAAGTGTGGGGACCCAGGAACGTGGGATCCCATGTAGGTTGGCTGATCTAAGGGACAGCCACCCCCTTCCTGTTTTTGTTTTTATCTGTTGCGTTGTTTTAATTTTTTATGAACTTTTAAGGTTTTAAACATCAGTATTATAATAGACTTAACCTGTGATTGTAATTTATGTTGTAAGCCGCCCAGAGTCGGGTTTACCTGATTGGGGCGGGATAGTAAATATGAGTAAATAAATAATAAAAATAAATAAATAAATGGTCACGTGGAATTTGAACGACCCTTGTGTATTTTTCCTCTATACATTAGAAGCTTGGCTGACCCAAATTCCATCTGGTGTACAGTTGTTACAATGGTGTAACATCCTGAATTCATTGAAATCATCTGGTTTTGAGCAGGGCTGGGCTTCTTTAGAAATTAAATGGGAGAGAAGTTTCCTGGTAGAATAGGAAGAATTCTATATGCAATTCCTTCTGATGTTTTTTTTCTTTGTTTAGGTACCAGCAGTTATTAAATGAAATTCACCAATGTTACCTTGATCAGAGAGAACACTTACTGGGACCCAGTATTACTGCTACTGTAACAGAATTAACCAATAGGAACAACAGAGACCATTGCGCTCTGGTAACGTAGCCTTTATTGTTGCTGTCTTACTTTTCATTTTAAAATGTGCATTTTTTTAAAAAAAAACTCACTAGAAAATATGGCTTTGCTGAAATTGTTGGCAATGTAAAATTTTACCTTTTAGTGCAGGGTGGTGGCTTCCCCCCACCCCTCTTTCTGTTGAAAATAAATACGCTTTGCAGGAATTTCTGCACATTTTAGCAATGCTGAATAGTGATGATAATAATGACAACATCAGCAGATTATTTCACAAAATAAGTAATCAGAATTGATTTTTGTCTCCCAAACTGATGTTGGACATACCTTTAAAGTTAAATTTTAGATCAGCCAAGACATATACATACCATTTTTGAAACCTGAATAAATATTTTCAGTTTCATCTTTGTTAATTCAGATTGCTTGCTGTTTGGTAGCTAACAATATTCTTTGATTAATTTCAGGTGCGAAGTGGCTGTGCCTTTATGGTTCACGTTTGCCAAGATGAGCATCAACTGTTTGATGACTTCTTCACAAAACCAACACCGAAATTGGAGTAGGTGGCATACATTAGTTTTTATCGCCCTGACTCTTGACACTTGTACAGATTATCAAGTATTGATGGTAGACATCACTACTCTACATCTCTCTTCTTTCTTAACTCCCCTATATATTTTAAGTTAGGGGTTTCCAACCTAAGGCCTGTGGGCCAGATCCGGCCTATAGCACCATTTCATGTCCACCACCCCACCAAGGGCATTCAAGAAACAAAATGGCCATCCCATTTGAAGCTGTTGGGGAAAATGGCCACCCCCATTATGCAGGCAGGGCAAAATGGCCATCCGGCCCTCGAAGCTGACTGAGAGCATGACCTGGCCCCTGGCTTGAAAAGGTTGGGAACCCGTGTTTTACAGTATACGCACCAAGGTTTCTTGCTCTACCTTGGTCTCCCTTTTCATGCTTTTTGTGCTGTGGGGACGTATTTTGGCTGTGCAGAGTTAATTTGGGGAAAGGAGAGAACACAGGAGAGATAGAGTTGAAGCTACAGGGATGGTCCTGGAATAAGATTCTGATATTTCTATCATTCTGTAATATGGTGGAAGATTATTATTTATTTATTTATTATTTATTAGTTCAAATTTATATTGCCGCCCACTCGCCATAGCGACTTGGAGCGGCTAACAAACAATACATTATATTACAATATGTTGATGGGGTGTCAGGGGGAGGGGCGGCAAAGTCCTCAACCTGCCCTGGCTTCTTCTTCCCCTGGCCGTTGGTGTGGGCGCAGGGGGAGGGGCGGCAGAGCCCTCAACCTGCCCTGGCTGCTGCTTTCCTAGATGTTGGTTAAACAAATAAACAAACATCTATAGTGACTTCAGGCAGTTCTTGATTAAAACATAGTATCTGCTTAACAGAAAGAAGCAAGATATACCCCAAAACACAGTGGAGTAGCCATGAACAGAATTCTGACTGACATTTCTTCCTTCCTTCCTGGCCAGATCCTTGGAATCGTATCAGCCACAGTCTGTCACATGAGGGGTGGAACCAGAAATAAATGGTGGCTCGGGGTGGCTTGTTACATGAGATGTGAATTTAGTATGCCAGAGGTTACTGCAGTACAAAATAAAATGGAGTCATTCTGGCCACATTTTACAAAACAAGTTTTTCTGTCTTACAGTGAACTTTTGGGGAAATTATGCTTGTCATTATATGATGTCTTCAGGCCACTGGTCATCCATGTAATCCATTTAGAAACCTTGTCTGAACTCTGTGGGATTCTGAAAAATGAAATGCTTGAAGATCATGTACAAAACAATGGTAAGTGAAAAACTTTGATTTTAAAATCAAGCATTGATGAAAATTAGAAGATATATTTTGAATATGACATGAAGTTATGTTTCAAATCAGAATGTGCGGTCAGAAAATACTGAATTTAATATCTTTTTCTTTGTCCACGTACAGATATAACTAAAACTGCAAATTATTGCAGTGGCTTTAATATTCAGTGTTATCTGCCATCATCATCATATTTCGGTTTATATACTGCCCTACTCTGTAAAACCGACTCAGGGCGGTTCACAAACACATAAAGTTACAATTTTAGTACAAAGTTTAATGCAGGTGTTTGCAACCTCTGGCTGGTGGGCCTAATCTGGCCCATGCATATCATTAATTTGGCCCTTGGTGAGAACCCAGACACCTCTAGACTCACCCACCACCACCAGAAGTCACGTTGTGTTACTTGCTGTGGTGACAGTGGCAGCGATCGTGTCATTTTCATGGCCTTTTCCAAGGCCTTCATTGCATCCCAGGCCGGTGGAAGGCTTTCTGGAACAATTTCCCTCTCTTTGGATAATTTTCCAGTGCTTCCCCACTTCATTTTGGGTCCTCAAACACACCGCTGGGCAACTTCTGGTGCCGGGTGGAGCTTGTGTCAGTGGCTTGTTTCCTAGCGCAAAACCAGGAAATTGCCCAGTGGCATGTTCGAGCAGCCGAAACTAAGTGGGAAAGCACTGGAAAATTATCCAAATAGAGCAAAATTGCTCCGAATACCCTCTGCCGCCCTGGGAAGTGGCAGAGACTGTGTAAAAAGCCGTGAAAATGACATGATTGGCGCCTGCCAGTGACATCGAAAACGTAAATGCAGGGAGCAATCCCACCCCCGGCGGGGAGTGTCAAAGTGGGTCCGGCCTCTGGCGGGAAAACGTTGTGAAAACCTGGTTTAATGAGAGGATGTTTGTTGATGATTTTAAACTAGTGACTTTTTCTTACAGGAGAGCAGCTGGTTGCTTTTGCTGCTGTAGTGAAACAGATCTTGGAGGATGTTCAAGAGCGCCTGGTCTACAGGACACACATCTACATACAGACTGACATTGTTGGTTATAAGCCTGCCCCAGGGGATCTTGCCTATCCTGCAAAGTTGGAAATGATGGAGGTAAGGGTCGTCGTGATTTTTGGATTTAAAGTCCAAATGCAAGTCTCTTGCATTATACAACACTTGGAAGTAATTAGTCGGATGCAGAAAACAAGCACAGGACTACTTAAAAGCAGATGCTACTTAAAATGACAGCAGCCAAAAGAAAAGATCCAGCACATGCTAAAATTCCAACACATGCAAATGCCCATGGACATTTATCACCAGGAGAAGGTTGGCGTAAAAATAAAACAAGCACACTTATTTATGTATTTGCCCAACACAAAAATTACAAAATGCTGCTCAAGATTTTTGAGTTCTTCAGAATTCTTTATAAGAGAAGATGTTATACAAATCCAAATTTAAAAACTGGAATGGATTGATGCTTAAATCATATCAATATCATACTAATATTTTATTTTGGACATCTTCATTGAGCAGGTAAAGCTATTTTAGATTTCTTTAGTCAAAAAAATTGCTTTATTTAAAAGCTTAAACAAATTATGAAGAAATCAAGCATATGTGTAAACTTTTATGTTCTGTGAGTTAGTTACTCTGATTTGGATTTGGGATTTTCTTGTGGATATTTTTTACAGTGGAAGTGGGCATGTTTACAGATGTGAAACGCAACACCTGTCATAAACACGGAAGTGGGTGCATTTACGGCTGTCGTAAACACGGAAGCGGAGTCATATATGGCTGTCGTAAACATGGAAGAGGGTGCATTTATGGCTGTTGTAAACTTGCCCGCTTCTGTGGGGGCATGGATCAGGCCCACTCAGCTGTCTGAGGTGGCTGGACTGGTGGTTCCCCCTGCTGTAAGCGCTGATGTAAAATGCGTCCTCAGTTGTCATAAATGCATTTATGGCAGCCGCGGGTGCATTTAATGCTGTTTTAAACACATTTATGTTAGCTGAGGTGCATTTACGGCTGTCATAAATGTATCCACTTCCACTTCTGGTGATGATGTGGGTCACATGAAATTGTGACATGGGCCGGGTCTGGCCCACGGGCTGTAGTTTGAGAACCCCTACTTAGGATGTTGCAAACCCCTGAACTAGAATGACAGAGTTGCTAAACTGGCCAGTAAAGTAAGTGTTATATATATATATAACATGTGTGTGTGTGTGTGTGTGTGTGTGTACACAATATGCTTGTGCAGCACATGTAAAATATGAGCTCTAATGACTGAAGAGATTTTTTTTTAATGGTTACAAAATGAGATTTTGTTGAGATATATCATAGCTAACTCTGCTTTTTTAGAAGGGATTTTAATCACTATGAATCATTCATTGTACAGTATATGTTTTTCTATTGAGGGAGGAGATTGAACTTTTTTTCTCATGCAAATGTGCACAATTCTTTTGTTGTTGTTCAGTCGCACAGTCGATTCCGACCCTTTGCGATGACCCCATGGACCCCACTGTCCACCAGGCACTTCTGTCCTCCACCATCCCCCTCAACTCGCTCCACAATACCATCTAGCCATCTCATATTTGGCCGTCCCCATCTTCTTTTGCCCTCAACCCTTCCAAGCATCAAGGCTTTCTCAAGCGAGTCGTCATTTGATGTCCAAAGTACCTTAGCTTCATCTTTACTGTTTGCCCTTCTAAGGAGCAGTCAGGGTTGATTTCGTCCAAGATCGACCTATTTGTTCTCCTTGCGGTCCAGGGGACTCTCAAAACTCTACAGTGGAAAAATATGTTTAAAACTGTTTTTTTCCTGGCAGCAAATTGCTCAGAGCTTAAAAGCTGAAGAAAAAAAGTTGCCTGCAGATAATTCATTTTCAGCCATCAAGTTAGAAGATCCAGAAAGCAGTGATGTTAAAGCTGGTAGGTTTGTGTCCACATGTGCTTCTAAAAATTTGTTAATAATAATTGTATTTGTCGATTGCTGTTCACATTTTGTTGAGAGTCAAGGAGAAAAGTAGCGTTAATGGTGGACTTCAACTCTTATGCAGAGTTTAGACCAGTGGTTCCGAATGTGAGGCCTGGGCCCCAAAGGGAGACTTCAGTTCCCAGAAGACTAAGTCAGTGCATTGGATGATCTGTGCTTTGGGGAATTTACTTCTTAGGCTTCTGGGAACTGAAGTCCAAAAACCCAATGCTGGGAAACACTGGTTTAGATGTTTTATAATCAGGCATAACTTTGCTGTTGTATTGGAAACAAGAATATCAGTTTGGTCTGTTTTATTTTCAAAGTCTTTCATTGCTGGATCCGGCTGTAATCAGTCCGGTAATAATTTGGATTTAAGCACAATTCATAAGAGATATCAGAATAATGGCAGGACGTGTTTAAGTGATTGGCTGTAGTGGAGACTATGCTGGCATAATACTGTGAATGCTCTTCAAATGTGAGACCATAGTGAATCCTTGAATATGTCTTTTCTGTTCTAGAGCCACTGGAATCCTGGAATCCTCGGTTACATTCTACCGTTTCACCTGCAGACCTCCATGGAATGTGGTACCCTACTGTCAGAAGGACTCTTGTTTGTCTCTCCAAGCTCTACAGATGTATTGATGTATGCATTCACATTTTGTCTTACATGTAGTGGTAAAAAAAATCAGAAAAACACCCCTACAAGAGAAAAGTTAGAACTGAAGCATCACTTCTTAGAGATTTAAAAACTAAATTGCTCTCTCAGACTGTGGTAGATTTGTTGTTCAGTCACACAGTCGATTCCGACCCTTTGTGACCCTATGTACCATTGTCCTCTAGGCACTCCTGTCCTCCACCATCTTCCTCAACTCGCTCAGCTCCGTGCCCGTTGCGTCCACAATACCATCTAGCCATCTCATTTTTGGCCGCCCCTTCTTCTTTTGCCCTCCACCTTTTCCAGCATCAAGGCTTTCTCAAGTGAATCCTCTCTTCTCATTTGGTGTCCAAAGTACTTTAGCTTCATCTTTACTATTTGACCTTCTAAGTAGCAGTCAGGGTTGATTTCTTCTAAGATTGGCCTGTTTGTTCTCCTCGCTGTCCAGGGGACTCTCAAAACTCTCCTCCAATACCACATCTCAAAGGCATCTATTCTTCTGCCCTCAGCTTTCCTAATGGTCCAGCTCTCACAACCATACAAAGCCACAGGGAATACCATTGCTTTGACTATGCGAATTTTTGTTTGCAATGTGATGTCTCTACTTTTCACTATGCTCCCCAGGTTTCTCATTGCTTGCCTCCCAAGAATCAGTCGCTTTTTTATTTCATGGCTGCAATCACCATCTGCAGTGAGCTTTGATCCTGGGAAAGTAAAATCTGTCACTGCTTCTCCTTCTTCCCCATCTATTTTCCAGGGACTGAGAGGGCCTCTTGCCATGATCTTGGTTTTCTTGATATTGAGTCTCAAGCCAGCTTTTGCACTCTCTTCTTTCAACCCAAGCAGCAGCTTCTTTAGGTCCTCCTCACTTTCTGCCATCAGTGTGGCATCATCTGCATATCTCAAATTGTTGATGTTTCTCCCAGCAATTTTGATCCCTACTTGTGATTCGTCCAACCCTGCATTGCGCATTATGTGCTCTGTGTATAAGTTGAATAAGCAGGGTGACAAAAATGCAGTGCATTATTCCTAATAATCTTGTTATGGCCAGTATCCTCCTGCAGAGCTTTGCTGTCTAATTAAATAGTATAGTTCCTGATTTGATTTCAGAGCACACAAAATTTTGTCTTACTGTGCTTGAGTTGTGTATATCCCAAATTGGGGAAAAAAATTGACCTATTTAATTAAGGGTCAGCTGTCACTGAAGGTGACATCCATTTTCCACAAGAGGATACTGGGCAATATTGTACATTAGAAAAGTAGCCAAAAAAGGATTTTGAATGGCATGTTAAAATCTTTCAATAAGAAGCAGCAATTTCTTGCTTTTGAACTGCTAGGTTGGCAGGAGCTGGGACAAAGATGGGAGCTCATTCCATCCTGCAGTACTCAGGAGTCGAACTGCTGACTTCCTGCTTTCCAGTCAGCGTCTTAGCCACTTGAGCCACTGCATGTTACTGCTAATTTAATTGCAGGATCACACGCTGCCTTACGTTTGGAATATGAATTCCCACTGCACTATTGTGCTCCATCCCCTATATGCCGTTAGTTACAGCTAATTAATTATAACATTACACATATGAGCCACAGCTGTATGCCTTCTGGTTTTTAAAAACATGAAATTCTGCGCTGTGTTAATTTGGAACAATTTTGGTTCTGCACCATCCAGAATAGTAATAACTAGAGAAAACAGAATACATTTTAATTTTATTTGGAACTGGGAGGGTGTGGAGGAATTCAAACCATTGGAAGTTCATTTTCCTGGCTGTTGAGAAACTTTAGGATTAAGTTTCACAGGGCATTACAACTGCAAGCAAATCATGAATTAAAAAGATTGAAGTACTCTTTTTATTAAAAAAGAAAATAAAACCTGGGATTATTAGGAAACAAATCACCTGACAATTACCACAGTCTATTGAGTTATTTATTTCAGCACAATTGCAGCGTACATCTAGGCTTGGCTAAAAATGGACCAGTTTTTGGTAGCTAGTGACTATCAGCACTTTCCATAGAATATCTGTGTGCTCCAGAAGAGAGGGGCTGGGAGGGAAGGGATGTGTTAGGAGGGTTGGCCTTGTGTACCATTTAGTGACTAGAGTCTTGTCCAGCGTTTCCCAAACTATGTTCTGTGGAACACTAGTGGACTTAAATTCCCACAAGCCTCAGTCAGTCCATTGGCTGATCAGTGCTTTGAGGAATTGACTTGGGCTTCTGAGAATTGAAGGCCAAAAGCCAAAGGTTGGGAAATGCTGGTCTAGTCCATGTAGTCCGGTGGCAGAGAAACTTTGGCCTCCTAGATCTTTCAGCCTCCAGCTCCTGTTCCACCCAGGCTGGTGGGAAGGAACAGTTATATGTTAGAGTAAACCAGTTGTAGTCCATTCCCCCCTGAGGTCAGAGGTGCTTAAAGATTTCAGTGGGACTTCATTTCAAGTAAATCGGTCTGTATCCAAACAGTCTGGCTTAGTGGTTAAGATGCTAAGCTGGAGACTGGAAAGTTGGGTTTCGATACCCGAGGGCTGCACTTAGGGACATGAAAGGAGCCTCACTTGGGCGTCCCCTGAGCGGAGTTTCTCCAGCAAAAATCCTTTGAACGCAGAGTAATCCCTGACACAAAATTAAATTGGGGAACATGGGTATGTCATGGATTGATAATGCTTGCCTTTGATCAAGGAGAATGGCATTGTAACCTGTGGAATCTCTTTCTTTCTTTCTTTCTTTCTTTCTTTCTTTCTTTCTTTCTTTCTTTCTTTCTTTCTTTCTTTCTTTCTTTCTTTCTTTCTTTCCTTCCTCCCTCCCTCCCTCCCTCCCTCCCTCCCTCCCCCCCCCTTCCTCCCTCCGGACTCCCACTCTGCGTGGCTTACGCTATTAAAAAATGAAACAAACATCAATAAAACAACCCCCACCCACCTAATCAAAATCAGAACTGAGGACCCCAAACTCTTGTGACAGAAAGGCAACGTTAGGGTCTCCTATTTGGTCAAACGGCTAAAAGCCTCCTCAAACAGTGTTTCTTGAAGGGCCCTAATGAGAATCAAATGCAGCGCCCCAGCAGTGCGTTCCAAAGAGCCAGAGGTGCCACCAGGAAAGCCCTACGGTGTGCAACAGACTTTCTAGCCAACCTGGGAGTCGGAACTTGGAGTTGAGTTGTCTGAGAAGAACGGGTGAAGCGGGCCTGATTTCTGAAGGGAAGAGAAATGTAAAGATAGCAGCCTTACTATATTTATGGAAATCTATGTTCTTTTCCCCCTTCTCCAGAGAGCAGTGTTCCAAGGACTATCACAGGAGGCCTTATCGGCTTGCGTACAGTCATTATTGGCTGCTTCGGAGTCCATTGCTAAAAGCAAGGTCAGGTTCTTTTCCACTGTATGGGAGAAATGTTGCATAAGTATTATGTAATATTGATTTACCTTTTTCCTATTTAAAATTCTAGTGTTTATAGTTCTCTTAAACATACACAGCCTTTCTCCACCTACCCTTAGCAATAGTCCCGAGTGTGTAACAACAAGTGGTATAGATGTTGCAGCATATAATTTAGTCACATACCCAGCCATAAAAAAAGCAGACAAATATATCTCCTTTTTTTCTCCTTAAAATAGCTGTGTTACACATAGATGAGAGAGGATCTGTGACTGTAGTTCCTGTTTTGTTCAGATAGAAAACAGATAGTGATGAGTTTGCTTCATGGAGAAAGATACACACAGATTGTCTGGTGGTAAAGGGGTATGATTGAGTTTTTGAAATGAGAAAAAGAAGAATGGGGTCAGTGTGAAGATTGGGTAGGAAAAAATCTGCAGTGATAGTGAACCTTGGCACTCCAGGTGTTCTTGGACTTCAATTACCAGAAGCCCAAGTCAGCACTCCCACTGATCAGGGCTTCTGGGAATTGAAGTTCAAGAACATCTGGAGTGCCAAGGTTCACCATCTCTGTGCTAGAGCATTGTAATTTCCCTTCAGTAATGTCAATCAGTTGGAAACACTAATATATTATTTTGAATTAGAACAGTGTAGTAGCACAAGACCTCAAGTAAGTACTACAATTAGAGAATATAGGAATAAGCATCTTTTACAGATGTATGTTCTCGTAAGCTCTCGTTTTGCATTTTATTTATTTCCTCTCTATGCATGCTCGTGGGAGGTATTGGAAGTGGAAGGTTTTGTTAAACCAATGTACCAAACAATTTGACTTTTCTTCCATCAAATGAGCAAACATGGGCCCAAGTGTCTTTGTTTTAACATTTATTCTTTTTGTAATTTAGACACAGCTCGATGGACAGCTTTTCTTAATTAAGCACCTCCTGATCCTGCGTGAACAAATTGCTCCTTTTCACACTGAATTCACCATTAAGGAAATTTCACTTGACCTTAAGAAAACTAGAGGTATTGAATTGTCCTAGCTGATCAGTCTTCCAGTACACTAATCACTCTGTACCTCTATACCTGATGTGTATAAATAAATTGGTGCGATGAAGTCTCCCTTCAATGTCTGAGGAAGTGGACTTGATCCATGAAAGTTTACATTAAGATATAACAGTTAGTCTTCCAAAGTGCTACAGCGTTTTGTTTTGCTTATTCTCTGATATACTTGAAACACCGACTGACACGTTTGCTATCCCAAAAAATTCTACCAGATAAAGAGATGAGAGTCAAGCAACAGAAATAAAAGGTAGCTTACCTGTCTGATTTGCAAATTCCTTTTTCTTGAGAACAATCAAAAGGCAGCAACAGTTGGAGGGAAAAGGTTTAACCATGTTTTTTTCTGTGCAAAAAGTCCTCTGATAAGTTTGTACTTTGTCCAAATCAGCTCCCAGAAGCCATGGGCCTGGCTGTGGAGGGCCTTGGCCGAGGACATGTGGCACAAGGAGGGAAGCTGGAACCCTCCTTGTCTCAGTGCTTCTGTCCTGATCCAATTTGAAAGCAGAGACTGTAGTTGCTTTTACATTTAAAAAAAAGTTAGGAGTGGCAGTAATTGAATCTTTCATGGAGCATATATTTTGGTCCTCTTGTTAATTTATATCACAAAACAAAATAAAATAAACAAAATAAAAAACACTGTATCATTTTAAAGACTAACTGCTATATTTTTATTGTTAGCTTTCGTGGATCAAGCTAACAATAAAAATATAGCAGTTAGTCTTTAAAGTGCTACAGTGTTTTTTTATTTTATTTTGTTTTGTTTTGTTTTCTGATATGCCTGAACCACAGACTAACACGGCTACTATTCCAAAAAATTGTTAATTTATGTTCATCTGTATGTATCCATCTGTAATGTTACATTTGGAAGTTGGGATTCTTATTTTTTTTCCTCTGACCTCTGCAAGTTACCTTAAAGAATATTCACTGTTATTCCAATATATTCTTGGTGGTTGATTTCACCAGTCTTTGTTACATGTTCCTTAATAACAGTTGCTATGTGGTCCAAAGGCAATTCCAGTTATTCTTTAACTGATTCCATAGCATTTGCCACAAGGATGTCAGTCTTCAACCTGTATTCCACCTTTTTGGCTCTTTATTTGCCACAAGGGTTTGGAAATTCAGTCCTGCACTGATACTATGTTTACAATCCTGCCATGTTTCCAGATAATTAACCTTAGTTTTCATGTTGAGTGCCTTGATTCACCTTCCAGGTGAAAGGGCTGCAAAAAGTGACCTTCAGACATTGAAGTCTATGGTTTGAAGCTTTGGTTACCTGTACGGTATATGTAATTTGCCACCTGATCTTGTTGTTCTGCAGTTTAGTGAGGTGGAATATATTTTAAAGAGATAGTTATACATTATCTGGATAATATGATTCAGAACACAAGGAAATTAATAAATTCTCATTTCAATACCTACCTGTGTTTTCAAAGGCTAAAGTCTACACCAGTGTTTGCCAACCTTTGGTTTTTGGATTTCAATTCCCTGAAGCTTAAGTCACTTCCCCCAAAGCACTGATCAGCCAATGGACTGACTGAGGCTTCTGGGAATTGAAGCTCCCCTGTGGGGCATGGGCCCCACATTGGGAACCACTGGTCCAAACTTATAAAAAAAAATACTCCCCTCTGAGTATTCCTGAAAATTTGTGGGCTTATTGTTGGTTACTTTTGGGTGGTGAAGAAATAGAGTAATCCTTTACAAAAAAATACTCAATGGGATGTTTTTCTTTTCACAGATGCTGCATTTAAGATTCTGAATCCAATGACCGTCCCACATTTTTTTAGACTGAGTAGCAACAATGCATTGATACAGTTTTTATTGGAGGTAAAGAACATTTGTCAGTCGGTTGGAAAAGTTTGTCTTTCAAATATGACAATTTTTGAAGAGATGAAGGAAGGGTCAACATTGTCTTTGTGTTTCAGGGCACTCCAGAGATCAGAGAGCGCTATATTGACTCTAAGAAGGATGTTGATCGGCACTTGAAGTTTGCTTGTGAGCAGTTCATACAGCAGCAAACCAAGCAGCTCGTTGAACCCCTGGAGGAATTTCTTGCCAAGGTGCGAAGATATTATCAACTCCTCCGCCATATCTTGGGATGTAGTCAAGTCTTAGGCTTTAGCTAAATGAGAGAGTTTTCGTTTTTACTGCCTATGAGGCCTCCCCAAACTGTAGTACAGTGGAAGCCTGTATAACGAGTTCCTCATACAATGAAAAAAAATCATGCAACAGAGGATTTGAGAAAACCATGGTGCCGTGTATAACGAAAATTCTCATTGTACTATGCAATGCATCCCTATGGGAAAAATCGTACAACGAAAATCTCTATGGGAAAAAACCGTACAATGAAAATTTTTCATTGTATAAAATGAAATGCATCGTATAATGAAAAAAAAATCATATAATGAAACGCCTCACAGAATGGACTCCCCCCCCCCCCCCCAATTATACAGGGTTCTCCCTGTATCTCACTGCACATCCACCCTATAGGAGTGGCTGTAGCAGCAGCAGCATGGGCATCTTTTACATCAAATGCGCCACACCCTGAAGTCTGCAGGGTGTCCCATGTCGTTCAGCCTATCCACTGTGAGCTTGATGCGTACGGTTCAGCGGAGGGGGCGCTTTTGCCTTCCAAGGACTGCGACAGGCTCTCTAGAATGACTCCCAGCAGGTGGAGGAGTTTGGTTATATATTTCCCCTTCCTCCTCCTCCTAGATGGCTCTTTTGCTCCAGTCACACAAAAAAACAGTACATTGTCATATTTGCTGTGAAGGTCTCTTCTTCACCTGGGTAGGGAGGGACATCCAGGCCTTTCCCCTTGGGAGGTTTCCCTTCTTACTAGTGTAGGCTCACAGGATCAACTGTACCTGTCAACGGCTTCTTCTAGCCATCCTGAGCCATGTGTCTGGACTGGGAGTGGAGTCTGAGCTCTGTAATAAAAACTAACAACTCACCCACTCCTAGCTATCTCCTGCCACGCAAGCAAGAATGGACCTTCACAACAGTTGTGTTAGTGTACCATTCTTTTGGCCTCAGCCTTCCCATTGGTACTGTGGAATAATACTGATTTAACATGTAGGAGTATTGGGTGTGTGTGTGTGTCTGTGAAGTTAGCATTTGTTCAGTACATCTCCTGTTCTCTTCATCTCATTATTTTAGGTTTCTGCCCTGAAGACAGTGGCTACTCAGAAAGGTCCCAAGTACAACCTTTTACAACAACCATGGGCACAACCAGGTAGTCTCTGTGGCATGTAGTAACATATGCTTAGCTTGCCTGGCATCTGTCACAAAAGCGTCTGTGTCTTGGATTGCAGGTTTTATCATGCTTTTTATACCAGGAATGGACGACCAGTCAGGGGATACTCAGATCGCTTTAGTCAGAAGCCTAACTTTATTACTAGGAGAGAGAGAGCAGTGGGAATTAGGTGGAAGACCCATCTTATTTTAAACAAATACCCCATGTTTAAGCAAATATCCTTTGGCAAATGTTTGGATCAGCCCAATTAAAGACATCCAATTGATGGCATATCAAGATTAAGCCATACCAGACTCACATTAACTCTGTTTTCATCTTTTAAATGAAGTAATCATAGCAGTTCCATGAATACAGTAGAACCCCACATGACCAAAAAAAACCTCCATTCCACAGAGCTGCAGATTTTTTGTTATGCGAAGCACTATTGGCGGTGCCCTGCATAATGGAAAAAAGATAATTAACCGAGGTTCCCATTGAACGGGTTTACCACGGCTACTGAAAAGCCCACATAATGAACTTTCCCCCCGTTATGCGGGGTATTACGCTTGCATAACGAATGCTTCATTATGCAAATTTTTCATTATGCAATGCATTCGTTATGCAAGGTACCACTGCATATGTTGATTTCAGCAGAACACCCTTCACAGTGTGACAAAGATGTAAAGTATGAGATGGAAGACACTATAGCCGATAGGACAACGATACTCTATGATGTGTTCATTTTCAAGGGACATACAGTACCTAGTAGAACGCCACAATGCTATTTGATATCTGTATAAATACATTGGTATAAGTTATGGAAGCAATTCCTGCCACATTTGCAAATGACAGGAAATGGGGAGGGATACCTTTAAAAAAAAACAGAAGAAAAATTCAAAATGATACTAGATGAAACCTAATAAAGCTGAAGGATGGCTGAGACTTAGTTTGGCAGCAGTGGATGTGGAAAGAATCTAGGTTCCTTAGTTGGACACAAGTGGAATGTGAGAATTGAAGGATTTGTCAAATCTTCAGACGGGCTTAAGAGTCCTCTGATGTGAAGTGCACCGCTCTCTAACACAAAGAAGATTCTAGAAGCTTGATGCCCCAGCATCCATGCTATAACTTATTCTATAGATTTACACCCTTCACATTTGTTAGAGGAGACAACAATGATCACAGGAGTTCCTTTATCCATTTGTTTAACTTGATGTGTATATCAATAGCAGTCATGTATATAGTGTATAAGAAAAATAAGGCATAAATCTTGAATGAATAATAAAACTTCTGAAAAGCATTTGTAACTTAAGTCAACAGCTGTACAATCAAGTGTAACTAAATGTCTTATGGAAAATGAATTACTTTAAAGTAAAATTATAACTAGCAGATATACTTCAAAAGAAATCACTGCATATTAATGAGCAATGCAACTTAGACTTAAATGCTTTCAATAGAAAATACAATCTTACAAAGTGAAATGTAACTTCTATGGTAGTTTAACTGTTTGGGTTCTACTGTATATCACGAGCGTTTCTATGGGGAAAACTCGCATAGCGAGAAAAATTCGCTATGCGAGTTTTCCCCATAGAAACGCTCGTTATGCGAGTTTTTCCATAGGGAAAAGTCCGACTCGCATAGCGAAAAATTCGTTATGCAAGTCAGACAGCTTAGCGAAAAACTTGCTCATTATGTGAGTTTTTTGCTAAGCGAAATGCTTGTTATGCGAGGTTTGACTGTAGTTTCTAAAACAATTACATCATTGTTATGATCAACAAAGTGCACTTTGCAGAGAACAAGACTGCAGACTGATTTTCCCCCCTCCCCTCAATTTTCCCCCAAAGCAAGAAGGAGCTATAAGGAGTAATAGGCTTCTCTCAGTAGTTGAAGGAGCTGAGAAAAAAAGAGGCCGGCCTGGAGGCATTTTTCAGGCAGGAAACGTCATTTTAAGATTAAAATCTTTGCCCATTTGAAAAATGAATAAGGCCAGCCCAATTAACAATTGCTCCCGGCAGGAAGGTGAATAAATAGTATGGTGCATCTGTGAACAGACCATTGCAGTCCTAAGTTGCATAATGTCCAGATCACAAGAAGTAGTAGCTATAATCCGTTATGCATTGGTAGGCTCCTTCTTGTCAAGTTCTGGGGCATGTTTTAGCAAGGACATGGTGAGATTGGAGCATGTCCAGGGATTAAGCATGTTGAAGCCAGAGCTAAAAAAGGAATGGTTGAAAGAATGCTTGTCCTTGAGTAGTTGGGTGCAGGCAGGAGTATGATATTTTAATTTTGCCTCGTGAAGGCGGGTAGGTGGGTGTTAGCCAGGTTGCTTTTTTGTTGTATATGTGAGACAGTATCAGTCAAGCTAAAGGAAGGAGGGCTGAAATGAATTTTTAGCCTGCTTTCTAATTACGTCTCCAGGTTTGTTTAAATATATTTTTGTTTGTTTTGGAACAATGCACGACACTAAGCAGAGCAAAACTGCTGGAGTACATCGAATCACAGGGGCATTAGATCTCCTTGATTGTACATGAATAGGTCATACCAAGATTCCGGTGTCATCTGTCTTTAGTCTAGCCAAAGGTTCCTCAAACTTGGCTCTCCAGGTGTTCTTGGACCTCAGTTCCCAGAAGCCCAAGTCAGCACATCTGCCGATCAGGGCTTCTGGGAATTGAAGTGCAAGAACATCTGGAGAGCCAAGTCTGAAGACCCCTAGGCTAGCCTAGCACTTCCTTCTACAGGTTCCCATGAGACTGCAGAGTTGACAGAGTCTTTGCTCTGCTTAGCATATAATAAAAAAAATTAAAACCATGTGCTATAAAATCTGTCTTCTCCTGCGCAGTGATGCATTTTTTTCCACTTCAAAATGGCAAATTTTGTGACATTAATATTTGTTTGGCTATCTAGCAAAAGTCAGTGACTTGGTGTCTTCAACATACAAGACAATGAAAACAAAACTGCCAGCCACGTTACAAAGTATGTCCCTGTATTTATCCAATAAAGACACAGAATTCATTTTGTTTAAGCCAGTAAGGGTAAGTATTTTGATACCATGACATGTTTTCCCAAATACAAATCAGCTTTAATGATGATAATTGTGTGCCATCAATTCTAACTTATGGTGATCCTTTCCAGAGTTTTCTAGGTAGAGAATATACCAGAGGTTCCCAACCTTTTCAAGCCAACAGCTTCAAAGGGACAGCCATTTTGTTTCTTCAATGTCCTTGGGGGGGGGGCAGTATCCCCGCAGCCAGTACCTAAACCACTAAGCTATACAGCTAGTTTTGCAGGTTGTAGTTTAAAGAAATTGTTCATTCCAAAGTACAAATTCTAAAAGCAGTTTTCCAGTCTTGGAAATCTTACATTTTAACACAAGAGGTTTCTGCTTTGCCTGAATCTTATTGACTTATTGACATGAGCTTTATAATGCATTTCTTTAGTGATTTCCGCGAAATCGCATACTCTCTCTGGAATGGATGTTTGTGTCTATATTTTCAAGTGGCCTCAAAGTTCCTCAGCCATACAAATCAGCTTAACATCTTAAGGAAAATGCAAAACAGGCTGGTCACACATCAATCTCATTGCATTTAAAGGGAATACATTAATTGTAACTAATTTATTCCATCTATGTAAATGGGAATAAAACTTGGCTAATTTAGTCTTCAATCAGTGTCTCTTTTTAATCATGCTTGAAGGCTGATTTTTAACATGATGAAAGTTCAAGTATACCTTTGTTTTCTTCCTAAGAACAATATTCAGCAAGTGTTTCAGAAGCTGCACAGTCTATTGAAGGAAGAATATACTAATGAAGATCTCCAGATTATAGCTTGCCCTTCAATGGAACAGGTATATAATAAAACCCTTGCCCCCCCCCCCCGGGAAATTCTTCTACATTTTTGGTAAAATCAGTGTGATTATTGAATGGAGAATTCTGAGCAAGCAAGATATATTTAGATTTATTTTTACAGAGGGCGATTATTTGACATAGGAGTGTTTGCTTCAAGAACACATTTCACAGGAGGCACAGACCTCTGGGCTGAGAGGCAGCTAACAAACAAAGCCTCAGAGTACTGCACAGAGTTCAGCAGTCAGTCTGGTTACTACTAAAAAGAACACATGGAGTTTGTGGTCTGCAATGTGTAAGGCGTTTCATGCAGAGGCGATTAAGATAATGCTTTCTGTCACTTTACCCAGTCCAAAGACATAAATTGTCTAATTATTATTTCGAGTGCATATCTGAATAAGGTAAAGTGTCACATATAGTAAACTGTAGATGAATTGGTGGAAAACCTGGGGAAAAGTTGTTTGTGGCATTTACATAGCGTTAGATAAGATCACATTTACTCTATTTCATAGGAGAATTCATCAACTCTCTAGTATAGTTTAGAATTTAAAGAATGGTGCATCATACACACATTTTAAAAAATCAAAACGAAATTTGCCATTTTGATACAGTAAAACCTCGAGTTACAAATGCCCCCACCTATGAAAAACTTGCAATTCAAAAGGAAATCTCGAGGGGAAAATTGCTTCGGGATATGAATTCTTTCAAAATGCAAATTTGCGGTGTGTGTTTTCCGACACTTCCCACGGCAGTGGGAGGGTGTTTGGAGCATTTCCGCTCAATTTTTGGATGGTTTTTTCCGTCATGTTTTGGCACAGGAAGTGTTGAAAATTCCCTCGTCCCTTCAACAGCTGATAGTCGGGTACTGAGCCTGCAATTACCAGAGCTCGCCACTAGAGGGTGCTGTTGGAAATGTGCTGCATATGCATTGAAAATCAAAATAAGTTCTGAAGCTCAGAAAAAAGCCAAATAATTGTCTTTTATTATTATTATTATTATTATTATTATTATTATTATTTCAGATCTCTTTATAAAGTGGCCAAAACGCAGTGAAAAATTCCAAAGTGCATTTTATGAAGAGATTTGAACAGAAAAATATGGTGGGGTTTGTTTTTTGCTTTTTTCTGAGCTCTGGAATGGATTTTTTGCTTTTCGGTGCATTCCTATAGGAAACCACATTTCGAGATACAAATTTTTCAAGATACAATAAACCTCAAGGAATGAATTAATTTCGTATCTCGAGGTTTTAGTGTACCAGCATGATGGCTTTTGTCTTCTAAATTAATTCAGAGAAAATTGAAGGGGAAAAGGCTTTTCTGGATGGAAGGTGAAATGGCCCAGGATGTAGCTTTCCTGATTTTTGTGCTTGCCACACAGTTGATTGGAATCAGGTTTAGAGGATTGCAAGGAGGATCCTGTAGTGTTTTTTGAGATCTTAAGGGGAAATGTTCTGAAGGAACTGATGTAAAGCATTGCAAGTGAACCGGAAGTCCCCTTATAGTGATTGTGCCTGTGGCACCCTTTTGGTTTGTGTCTTTCAGGTAAATCTCCTGTTGTCAATGACAAAGTAGTCTTGATAGTCCAGCTTTAGGAAGGCTTTGCTAGACACAAACCATGCAGCTGAAGATGAGAGAGGCTTGGTATACCACTCTACGGCTTTAACCTCCATCAGTAGGTTAAATAGCAAGAAGACAAATGGATTGAAATAAACAGAGTTTATTTTCAGCACTACTGAAGATTCGGTGCAAGCTTCCATTCTTTACTACCAGCGCCTGTCTTCGAAATACTGCCATTACATACTTTCTAATTGTTTTCTTTTTCTAATTCAGTTTTCTGTTTTGGGAATATTTGTTTTTTAATGGGGATTTGCTGTAAAGAAATTGAACACTCAGATGAATCAATTGGGAATGCAAGTATCCCTTGAGTAGAAGTCATCCGTATAGCATTTGAAACATTCAAAAGGACTCGTCCAGAGTACTCCAGTACTACAGTTCAAGGTACGTTTTCACATATGCAAGTTGTCAAAGTATGGCCGTGAGTGGTGAGGGTATGTATATATATGAAAAAGAATTACTACATAATCTCTGGCTAATCATCTCTGACATAATAGTTCTCAGATTGACTTTTAGGCTGTAAAAGTGTTTTAGCTGCGCCTGTGACTCAGCCCGGAGCATATAATTCTCTATTAATCTATTGCCATTTTTCAAAGATTCCTATACTGTTCTTATGAGCATTGACATTCACCTGTTCTCATGTGTTGCAAGAAAACTAATTTAGTGCCGCCGCCGCCACCGCCCCCCCCCACACACACACAAATACTGTATGTGTTAACATGGTCAAGAAAATGTTGTATGTAAAGATGATGAGACCTTGCCGTGTATTTGCTTCTGGGCATGTTGGGAAGCCACACTGGGCTCTGAGTTGCCGACACAAAGCAATTCATACACGTGTAATATTATAACACATGGTGATCTACGCTGAGGTTACTCGAGTACTTCTGCATGGAAATGTGTTTCATGCATGAACTTTTATTCTGTGGAGTCCCATTTCATTTTATAAAAACGAGTCATTGCTGGAAATTGTGTTGATGGAAAAGACAGTAAAGAAAGAAGCCTCTTGCATAGTAGAAATCCAAATAATTTTGCTGAAGTCTATAGACCTGACAAGTTAACACAGTTGATATACACAACATCCCGGTGTTTGTACGATGATCCTTGACTATAAAATAGCCCACATAGGAAGGATATTTTGGGTCTTGCATAGCTTGGAACTTGTTAACTGGTACAAGGACTTCCGCTTCACTGTGCCTTACTGCTTGTAGTAACCTCATTGCTTTGTTATTTTTAAGATTACTTACTTAGATGCTAAACATGACTCAAAAATCAGGCAGCAACAGTGCAAGGGCTCTTTCAAACACCACGTGACCTAAAATAGGCCACTTTTTGATTTCCCCCTCCCCCCTCTGTGGCTTTCCGTGACCTCTGACTGACCCCCACCCCAATCACGTGGTTTGAAGATAGATCTATGACCAGCTGGATGCAAGAAGCAAATGATAATTTTGGAGTCACGTGACTTCACGCCGAACCCCCCCTCTCCCCCGTGACTTTCCATGACTTGGTTGACCCCCCCCCCAATGGTTACGTGGTATTTGAATGAGCCCTAAAGAGCAACAAGAGGTAGCCCCAGTCAGTGGCAGCGAGAAGACGGTGTTCATGTCAGACGCATTCACTGAAATTTAAATCAAATGGCTAGAAGCCATTTAAGATGACGACTTAAATATGTTGCAAGTGCCAGGCAAAAAATTAAAAACCTTTCTTATTTAAAGGGTCACTCCCCCCCCCCCACTGTGGGGTGTTTAAAGTTGCCTCTGCGGTCTTCCTCCCTGCCATTTGGCAGAAGGCTGATAACTTGTTCAGTCTTTTCAGTTACCTGGAGAACTGCTGGCAAAACAGATCTATTGATGTTGTAAAATGTTTTCTTATGAACTTTGTATAGGTTTTATTCATAGGAATTAGGAAATGAGTGAACTGTGAAATTACAAAGTATTTTAGGATCTTTTTCTTTCTGAGAGTGAAAATTTTGTCACTACATCCTATTACTGTATTTCTAAAAACCGAATTTCTGTTTGCTCATCGCAACTAACTACAAGTGTGTATAAAACTGTACAGTTTCAGAAATGTATGATACAAATTGTGTACATAATAAAATATTAATTTAAGATTGTTTTCTAATGTTCATGTTTGATCCCTCCTTCCAAATAAAATTGTTCCTTGCTTTGTGATAACTTTATTTTGCAGTGGATAGCACTTTTAATAGTTTGTGGAGATAAGTTCTTGCCCTTTCTTAATTAGGAAAATACTGCTGATGCACAATCATGTTTCTCAGCATAATGTGTAAATAACATATTTAAATATGCATACTGTAAGTCCTGATAATTGCTTTGTGTGTGAGTGAAAAGTGGTTAACTGATGAAAATAAGAGTCAGGTTTTGGGATTTTCCTCTGCTTGATGTCTCTTTGTGAATGATAGTAAAGCACAAGAGGATATTCTGTGTACTGTAGACCATCTTGACTGCTGACATTGGTGTTGTCAACAGTCATGCTAATATTTGCTATGTAAATGTTGGCATCTTTTTCCTGCTGGCAATGTGGGCACAGTATTGTGTAGCAGAATCAGACCATTTCCTGGTCCGACTGTTGGAGGAAATAGAATTGTGTAGTTTTAGTCTTACTTAAGGTTTCTGTTTATGTGCCTTTCTCAGTTACACTGCCTTACTTAGGTTTAAGATTATGTAAACTAATGCTCCTACTTGTTGGATTAAGGTCTGATATAAAAGTTTCATCTCTATCAAAATCGAGTGTTTCGCTTAGCGAAAAACTCGCATAACGAGCAAGTTTTTCACTAAGCAGTCTGACTTGCATAACGAATTTTTCGCTATGTGAGTCAGACTTTTCCCTATGGAAAAACTCGCATAACGAGTGTTTCTATGGGAAAAACGCGCATAACCAATTTTTTCGCTATGCGAGTTTTCCCCATAGAAACGCTCGTTATGTGAGTTTTTCCATAGGGAAAAGTCCAACTCGCATAGTGAAAAATTAGTTATGTGAGTCAGACTCGCATAGCGAATTTTTTGCATAGCGAGCAACCTCACAGAATGAATTAAATTCGATATGCGAGGTATGACTGTACTGATTTAGGGCTCAGCATACCTTTTCACTAGGGCAACTTGTAGACTTCTACAACCACATAAAGAAGTGCCTAACTAAGAGTGTGGTAACTTTTGAGGTTGGGATTACAATTTGATATACTCTATGCTGTACTGGTGCTATGTTGCCTATCCCAGTGGAATCCAAGCTGGTAATAACCAACAGAAGAAACGGAGGCAGTACCACATAAAGATGGGCTAATATTTATTAAACCATTTACATAAAAGAACATGCTTTTAATTCAATATTTTCATTTTTAATTACCAAATAATAATCCACTGCAATGAGGAAACAAACGCAAGAGTGACTTCTTGCTTTGAAATGCGAGCATGAACAACATTTGCATTAACTAAAAATCCCACTGAGATGGTTACAGAGTACGAATATTAAGCCTTTGCAGAATTGATTAATTTTGTATTGTCCAATCCTATCATTGTAATGCCACACTTAAATATTGCTGCATATAATAAAATGGAAATCAAAAGCATTAATAAGAAGCCTGTTCTACTAAGATGTCTGTCAATGGAACTTTCTCCTGCACAAACTCACAAAGAGTACTAGGCAACTGAAAATAATTCCAGTGAAGCTCAAGCATTAACACTCCTTAATATGGTTAAAACGGTTAACTCTCCACCCTGATGAAAAGAGCATCATGTATTTTAGTTGTAGCTGATTTGTATTTTGCTAACCTCTCTTATCTGGTGTAACTGTAAGTTGAATAATTATTTGATATAAATAAAAACGGAAAAGTCCTCCGTAGGGCCCTTTTAAAAAAAGCTTTCAATCATATTTTTCAATATAAGATTTGTAAGTCTATACAAAGGCAAATATACATATTTACATTCATATTATTAAAGCACTTCAGTTAACTTTTTGGCTGCTTTGAGGCCAGGTGAGTCAGCAAAAGAGAAACCTTGCTATTTTGGAACATGGCTACGACATCCAAAAGGAATTGCACTCGTGCTGATAGAGAATTAGTTGCTGTTATTGTAGGTTAAAGTATATAAAAGCATCAGCAGAAAAATAGGCATTTTATGTTTAATACTCTTACGTGGAATCCCTTTTCTTTGTAAACCAAACAACTTTGAAAAACAGCAGTTCTTCTTCACAAGAAATTCCAGTCTGGGAAAATGACAGTGAATGCTTTGCAGTTTGCTCCCAAGAAAGCATGCACAAAGTGCATGGAATTAATCCAGAGAGACCCAAACACAAGTAACTATGCAATTCGTATATGCTTCATTTTGTTTTGAAGAGCCAGCCAGAGATCACATCAGTTACCAATTCCAGAAAAGGCACAGTTAGGAATAATCTGTCAGTATGCATCCAAAATTCAGAAGGAAGCTAGGACAGAATCTGGTTTAAAAAATAATAATTCCAGGATGTACAATATAATCTTAAACCAAGAGCATGAGAATGAGAACTGCAGAAGGAAAAAAGGAACAGTAATATGCAGGTATTTGTAGAAGCCACTTTTACTAAGGGCAGTGAGTCACTTTGGCTTACCAAATTAAAAGATTTCAACCAATAGAGACTGTTCAAGGAGCTGATAGAGCTGACAATCGGTGTAAATTTCCGGTCTTCCCCAGTTTAAGGTGGCTTAAATTTCTGTAGTTTAGTCTTAATCAGATAAAAGATTTTGGCCAGCATTCTGTATAAAGGAAGCCATATCTGGTCCTTGCACCTCCAGCCTCCGCCGGGCAAGCATAAAGTCCCACTGTGACAGGGTGTGTAACTCTGGGTTGTGTAACGGCAAGCCAGAAATGCCTCGGGTAAATATAGACCATGGCAGGCACGAAGCACTTCATCGTCTACATTTTGAAACAGGATACTGGCATTCTTGTCGCCTAGCAAGTCTAAAGTTCCAAGTGTAACTCCTTTCATTCAGTGCTCTGACCACACTGTCAAGGCGGCTGCCATTTTTTTCAGAATTTCCAGGATTAAAAGGAGGAAAAACCAAAATATGGGGGAAAGTTGAGTTTGACGTGCAAGACCTACTCTACCTCTGAGCACCACCTTTCATCAACCTCCTTTACCTTGTCCTTGCCTGTTCCAGTTTGGCCGTCTGGTCACACCCTCAGGCTGAACAGCAGCTCACCTTGCAGAGCCTACCGTGCCTGGCATAGGGGTGTGTGTGTGCCCAATATCATCAGTAGGGCCATCGGGCTTTGAATTATGAAGAAGGAAGGCAAAGAAGAAGAGAGAGCGCTTTAAGGAGAAACAGTAGTTGAGAAGGGGAAGTGGGCTTCTGGGAGCCTGCTCAAATCTTTTAAAACCTCTACGAAAGAGCTACACATTTGTTTTGTAAGAACTGAAACCTTTCTTTGGAAGGAAAGGAAACAGATCGTGGGGTGCGTGTGTGATGTGTGAGACTCTGAGGTAGTACTTACTGTACCTTTTCAGGGAATACAGAAAATCTGCTTCTACCTAGTGACAAGAATAATGTGCATTTTCCACAAGAAAGTCTTTTTATCTCTCAGCTGTTTTAAGGTGGCGATTCTGCCGGAAGGGAACAAGAACTCGAGGGATTTAAACAGGGCGAGCTCTTTAGCTTCAACCTCTGCCAGCCAGAGTGCAGTCAAAGAGTATGACCAAAAAATACTTAACTTCTCACTTCTCTCCTGCTTCTACCAGAAATAATATTTCACTCCATTCCGACGCTTTCCCACGGTTTCACTGTAGAGAGTAAAAACTCAATACTGAATGGAAGCTCAACATGGTGGCATCGTTTTCTAGATGAGGATAAAACTATATACAAACAGCATTTGTAAAAGGCTTGGTGTTTCTCTCTCCTCTGCTCTGCTCTGGCCAACCTTCAGAGTACCAGAGGGGCTTTCCCATCAGTCTGACACTTTGCCACATTCCATGTCCTCTTCTCATCTCTTCTGCTACATTCATTAAAATTCTCCTTTCTGAAGACTTGTTTTAAAATTTCAAACCCAGGCCCGTTCTCCGCCTCCTCCTCTCCTGGTGAAATCCATGGGCTAGCGATGGCTTTTAAAGGGAGACGAGTCTCACATAGTTGCCTGGGAAAGTACCAAACTGCCGTGTTCTCCTAGATGTGCCTATTGAAAAACAAGAAAAGAAGAAATGCGTGAAATATGGATCACACAAGACAACCACTATGCAACGTTGTCCTTTTTAAAAACCATGTCAGAAGCACATGAAGGCGCTTTCTGTTTTGAAAGGAATTTTCGCTGGAGGAACTCCGCTCAGGGGACGCCCGAAGGAGGCTCCTTTCATGTCTCCAAGATCTTTTCCCACCAAGGTGGTCCCTATTTATCTACTTGCAATTTTTTGCTTTCAAACAGGTAGGTTGGCAGTAGCTGGGATAGAGATGGGGGCTCATTCCCTCATGCAGTACTCGGATCTTGAACTGCCGATTTGTTGACCTTCCAGCTAACAAGGAGAGCTTCTTAACCACTGAACCACCGCAGTCCTAACTTTGTCCTAATTGGAGACCATTATTTTTTTGTTTGCCACTATTTTGTGCCATTTGGTTTCATGAAATATCCACCACACATTCTGGGGTGGAGGTAAAGTCCACGGTTTACACATGAAAGGTCTTCACATTCAGCATTTCCAGAGAAGGATAAGAGAGACTACTTAACCATCATAACCACTAGGGCTGCAGTGGTTAAGAAGCTTGCCTTGTTAGCTGGAAGGCTGGCAAGCCGGCAGTTCAAGACCCAGGTAGTGCATGATGGATTGAGTGCCTGTCTCTGTCCCAACTCTTGGGGACATGAAAGGAGCCTCACTTGGGCGTTCCCTGACTGGAGTTTCTTCCACAAAAACCCTTTCAACTCAGAATAATTTCTGACACAAAATCATCATTATTATCATCACTACCACTTAAAGGATGTAAGGCTAGGTGTCTCCCCCACCCACCACCCATCCACCCCGGTTTCCCAAGACACCTGGGCTTCTGTCAGCTCACCAAACAGCAGTCTGGTGGTTTGTCAGAAGCTGGATTCTGCTGTGAGACAGGCTGTACAAATATCCTATTTAGAGGTCATTTCCCAGTCCAATCAGGAATAGCAAGACAGAGAGAGTACGAGGAGACTTAAGTCACGCATGAACAATGACGCGCTTCCTTTCCCAGCGGAGGAGTTAAACTCCTCTCTGCTCCAAGGGATATAGAAGAAAACCTTTATCCTCGCCACCATCCCAAGGACCACACTGGACACTGATGGGCATGGCACTTAAATCCTTCCCCCACTTTGGACTAGGTTTTCTTGGATGGAGTAAAAGGTTTCTGTTTCTCAACAATCTGGATTTTCCCCATTCTGAACAATTTCTTTGTGAAAGATACAGTTCTACGCACTCCCTTTTGCCAATAATCTGGATTTGGGTCTGTGGAGGTTTTCCTCAGGTGTCCTTAGAATAATAAAAATCGCTTACACCGGTGTAGACAAAACTGAGTTATTTGGACAGCCAGTGTGCTTCATTAGACACATGCTAGCTGAAACAATAGGCTGGTGGGCCACAAGTATCTTCTCCTAGAACCATGAGGGTGAACTTTGGCACTCCAGCTGTTCTTGGACTTCAACTCCCAGAAGTGGGTTTACTGTGCATATGGGCAGTAAACTCAATCGTGTGGATTCACAGGGACTTGGGCTTCTGGGAATTGAAGTCTAACAACATCTGAAGTGCCAAGGTTCGCCATCCCTCTCCTAGAGTATTGCCTCAGAATCAGAAGGGCCACTTCTGTTTCATACATCAGCATCTCTTCCCTCCAACCTAATTTAGCTTCCCCCTGAAGCTTCAGCACATAAAACTGCTGTGCTGCTCACATGACTTTTTAATAAAAGAAATAACAATATCCCAGTTTTTAAACTTGTTTGTCAATATTTAGGCTTTTTAAGCTCCTGGACCAACCGTTCGGAACTTCCATGCATTCTACATAAATAATATTTCTATAATTTTAAAAAAGTCAACTAAAAGAAAGATGATGAGCTTACCAACAAACCAGCCATCATCACACTTCTCCATAACATCTATGATATCTCCATCTCTTAATTCCAACTCATCATCATTCTGTGGGATATAGCTGTAGAGTGCCTGGTAGCTAAGTCTGAGCATTCACAAAATAAAAAAAAAAAGACAAGAGAAGGATTCTTTCAGCCAACAGCGACAATAAACCTCTTTCTGCTGAGAGTTCTTCAGAGGTAAAGTGAAATATTAGCAATTGAAAGGCAATGGAACTCTATTCATGACAAGAGTCTAAACTAACCCCATCCCCATCATCATTTTCTTCCTGCAGCAAGATAAAAAAATGATGACACTTCAATAAATTTTGTAACCAGGAACAAGAGAACCCCAGGCATTCTAAAAACATATGCTAAAAGGTCCCACATACATATCCTTGACGATGCTCACATATTATGAATGCCTTTAATACCCAAAATTAGAGGAAGTGCTGCTCAATATAACAAAATTTATTTTACAGTTTTGATCCAACACCACAAATTTGGCATTAATGTATCTATGGACTTGTAGCAACTATAAAAATAACAATCAAGTTGGAATCTAGATGTCACACAATCCATCTGGCTCCTGGACCTGAGGACAAAAATCTGTCTAAAGAAGGTATCAGCTTGAGTACCAACTTACGTGTCTTGTGAAGTATGATTCCTGTCGAGGATGGTTTCCAGCGGTGGGACTTGTGGTTGCTGAGAAATGATGAGAGATGATTTACTGTCATTAAAAAGCCCCTTGTGACAAGTGACGAGAGGCTGGGAAATTGTGCTGCAATAATGAACGGACTTTTCGGCAATGTTTAAGATCTCATTGCAAACAGTTTCCTGGGTGGTGGCAGATACAGGGGCAGCATTGACATCCAACCCAGAGGACAGCAAAGAGGGGAGGGGGGGAGGGGGATGGACGGACGGACGGACGGACAGTCAGTTAGAGATGGGACAGTCCAGATTGCAGCACAGAGTTCGAGCAGGACAAGAGAGTGGTAGATCCAGGCACACATTTGAGGCGGTCGAGTGAAGAAGGAATCCAGGTTGTAAGCATGGAAAAACAGAGGCAAGATACAGAAGAAGGTTCTGTTTAGTTTTGGGTTTTATAGCAAACGTAGTAAGAAAAGTAACAACTGTAATTAGTTTGTAAAGGCCTCCCATTCACAAACAAGGCATTTCCAAACACGGGTCACACATGCAACTGAAGCTCCTCCCTTGTGGTTACCCGTGTCTAACTCCTCTCTTTATCCAAGGCAGAATTTCTGTCAGTCACAAGGGCGGTGATGTTACTTCCTCGGCCCAGCATGGTAGAGCAGCTGGCGAGGCGAGAAACGGTGCGTGCCCAATGACTGAGGCTCCCAATGGCAGAAATCCCCCGTGGGCTCTGCTTACTTGAAGCCTGGAGTGAATGAATGACACCCATCTCAACTAGTCCTGCCCATGCTGCTTCTTCTTCCTCACTCACAATGAGCCCAAGGTGGCCAAACACCACTGGGAACATGGCTCTTCCACAAGGGGTTCTTTTCTCACTATTGGGGCAGCTGTGGCAGAAAGCAGGCGAGAGAGATGCTTGAAGCTGTTAAAAGGGCTGGCGAAAGGAAAGCGGCAGATATGAATCTCGGGTGATCTTACCACATAGCTCTTTTCTGATTCTGTGAGATCTGGTCCTGGCCTCAATGACTGATGAGAAGGCTGCATGGTTACCAAAGTACATGATAAGGAAGACATTTTAGCACAGGTGCTGCTCAGTCTGATTCAGATCTTATGAGCAAAGCAACAAACAAACAAGCACAATGGAAGAGGGAGAAGACGACCCTTGCCATCCACCACTGGCTTCAGAGCCCTGGATGGAGTTGAAGGTAGCGTAGTGACGATGACAAGAAGGGTTTAGCAGCAGGCGACAGAGGATGAAATGGCGGAAGAGCAGCCTAGAAACAGGCAGTCAATAATATTATGAGGAAACTCATTCTGCTTTTGCTTTGGCCACTGCTCTTCTGTGTGGATCAAGAGGTTACCCAAGCTGTGGTGAAAAGTCCTGCACTTTTCTACTGTCTCCTATGGGCAATGCTTGCGTCTATGGCATATATATGTCTCTGGGTGTAAATAAATGAGCAAACGGGGATATTGTTAACACATCGAGGAGGGCAATTTCCAGATGTTTGGGTTACCCACACCTGCCCACCTCCCACTTGGGAGGGAAGCACCCACCCCTGGACCTTCCAGCCTGAAAAGCAAGTGCGGATCAATGTAAGTGAACAATCCACTCCACACCATTCAGTGGCTGAAGGGAACCATTTGGCTTCTATCTCTTTGCTCCCTCTTCCTCAGTTTCCCCTCCTAAAGCAGGAGCTCTCAACCTTTTAAAGCCGGGGGCCATTGGGGGGGGGTCATGCTCCCTCAGGCAGTTCCGAGGGCTGGACGGCCATCTTGCCCTTCCTCCACCACATGGCACTTCCTGGTGTGGTGGAGGCAGTGGGGGGGGGACACATGAAAAGGCACCATGGGCTGCATCCGGCCTGTGGGCCGCAGGTTGAGGATCCCTGGTCTAAAGCAGCTGAGACTCAAAACGTGATGAAAATGGCCCTCCGTGGGGAAAAACGAGATACTCTACTGGAGGCCATGTTTGGCTCCCTCTGGCCCACCTAGAGCCCAAAGACTGCCCCTGGCCAACTCTTCCATTCATGAACGGTGCCCTGGTGTCTATTTCTCTCTTTATGACTAGACCCATGGTTCCCAACATGGGGTACGTGCCCCACAGGGGGGCACTTTGATTTTTAAGGGGGCAACTCAAGAATGAGATACTAACAGTGAATGGCCTTTTAGGCTTCCTCCACGTGAATAGGAGTTCACTTTTTGAATAATAAGAATTATATGTCACAGGAGGGAAGGGGGGGGGGGGAATCCGGATTTTAAAGATGCTTAAATGGGGCATGGCCCAAAACGGCTGGGAACCATCTGGGCTGGACAGATGGCGACATATCGGCATCCAGGCTTTAATCCAGGAGTGGCAGCACTGTGCGCCCTCCAGGCAATGTTGATCTCCAAGCCCTGTCAGCCTCAGCCAATGAGGGCAGTGAAGGAAAGGTGTCGTTTGATAGTAGCATATTGGCCAACAATAAATACCTGGATGGTCTCCATCCAGATAAATGGGAAAGCTATGCCTAAGCAAACTCCAAGTTGTCATAAAAGGACATGAAACGTCAAATGTTAAACTCCCCCCCCCCATCTCCTCCTTGGTTACCTGTGGTATGTTGACCCTGCATGTGAGTCTGGGAGGTAGTTGTGCTCTAACAGCAAAGGAAGACATTGCAGAGGGAGACAGAAGAGCAGTTGGAGAGAGGGGCTGTGCATTTGCAGACTTTTAAAAGGAAGGAAAAGTGGGTCAGCAAAGGGCCCTGTTAGCAACATCATTTGCAATCATCATGTTCTTACAAATACGAAATCGGCCAGAATGTGGCTCAAACAGGTCTGTGCAAAACGCCACCATGCCCTTTGAATCTATTAGTCCCGTGTTAGCTTTTCAGAAGTCATGCATTCTGAACGATAGCTAGGCCAAAGACATAGCTCACTTATAAACAGGCAAAATTTAATATCTGTTTAGAAATACAGGTTGCCCCCCCAGCCCCACCCATGGGAGAGATCTTCTGTGGATACCTGAAATAATGGAAAACAGCGAACCCCATGTTTAAGCACACATACCTGAGTCATAGAATCTGGTACATGTCTGCAAGTGTCTATCATTCTACTCAGGTACTAACTAATCAGCATCCACAAAACACTTCTACACACTGTATTTTAGATTCTGGCTTCTAGTGGCAAAGCATGACAGGGATTTGTTATTGAATGTTTTTGGACCCGCAGAAAAGTGAAACCACGGAAACGAGACCTGCGGACACAGGGGGCAACCTGTATAATTACCTATCCGCTTAAATCAGTATTCATGCTTCAAATAATCTTTACAAACAATAGGTGACAAATCAAAGAGCACAGCTCAATTTATAGAGTGTAATCCTATCTTGTCCTCAGACTGATAGATTCACTTTTTTCTAGTTTCTGCCCGTTTCTTTCTATTCCTTTTAAAGTCCTCTCCATTATCCATTTTGATTTCCCCCTGACTCCTGCTGCACCGTCAGTGGTATCTTGCTATTTACATCCCCTCTATTGTTGCGGCCGTGGATTCGATAGCAATCCTAAATGTCGATCTACCCCAGGAGCACCTGACAGATCAGAAGAAGGAGCCTAATGCTGCCCATATTCAGCAAATGAAGGGAGGGGGGAGACAGAATTAATGGCAAAACTTTTCAGATCAAGAATAAAGCAATCTGACCTTTGGGTTTTAGTAAGTTCACCTAGTTTATTTTCATTTTTATGGCCCATGAAGGAGACCATAAATTGGTCAATCAATTGCATTAATTGAATGGAGCTCAAGGCACCCTACCAGCTATCCTCACAACCATCAGGGGCAAGGCATAAGAACACTGGTTTTAGACTTAAAGGGGGGATCTGTCAATCCCACTCGAGTTACTCAAACCACTCCTCCTCACTCTCCAATAAACACCAAAAAGATTCCTGCTCTCCCCTCCCCCCCCCCTCCCTTGAGAGGCAACACATTGAACTTCCAAACCGTCACTCAATGTGGGAAAGCCTTTGGTACCAACTCATGCTCCAGCAGGACCTACCCAAAATAAGCCTGATTATGTTAATTCTTTGGATCTTCCAACCCAACAGACTCTGTTATCAAGTCAAAAGCTATAGAATTTATCCGTTGCAACCATGCGTAAGCAAGGCTCAGCTCACTCAAAGAACCATGTGAGTGGCAGGAGTACAACACACGCATGCAGAAAATGTACCTCCACAGCCCTGTTTTGGTTCTCCCTCTGCTCAACAGCCTTGAAGCTGCACGCCTCCCTTGTGATGGGGCCATCTCCCTGCCGCTGGCAGAGCCTCCTCTCCTCAGAAGTGTGAAGAGACTTCTTTGGTGGGCTAACACTGTTCTCCAGCTCTGACGGGAAACCCGCTCTAGGGGAAGCACCGGGAGCACTTCCGTGCTCTTTGCTGGCTGTAAAACAACCGTCCCTGCTGCGACTGACTCCTCTCCTCTTCTGCAACTTGTCTTGGGGGTCAGTTGCATCACCGGACTCTGAAAGGAAGCTACTGGGGCTGCCAACTAGAGAGGAAGGTGAATTGCAGTTGCTCAAGTGAGGAGGGGACCGAGCAAGCTTTTCTTCTGTCCTCAAAGTGGTCAGACCAGTGTTCTGGGTGGGCAGCTGAGACTCCCATGGGGATGGAGGCAGTGGGGAAACAAAAGATGTGGGTGTCGAAGAGCTGGAGATGTTAGAGTGGTGAAGGCTAATGGAAGGTGAGGGGCTTGCCGCGGCTGAAGAGATGAGGCCATCCATGTGGCAAAGAGAAGCACTGGGGAGTGGTGGCAGAGGAGGGGTTATGGCTGGAGCATGGCTGTGACAGGGTGGCCCCAAAGTCAGAGAGATCCATTCCGAGGTGACGGCCTGCAATTCCGGAGAGATGCCCGGGCGGGTCAAGGAGGGCAGTGGCGGGGGCGTGGGAGTGAAAAGCAACTCAGAACTCTCAGACTTCAAGACCACAAGGAAGAAAAGAGAAAGGGGGAAAAGGGGGAAAAGGGAAAGGAAAGGTTACTTTAAAAAAAAAATCTAAAAAGAAACACTGTGAAAGAAGTGTGGAGAAAAATGGAAAAGTTAGAGTATAGCTGAATACAGAGGTGGCAGTATCAAATGTCCAGGCCTTATGGAGGCATTTCCCTGCTTGCGTGTAGTGCTCAAGGGGGTGTCCAAAGCTCCATCCCTCGGTTGTCCCTATGTGCAATCTGGAGGTTTACTAGGCTTTTCAAAACCCCTCTGCAGTCTTGGCATCCGACACACAAAGATTTAAGATGCTGCTGGGTGCAAGGGGAAGTTTGAAGGCAAGCTTTACATGTAGCCAGGTCTCAATTATCCATTTAGCTCTACATGTGCCGCTTTCATGTCCCTGTGTTGTTTTTGCTGTGTCTCCTTCAGCGTGCAAACCAGAGAGAGTCCACAACGTCCCAAAGAAAGAACATTGTTGTGGGATCTAAAAAGCACGCCTGGGATGAATACAAAATCTGGACCTCATGCTCCTGCACGTCTGAATGGAAATCCCACTCTTTGTCTGCAGCATGACAGAGATTAAAGAGAAAGACTTAGGGAGGAAACAGGTTGTAGACCAGTGGCTCCCAAACTATGTTCTGTGGAACACTGGTGGACTTCAATTCCCGGAAGCCTAAGTCAGTACATTGGCTGGTCAGTGCTTTGGGGAATTGACTTAGACTTCTGGGAATTGAGTCCCAAAACCAAAGACTGGGAAACACTGTTGTAGATGAAGCCCCCGAACACTGGAAATGTCAATCTAGCTCTCCAAACCCATTGAAGTTTTTTTAATTGGTTTTTAAACTGTGATATTGGTTTTATTCTCTGTGAGCCGCCCAGAGTCTTCTGAGTTGGGCATCAATATAAATCAGAACATAAATAAATAAATTGAAAGGCTTTTATTGGACATTTCTAGCTTATGGATTTGAATAGACCATCTGACTCTGGGCCTCCATACACAGGGGGAACATTTGCTGATACATGTGCTGAAGTGCAACAGGTTGTCCAAACATCACATGTCCACTCACATCTGGGAACTGATTCCTGAGGACTTGATTTATTATTTATTTATTTTATTTGTTTAGTTTCAGCAGAAAGTGCCATTTCCCTTTCTGTCTATTTTTTCTACTCTTCCCCCTGTTTCTCTCCTTACTAACTCACCATTCTTTAACCTTCCTGTTTTTGCTGCAGTGCTTTTTTTTTTTAAAGTTTACATTTTTGTGCTAAAGTGTACAAGTGATAAGATTTTTAAGAGTGGTTGATCATAGAATCATAATATAACTGGTTTGGAAGGGGCCTTCGAGGCCACATAGGGTCCAAGCCCCTGCTCAATGCAGGAATCCGAATCAAAGCAACTATGACAGATGGTGGTCTAATTCTCTCTTGAATGGTCTCCCCTAAGAGAACTCAGCTGCTGTGGCTGTGAGGCACAGAGAATGGAGAATGAACTGGCAGAAAAACACCCATCAGAAAACACCATCAAATGACGGACACCCACAAAGCACATGGATAAGCACAATGAGGTCCACATGAGCAGATTCAGCATCGGAGCAAACCAGAAAAAAGAAAGACACACCACCTGACCGCAGTGTAAAAAGCGCCTGACAGCATGGCCTTCTGTTTTGCCTTGATTCTGATGGTGCCTTGGATCGTGTGGATGATGAAGCACAGGACCTTTATCATGGGTGCATGGAAAGCTGGCAAAGTGCTCAGTATGGGCATGTCCATGGAAAAGGAGGAGAAAATGCAAAGCCAACGAAAACGAGAGGAGAGTAGCATGGGTAATATATCGCCTTTTCTGCTTTTCCTGCTAGGCCCGTGATGGTGAACCTTGGCACTCCAGATGTTCTTGGACTTCAATTCCCAGAAGCCTAAGCATCCTATGAATCCACAGGAATGGGTTTACAGTGATTCTTCCGGCCCGCACTGCCCTTGTCGCTTCTGGGAGTGACGAGGGCAGCGTGGGCCGAATGAATCGCAGTAAATCCATTCGTGTGGATTCCCAGGGTGCTTGGGCTTCTGGGAATTGAACTCCCAAGAACATCTGGAGTGCCAAGGTTCACCATCACGGTGCTAGGCTAAGCAAGTATCAGAGAGCTTCCTAGCGTGTGTAGGGGCTGACAAACCTCTCCCCAGCTAATTTGTAAACGCAAACTCGTTTTTTGTTTTTGCTTTTTTAAAAAAAGAAACTCCTTCCACTGGAGGCTGCAAGCAAGATTGGGATCTCTTTTGGGCAGAAACACACAAGAAATCAAAGTCACAATAAGTAAGAAACAAATTTTGCTTGAAGCAACACTACTTTACTAAGAATCCCTCCCTTTTTTGACAACTAGAGCTGGACTCAAATGTTTCCACATTCTAAAACAAGTCTTTCCTCTGAGTGACATTCACTCTTCCCTTCTATAATAACTATTGGTACAAGCCTTTCCAAACTTCAGACCTAAGGGGAATGTATTGTCGTTTTTACTACTATTATTGTAGAATCTTATTACCTTGCTTTTGTCCCTGTGACTGAAATCACAGTGTAAATGAACCTAGTCATTTGAAGCCCGAAGCACATGTTGGTTCTCCACAGGACAACTTGAGCAGCACATGTGGGCAGAAGGACAAATATGTCCTTCTGACCTGCTCTGAAATGCGCACTGTTCTTAGCAAAGTCCAGAGTTTCAACTCCAGAGAAGACAGTGCTGTTGTCCTGAGATATTGGGTGGAAAACAAAGATCAATGCAGAGACTTATCATGTGAGCACACGGACAACCAATGGCATTCTCTTCAACCCCTTTTAATGCTTACTTTAGAAAAACATGTGGTCTTTATGGAGCAGGACACCTTAATAATTTCAGAAGGCTTATTCCAGGTACCTGTGGGGAAGTTGTTAGGCTGCGATTTGCTGAATGGGAAGCTGGTAAGTTGACATAGTCTTGCGTGTTCCTCAGTACAGGAGGCTTAAGTATGTCCACATATGTGACAGGGAAGATGCCTTGGCGATTGGTGCCAATGATTTTTCCTTCATACCAGTTCTCATCCACTTGCCGGATCAATGTTATCCTCTCACCCTGCGGAAAACAGGATAGGCCACAATAGATACAAACTTCAGCCTGGGAACTACAGTCCCCAAACATTCTTAGCTCTCATCCCCAAAGAGCAGCTCCGAGGGGGTCTCTAAGACCTTTTCTCCAGCCAGAGAGAAACTGGCAACTTCAGAAGAAGGTCATCTGCAGGGGGGGGGGGTGTTATGCGTAGATCTGGCTTTCTGCATTTGTGGATATAGGGGAGGGTATCAGATGCAGACTGCCATTTCTAACCTCCACCCCAATACCTGACACAACATTTTGCCATGAACATTTGGGATGTTCACTGATCATTTTCCTGCACTATCCACAAGCAAAAACTGATGCATGCCTGAAGAAGAGCTCTTGAATCATGAAAGCTCATGTAACGTTTGATTACTTAGTGAGTCAATAAAGATATTCCCTGGTTCCTACATTTGTACTGTATAAGGATAACATGGTTCTCTTTGATAATTATCAAAGTAGTGTAATTTAGTCATCGGGGAAACTCTCAGAAAACAGACATATCCTACTCTTTCCCTTACAAAATAGGAAAACAACTTGACTTATTTCAATTCCTGTTCTCTGAAAAGGAAACATAAGAGCAGCTTACCCCTCCCCATAACTTGTTCACTATAACCCTCCTATGGCACCCAAACCCACTCTCTCCCTCCCATGATAGACATGAAAGAGGAGAAGAATGCAAAGAGGTTCCCTTTCCCTTTCTGGGTCATGTCTCAAAACCCTTGATGTTAGCCAGGCACAGGGAGATGTATTTGTTTCTCCATACCATGGGGGGGTAGCCAGGTTATCCCACTATGGCAATACAGTAGATCCTGCTGCCAGTGACTTAATGCCATCATCAGGTGCAGGTTAACTAACCTGACAACCCTGAGGACTAACGGCAGTGATGGGATGCTACCGGTTCGGAGCGGTTTGCTTCATGAATGGGTCTCATTCTTTTAAGAATGATAAAAATATCTATTATCAAAACCCAGTTTGGATGAGCTTCCCCTGCCATGCTGCCAAAGAACTTCTTTTGAGATAAAACAACTTTTCACCAATTCACAGATACTGTACATCTTTTTTACCTTTCTGAAGGACATTTCTACTTGAGTGTCCCCGTTGAAACTGTATTTGGCAATGGCATCTCCATATTCCAGAACTTGCAACTGTGGGGTTTTCTTAGGCTGAGGTTTTTCTCTGAGAGGAAGTAGCTATTTAAAAACAAAGAGAAGACAAGGACCACAGGAGGTGAAGGTAAGGCTCCCCGAAAAGAGCTTCACAGCTTTGTAAAGTTAAGAGCAAAAAGCGTACCTCTACGTATGACTGTGGGAAGATGCCCACTCTACCATGATGCTCTCCTTCATACCAATTCTGATCTATCTGCTTGTAAATGTAAACAACATCTCCTTTCTGAAGTGGCAGCTCCCTGTTAACAACACAAGTTACGGTTACAAAAGGACTCATAACTGTGTGCTAATCATGGTTTGAGTGAGGATGGAGGAAATGTGATCCGTGGTCAGAATCAGAGGCAGGAATGAAGGTAAGGGCCGCCCTTGCTCAAAAGCCAGTCGTGTCTGACTCTAGGGTTTGGTGCTCATCTCTATTTATAGCCAAAGAGCCAGTGCTGTCTGCGTCTGCAGATGTTTCCGTAGACATGTGGCAGGCATGACTTTCGAACAGAGGTAACCTTTCCCTTTCCCTTAGAAGTGAGCAAAATTTGTTTATTTCTAAGTTGCTTATTTTTTATATTTGCCATCTTAATACATTCTCCTCTAATCACTGCCGTCATGGCATCCCATAAATATCGTCCCACTTTCCTCCCAATTGTTAACAATGTGTTCTTTAATTTCCTTGCCCTTAAATAATTTTAGATCTTATCTCCAACTGCTACTTTTCGCACCTTCTACTTTTAATTGTAGTTCCACTGCTACCTTCACATGATTTGACTCTTTAAATATCCCAACCTCAGTTTCTTCTAAATCTTTTTTAAAAATCTGGCACTATAACCAGACTTTCTGAAAAGGGAAACAATTACACAATTATACTCACTTCAGTGTCTGGGCTTTAAAATCAAACTTTGCTCTGGCCGCTCTCATCTATGGATGGAAAACAGTACATTTAAAACAATTGGCAAATCAACGCATAGTCTGAAATGGGAGAGAGATGTCAGCCACACAGTCTGTGGGGTGAGGTGTACATGTACTATCAGATGCTGATTTAATTTGTTTGTTCTCTTGACTAAGTGAAAAGTCACATCAGATGTACGGCTCTACCAGGAAGCGGGAACCAAGGAAGGGAATTTCAGTTCCTGAGCTATCAATGGCTGTATTTACCGCAACTCTGTAAGCCGCCCTGAGTCGCCACGACGTGGCGAGTGGGTGGCTATATAAATTTAAATTATAAAATTATAAATGGCAAATGCCCCATTTACTGAATTTTATTAAAAGGGGGAGGAGAAGGAGGGAATAGATGGACTGAGAAACAGCTGCAAGGCACTCCCGTTTATTCAGAGGCCTTGAGAAACCAAATCTATGACAGCTTTACAGAACTGCCTCTTCTACAGTCAAACTAGACAAGACAGTGAAAATGTCATTAAAAGTGGGACTTCTTTAAATAATGAAAGATGTGTTTGTCCCAAGATATTTCTACCTCTGTATCCTGCATAATAATATTATTATTATTATTATTATTATTATTATTATTATTATTATTATTATTATTATTATTATTATTATTATTATTATTATTATTATTATTATTATTATTATTATTGCGGTGGCTAGTCATCAGGAGATAAACCCATGTTTAACTTGCAAGTCTGGTGATTCAAGCATACAGCTGCCAGGGAATCGCTCCACCGGTGACTAAATGTGAAGCTGATATCTCCAATAGACTGACCCTCCAATACAGTACCTACTACAATACCTCGCATAACGAGCAAAATGCATTCTACACAGTTACTCGTTATGCAAGTTACTTGTTCAGCGAAACACATTTCCCATAAGGAAATGTACTTTGCTTCGCTAATCAGCGGGGCGTTTGGGAAGAGTGGGAGAACCTTTCCAGTCTCCTTCGCAAGCGCCCTGCTGACGTGCGTGTGCATGCGGGTGCTTGCGAAGGGGCCTGGAAAGGTCCTCCCACTCTTCCCAAACGCCCTGTTGCTGCGGAGTGTCCGTCAGCAGGGCACTTGCGGATGGTGGGGGGACTTTTCCAGTACCCTTCCCAAATGCCCTGCTGATGTGCCCGTGCATGTGGGGCATTTGGAAGGGTATGGGGAAGATCCCCACACACTTCCCAAATGCCCTGTTGACATGCACCGTGCGTCTGCGGAGTGTTTTGGAACACGGACAGGGGAGTCCCCTGCCACGTTCCAAAACACCCTGCAGACACAAGCGGGGGGTTTTCGAACGCGGCAGGGGTCCCCCACCCACATTTCAAAACACCCCGCAGATGTGAAGCTTCTCATTAAGCAAGTTTTTACTCGTTCAACGAAGCAGACCTTTTGGGGAAAGGTCTGCTCGCTAAGCGAGTTACTCGCTCTGCAAGATGCTCGCTCTGCGATGTATTACTGTATTTTAGTTCATATCAGAAGGAAAAACAAAGGCAGCTTTACTTAAGCAGCTGATAAGGACTGGATACAGAGGATACAATCAATTCTACATAGCAGAATATTGAGTCTGAATGTAAATGACAACGACTCCAGTGACAAAAATGATTCATAGAATTTAGAATGAACTCCCCCTTCTGATGTCTGTCAGCAAGCCTGACTGCCCTAGACTGGGGTTTCTCAACTTTGATCCTTTAGATCAAGGGTGCCCAAACTTTTTGGGCCATGGGCCGGTCACATGGTTCCAGGCGGCTGGTCACTATGGCCCAGGGCGGGATCCGACCCCTGATGCTAATTCATCTGGCCCACGAAGCCTTTGTCGCTCCCAGAAGTGGAAGTATAATGCGCCTGTAGGGGCACATTTAACTTCCACTTCCGGGAGTGACAAGGGCTTCGTGGGCAGGATGAATTGGCGTCAGAGGCTGGATACGGCCCCCGGGCAGTAGTTTAGGCACCCCTGCCTTAAATGTTCTGGGATTTCAATTCCCAGAAGCCCTGATCAGCAGGAGGAGTGCTGACTTGGGCTTCTGGTAATTGAAGTCCAAGAATACCTGGAGTGCCAAGGTTGGCCATCACTGCCGTAGACAACAAGAGACCCGCCTACCCTATTCTGAATTATTACCAGGGCACCCCCAGGAACCCTGAGCAGCTTATGAATGGCAGCCTTTGTCTTAATGATTGGCAAAAAAGAGACAAAATGGAGGAAGAATGGAGAAGAGAATGGTCTGTGATTAAAATAGCTTCTATAATTTTGAAAGAGTCAGCAATATTTTTAGTTTAGAGAAAAGAAAGGTTAGGTTTCACCATGAGCTACATCTATTAAAGACAGGCACAAACATTCTCCAAATTCCCACTGGTATCCCCATTGCTGATACAAGTTTAGAAAAATGGGCGATACCTATGAAGAAACTTTGGGGGCTCTTTGACGTATAATAATGTTTGACAAATATTTCTTTAAAAATTGTGCTCAAGTTAAAGATCATAGGAAACACTACACCGCTCAGTAATTTATCTTCAGATGCAGGCTCTTATCTTAAAAGATCGACAAGTATTTAAAAAGCGAGTTAATTTCACATGCAAATAAAAGATGATGGAAGATCACACCTCTTGGCTATTGAATGGAGCCCAACATTTTCTTTAATGCAAAAATTACACCATAAATTTTGTGAAATATAACCTTAGGAGAGAGAGAAAAATAACTCCCCCTTTTTGTCTCTTTTGCCTTTTCATTTTAAAAACAAGTCAAATTGGCTAAAACAATCTTTATTGGGGGTCTATCATGAACCAATTTAACAAAAACAAAAGGAACAGAAAAGAAAGCAAAGAAAGAACAATGCCAGTAAGTGTTTAATCCACTTTAGGAGAAAACCACAGTCAGGATGAACAAGACAATGAAGTTTCTAAGCAGAAGTTACTTACACACAAGGAGAGAATGAAGCATTATGTGTTGCAAAAGAGAAAGCACATGGCCTCTGATTTGCTATTAAAATGACACTTTAAAGGCATGCATCACAGTTTTGCACTAGCCAATGCTTAGCGGGCATGCTTTAACATAGATACTCTTGTATAGAGCTATTAATTCATTTAACAACATCGAAAGCAGTTTCTACATCAAGCGTGAATGGGGAAAATAAAAACCAACATCTTGAAGAGCTATAAAGGTGGCCTAGAAGCATAACGCTATGAGAGGCAAATATGAATTGGGTCAAGCAGCAGACTGAGGCAACCAGAACAGACCTCTGACCCAGATCTCCTTTTTGCGGTATCGTCTACATTTAGAAGATCCCCAAACCGCTCATTAGTGATAAACTGGTGGTGCGTAGGAATGGCCCCTGTGTGCCTTCTGGCTGCAATATCAGCCTCTTCTTGCTCACGTTTAAGCCGTCTCTGGTCCTCTAAAAGTTTCTGCCATAAAATTGCATAAAATGGGCAATAAATCATCCAGTTTATGGCATTTGAACACCGCCAGCAGATTATTAGCCATAAAAAAAGCAAAATTAAAAGCCTTCCAAAAACAGACCACCACCCAGCCTCTCTCCAAGATATCTTGAGGGAAAGTTCAGAGAAGCAAATATGATTATGTATTAGACACTGTACCAGATTCTCTATGGATCAAAACAGACTCTTTTCTAAGAACTCTGCAGTGGAGAGTCATGACAAATGTGAAGGTATCTCCTAGACTTCCTGTCTTTGGGATGTAAATGCTGATTGAGTACCCAAAATAACACAACCCCCTCACAATGGGGAAGGAGTGGTGGTAGAGAGGACACCAGTGTTTGCCAAAATAAGGAAAAACAGTAAAGTGGGGGGGGGGCACTAAGAATGTTCCAAGAGCATCCCAATGAAAACTACATATGGTAGCATACTGTTCGACATGGGAAGAAGACAACTGGAATAGAACCGGGGGCAGGTTTCAGCAGTTCCAACCACCATGTCAAGTATGGCTTTTATTTGGAGAGTGTGGCAAATGTCTATCTTTAATCCTAATAATACAGCTGTCGATGTAAGGGAGAATTTTCTGGTCTCCGCCTTCCCAACTCCAAGAGGAGTTCCCAGGAGTTCTTTGGCAGCTACCAAGGTGCCAGGAAGGGATGGCAGGACAAGGGCAAACTGGCAAAGCAAAAACTTCTAGGGCAGGAAAGACAGACGGGGGCGGTGGTGGGCTCCAAAAATATTTACTGCCACACTGTGGGCGTGGTATGGTGGGCGTGGCCAGGGGGAAAGCCCTGCGTAGCACCTGAATTAGGACTACTTCATTTCAAAACTTGGATGGGCAAAGGGGCCAGCCGGAATTTCTGCTACCGGTTCTGGCGAACTGGTGCGAACCTGCTGATGCCCACCACTGGATGGGGGTAAAGTGGAACACAGCCTGCCGTTCCCCCAGAAAACTTAAGGGTGGTGGCGATGAGTGGGAGAGGAGATCGTGTTGGGCACCACCAAAGGTGGGAATGCCCCTGCATCATTTCCCAGATGCACTGCTTAAAGCAGCCCACCCAAGGCCTGGCTGGTGATATTGGTCATTGCTATGATGCACTTGGCAGGCCCCAATGCAGAAGCAACCTAGATGGCATGCTTCCCTGGCAGGAGGAAATGCATGGCTTCCCGGTACAAACATTGGCAACTTCCATTTTCGCTCAGCTAGAAAGGAAGTGAGCATGGCTGGCATGATTGTCAGTAGGGGCAATTCCTCTCTGCAATTGGGGGTTATAGGCCCAGCAAAAGCTCTTCGCCAATAGATACCAGCACTGAGAGCAGAAAACGGTTGCCTTCAAGCCCAGCTTTTGTGCTTTCCATAGGCATCTGTCTGGATCCTGCTGAACACAGACCACTGAGCTCAATGGACCTTTGGTGTCATGAAGCAGGCTAGTCGTTTTGTTCTTCTGTGGTTATATAATTGATATTAAAAGTAAAAGATGTGGCAATCTGACTAATAACACGTCAACTGTGATCTGATTGTATTAAACGATCACATACCACCATAGTTTTAAAAAGAGAGAGATAAATTTAATACTTTATTGAACAATTTATTCAATTTGTTTAATTTTTATTGTAAAAGTTTTTTAATATGTTGTAAGCTGCCCATTGTGGGAAAATATCCCAGATGGACAGGATATAAATAAATAAATAAATAAATAAATAAATAAATAAATAAAAAAGCTGAGTGATCCCAATATTGAGAAGGGTCAACAGAAACAAATGAATACATTTTACTTTACTTTCTACATTCAAGAATGTGGAGCAAATATCAAAGAGGTATTGTATTTGCATTTAGTCCTGTGTTTTTCTGACTTACTGTTTTTGTGCCCATTTTTCAGAAAAGGAAAACTGAAGTAAATAGTGATGGAAGTTCCCGCTTGCTATCTTTTAACAAACGGGGGGCCCGGGAGGGGCGGGGCGGGGGCGGCACAAGAAACTTGTGTACATGAAAAACAATAACATACTTCTGTCTCTATGTAGAAATTAAATCTAATCAGTTTTATCAAATAATCTCCAATCTCCAAGGAATCCAATGTTCCTTTTTTTAATATTTGATCTCTTGAAATAAAATATTTACATATAACTTCAGTTCTTAGCAATTACATCATGTGCCCCATCTCTCATCCACTTCCTACTTCAAGAAATTCACTGCCATCTTGAAAGGATGATATGTGGACTCCCACACTTTCCTACCAATGATACTGGGCTTCTTACACCCACTGCTAATGTGGAGAACCTTCCCACCCCTCTCCAGTCATGACATGAAGCTGAGGAGGTAAAGCATAGCTTTAACACCTATGGATGACTTCCTGAACGAAGTCCCATTAAGTTAAATGGAGATTATTTCTGAATAAGTAAATCTACCTGAAGTAAATGACATGATCCTAACGTGACTTACTTCCCAGTAGACATGCTACTGAATACTGCTCTGTTGGGGAAGTGAACAGCTCTGGCAACCAGAATTATGGGCTTTAAGGTGAGCTTTGGTGGATCAAGTCCATTTCCTCCACGAAAGCTCACATTAAAATATAGCTGTTAGTTTACGTCTTCTTAAAATTTTGTTTTGTTTCTTGTCTGACATGCTGGCCTACTGACACAGCTAACCATATGAAAACCACATTCTTGGCTTGCTTACCAAAGCCATTCATAACCTGTAGGCCCCCTGGTCAAAATCTGATGCATTTTTCTCTGACACCCTGTCTCTGAAATACCAGTTCTAATTTGATAGCTCCCAAATTATACCGAGTCCTTAAGTACTAAGGTATGTATTTCACATACTTATTGTTGAGATCGATAACCAAGCACTTCCGAAATAAAGTTCTCAAGACAGCAAATAAAAGACCTTAGTCAGGAGAGCATCTTCATCACATTGAAACTCAGTCTCCAAAACACTGCATTAATAGTCTAAAAAGGTTTACAGGTGGTAACAGAGCAGATTACCTCTTTGTCACTGTGTCGCCTGTGAAAATTTTCTTCTGGGCTCTCCATGTAATCATGTGGCGCAAAATGTCTTGGTGATTCTGAATCTACTTAAAACAATACAGTGTCATTAAAAACAAACTGATTCATCTCTAAGAGAACCAAGAAAGGGAGTTGGGGGGAGGGAGAAAGTTTCCCTTCTACTAATCAACTGGCAATCAAATGCCAGGAACATTTTGCTCCTTTAAGGGTTCTTTAAAGTTAGAAGCAAATAGTAAAGCTGAAATCAGAAACAACAACCAAAACAGAATCCAATCTCATTAGAGGACTTAATGAACATATCTGCCATTCACCAAATATGATTTAATGTAATATCATTGAGGAAAGTTGTGTAAAGCATGCAAAAATTACAGATGCACATAGGTTTGTGTGTGTGTGTGCACGCACACGCATGGACAGCGTGCAAGTGCACACACATACACTCACGCACACATACACACACGTACATGCAAAGACACACACCAAGAACCTGAAGTCCCTGAAAGATACATTGGGTTTATTCATTGAGTTACTTGGGAATGCAAATTACAAGGGATTTAAGCTGATTTCCACAAATAATTCACATCCTAACTGCTGCTTTTTTTGAGACAAACCGCTCTATTGATGATTAGAAAGGCAGTGGATTTTTTTTTTTTTTTGAGAAGTTCAGTCAAGCCCTGAAATGCAGGCAGGATGCACAAGTGGACACACTGGAAATGAAATACAGGGTAAGGGATAAAACAGAGGAAAAGCCAGGTGGGAATACAGATGAAGTAACATTAGTAAAAGTACACAAAAATTCCACCTCCAAAATACGTCCTGAGGTCTCTTTGTGAATTGTTGTTTGTGTCCAAGGTGTGGTATAAATCATAAAGAGCATTCCCATTAAGAAACGCATCTGGAAAATCCATGGGGGAAACAGAGCGGCTTGGCCAGGTTTCCAGTTCCAAGGAGCGGCCCAGCCTCGTGACGATGCCATAGGAGGAGAGGCGTTCGGGGGCCGCGGGTTTCTGCTGGAGGCGGCGCTCATAGAAGAGGGGGCTACCTCTGTCCACCACCGAACTTTCCCTTAACTTAGAAAAACTGTCCTGGCTCTCATAGCTGGACGCCGGCAGGTCTCCAGAGCACCTCACGGAGCGAGTCTTTCTGGAACTGTATTGCACAGGCTTTTTCAGTCTGAAAGGAAGTGGGCTCATAAGGTAGACGTTTCTGGGGAAGCTGTGACTTTCTCCTTGAGCATCCCCTCTGGCAGACTGATGCTGTTCATGTCTCCTGATAGTTGTGAACCTTGTGTAGGAAGCGGGGCAAGATCCCTTGCACTTGTTTATTTTGTGTCTCTGAGGGCTGTTCATGCTGCTGCTATCACCGCCACCACTGTCGTTGGATGCATTAGACATGAGGTCCAACTCATCAGTGGAAGTCAAGAGTGTGTCCACTGGGGGCACGTCACTAAACTCTGACCTCACATCCTCTGTATTGCTACAAGAATGGGAAGAAGTATCAGGTGGGTTGGAAAGGTTCTCTTCTTCAAGACCTTGCATGGGAAGATCCACCTGGTATTCGATGGAATACGTCGAACCTAGGCAGCTGTTGGAAAGACTGGGAGCTGGAGATTTGTTCTGGCCACTGGAGAAGTCAAGCGTAGGCATTGACAGGGATCTCTGGATAAGCAGCTCAAAGGCAGTGATGCGGGAAGAGACGGTGTGTTCCGGGATCTGCTCCAAGTTCTCCCTGCTGGGGCTCGGCTGCGGCTTCCTGTCCTTTAATTCGTTCTCAAAAAGGGAAGCAATTTCCTTCACGCTGCAAGAGGAAACAGTGCCCAGCTGGATTCCAGAGCGGTCAATATGGTGCATGTTTTTGTACAGCATCGTAAACTCCAAGCCATTCTTCTGGGACCCAAGACGGTGCCCCTTCCTGGAAGAGCCCGAGGAACCATACTCTTGTAGGCTCTGCGTGCTGCTGAATTTGGCTGGAAATCCCTGCTTAGATTTCATTAGCGGACTCTCAAACCTCTTGTGTTCATCAACCATGAAGTCTTTCCCATTATCAAAGAAGGTGAAGGAGCTATGGAGGTTTTCACAGCTTTGTGTTTTCTCATGGGGTAAAAGATCTGTTTCTTCTTCTTCCTCCTCCTCCTCCTCCTCCTCAAGAAAAGGCGGAGTAGTAAACCTGGGTTTGAATTTGGATGGGAGAATTTCGGCAATGCAGACTTTTGCAGCAGACAACGGTTTCTTATTTTTACCCAAGTGACCTAGCGGGCCAGCACTACTAGAGTTAAAGGCTCGGCTATTAACAACTGGAGAGGGCGCACTCGCACGAGCATTCCCACCTTTACGATCCACTGGAAAGCATGCAGAATAAAATAAACACAACCTGTTAGCGTAAGTGACGCAAAGCTGTTGATAAATGGGGGCGGGTGGAAAAATGACATGCTCTGCATTTCGAGCAATGCAGTCTTGAGAGGGGCAAAGTTAAAAAAAGGGGGGGGGGAGGCCAAGAAGCAATGAAACAGCCAAGCCGCGCTGCTGAAGTGGACGGAGTAGTTGTGTTAAGGGAGGGCAAACCCTAGAGGACATCAAAGGGCCTCCTAGAGCAAGGGGGGAAAGAGCCAGGATTGAGTCAGTCCTGTAACAGGCCAGTGCCAAGGTTGGTGTTTTGGTTCAGGAATATGAAGGATCAGGAGGGTAAAAGCTTATGTGCTTATACTATGATCAACTCTACAACAGGGATTCCTAACCTGTGCCCCATGGGCCGTATGCAGCCCATGGCACCATTTCATGTGGCCCCCCCCCCACTGCCTCCACCACACCAGGAAGTGCCATGTGGTGGAGGAAGGGCAAAATGGCTGTCCGGCCCCCAAAAGTGTCTGAGGGAGCGTGACCCCCCAATGGCCCCCCTGGCTTTAAAAGGTTGAGAGCTCTTGATCTACAAGAATGACATCATTGTATTAATGCTGTTATATGGAAAAGTATGTAAGCTTTGTGAGTCCATACAAACATGACTCTTATCGGTTTGAGTTTCTACTGGCAAAAGAAAAGCAGTAAATTCTCAGTGCAAAAGAGAACAAAACTGCTCATTATTTCCGTCGCTCCAAACTTTGTCCAAATCCACATGCCTTTGTAGCCACACAATGTGTGTTGTGTGAATTAGATCTTTTGAGAGCTTACAGGCTTAATGGCAAGCACGCCACACATCTCCAGCACTTTAAGACATGAGGAATAATCTGTGTGGAAGAATTTCATTCTGAATACGATCTCGTAAATCCCTTCGTCTCACAAAGTTCGTCCCCAGTTTGGTACATTCTTTTTTTCTGGAAACCAGATGACCTGATCACTAGAGTAGACCAATCCATCTCCTAAGTACCCCCTCTTTGACCCTTTCGAGCTCTTGTCAAGTGCTTCTATTTTTGGTGCAGATAGGTACACTCTGGTTTGGTCTATTTGGTCTATTCCCAGTGTGTGCAATTGCTGAGAACAGACCAAAACCAAGTCAAAAGCTGCTAAGGTTCCTTCTCCTGCCAATCTCCAGTAAAGTGGAAGGGTTTTTTTTAAAAATAAAGGACCACTTCAGGGCATTGGTAAACTGAACACTTACCTTGCCTTTCTGCAGAGGAGTAGGGGAAGTGAAATTATTTTTATCATTTTGGATGTGCTAGACATCACTGATGCAATGAATCACTTAGATTAAATGAAAAAATTAAAATATCCCCCCCCCCCCGTACATTGCGTGTAGTGCTGATCAAGAAACTCCCTGCAGCCATGGTTTTGATCAGCAATTCATACAAAGGCCAAGAAAATAGTTTTTTAATTTAATCTCCGTGATTCAATGTATCAGAATTATCTAGGACAGGAAGGAAAGATCACTTCCCCCTGTGCCTCCGCAGTGAATGGTTCGTTTGCTAAGCCACTTCACAATCCCAGAAACGGGTTGCTTGAGGTAGAGATTTGAATGGGAGGATCACACCAAATAGGGTAACACTCCTTCCCCAGACCTCAAGTAACTGTATTTATACCGTAGCAGCCCACATCAAAAGGGCCAATGTGGTCACACTTTTGTGAAACACATTTGAACGTTAGTTTGGCAACTAAAACTCACTACCTTCTCAAATACAAAATGAAACAGGAGCAGATTTGGATATTTTTGGTTCATTATAGAAGTTAGTATGTTCACAATCAAAATGCTTCGTGACTAGATGGTTGTCTCCAAGAAGAACTTTCTAAAAGTAACTTCATTTTTTTTCTGCTTTGCAAATAACTGAGAATCAGCTGTCTTTTCTTCTACCGAATTAACTTGTAACTCAAAAGCTTCATTCTGTTCCATCAACAGACAATCAGTTTCATAAATGCTACCTCCCTGTTTATTTTGTATTTCTCAATATAGGGTGCTAACAAAAACATTTTCTTTGTCAAAAGACAGCAACGTGTAGCCCTCAAGGCAACGTCAGACTCCAACATATAGCCTTTGGGTCACTGCTGTGTAAAGTATGCATTTAGATAGCAATCCTACAAATCCTAGTGAATTATATTAGGATTGCACTGTCTATTTTTTTAAAAAAAAGAATAAGTAAATTGCTACGTTGCCTAAGGTTGAAAAGTAGTAGCAAAAAGAGAACCAAGCTGCTGATATTGAACTGTTTTCACCTCTAACTATTTCTAACCTACATGTGTGACGTATCTCTCATTACAAGGTATCAATAACGGGCAAGGGGTCTACCGCCATATCCTGAATTGAAACTGGCATGATTTAAGATGCTCAATTTTGGCTAAATCAACTGTAATCCCAATATGCAGATTAATCACAGTATTGCAGTTGATAACATGTTTCACTATTTTATTATCACAAAAGTCAATGTGTAGCTGCTAGTATTATTGTTTAGATTATCAAACTAGAAAGCCATACAGAGCACAGCAGTGAAATAATAAACTGAGCAGGTGAGAAAATTTAAAGTTCCCAATTTAGGAAACCATCAGCCTATCAGTGGGATGATAGGCTGAAGAAGGAACTGAATATTGGAATCACAGAGAGAAAATGTCTCCAGGGTGCTGTTGTGGGTGTGCCAGGATGAGAGAAATAAAGGAATGTGGTTGTTTAAATAAAGTAGTGTTAAATCATGAGGGAGAGTCAGAGGGAGCATAACTGGGCAATGTCTGAAAAATAAGGAAACTCAAAATAAAAGGACAGAAGAGTGGCATGAAAAAACACCTTCTAGAGCTTAGACGGTTAGAGATGAATCTGCAACCGCCTGACCCCAAATATTAAATGGGAAAAATTGTTCCCATACAATCTGGGGTGATAAATCTGGTTTTAAACCCTGAAAAGAAGAGCAGACAACTGTGAATTAATATATTCTCTTTGTATCCTGACTGTAAGACAGATAATGGAGCCCAAACTTTGGGGACCATTTCCCCCCCAAGGGTTTTCAGGCTTTATCTGCAAGTGCAGCTGAACAGACTTACCCGTTTCAGACTGCATAGGGGTGATCACTTTTTGACTAATTCCTAGTTTTAAAACAGACACCAGTACATAAAAAGGGTGCCAGAAGCTTATTGGAAGTAGGAGACACTTCCAAAGTCCTCCTTCTTTTATGAATCAGAGAGAGCACCGCCCACCTGCAGTATGAAATGATACACTAAACCAGTGATGGCGAACCTTGGCACTCCAGCTGCTTTGGAACTTCAATTCCCAGAAGCCCACATGAATGGGTTTACTGCCCATATGCACTGTTCTTGTACTTCAATTGCCAGAAGCCCGAGTCCCTGTGAATCCAGACGAATGGGTTTACTGCGTGTCCACACGAATGGGCTTATGCACAGTAAACCCATTTGTGTGGATTCACAGGTACCTGGGCTTCTGGGAACTGAAGTAGAAGAACAGCTGGAGCGCCAAGGTTCGCCATCACTGCACTAAACTATTTGTCCAAGAGATATTCATTATGTCGTCAAAGGTCTCACACATAATTTGAATCACATCTGAAATGGAGTTAAGGAATAAGAAACAATCTAACACAGGGGTTCCCAACCTAAGGCCAGTGGGCCGGATCTTGCCCATGGCGCCATTTCATGTGCTCCCCTCAAAGGTCATTTGAGAAACAAAATGGCTACCCCTTTGGAGCTGTTGTGACAAAATGGCTATCATGCAGGAAGGGCAAAATGGCCATCTGGCCCTCGAAGCTGACTGAGAGAGCATGGTCCGGACCCTGGCTTGAAAAGGATGGGAACCCCTCATCTAACACAATACCCCCCTTTAAAGTTTCTACCACCAAAAACCATTTGACAAGGAAGTGAGATCGCTTCTGTTTTCCTGACCCACCTTTCGTGGAAGCCGAACTAGAAGGGCGCTTGAGGCCACTCAGGCCTTGCAGTGGGATATCACCTCCTTCCAAAACACTTTTGTAAATTTGCCTTTCCTTTTCCAGTGCAATGGGGTCTCCGAGGTCGGCCTCAAAGTCTCTCTTTACAGGATGGTAGTTGGGAGAGTAGGATGAGCTAAGCATATGCAAGAGAACGGAGAAATCGTTGGAAAAGATTGACAAAACCCAGTGCCTACTTGATACATAATGGAGAAAAAACAGAGTGGTGCAAAATGTTGAAGAGAACAAACATCTTACATATCTAGATCAGGCTTGCAAAGTTTAATATTGGGAGGAAATGCCAAAGCTTTCCAATTTTACAAAAATAAAAGAACGTTTCTACCAATTGGCTTAAATACTGCAATTCATGCAGTTTGCAGCACTTTCTGCTTTGAAGGATCTATCACAGTGGTTCCTAATGTGCGGTTCATGTGCCACAGGGGGGTTTAAATTCCCAGAAGCCTCAGTCAGTCCATTGGCTGATCAGTGCTTTGGGGAATTGGCTTAGGCTTCTGGGAATTGAAGTCCAAAAACCAAAGATTGGGAAACACCGGACTAGGCATAATCTTTTTCTAAAACACATTGATTAATGGTTGCATCAGAGGATGGGAAAATTGAGGCAACAGCACTTGGCAAGCATATGTATAGATTTCTGGGTCACCATCCTACACAATGTTATCATCAAAAGACAATTCCTGTAACCTACAGAAGAAAAAGACCTCCATGCCTTCATGCTGAATTAACTGTAATTCCTAGCATAGTCATGGTGAACTTTGGCACTTTAGGTGTTCTGGAACTTCAATTCCCAGAAGCCCTGATCAGCAAGAATACTCACTTGGGCTTCTGGTAACTGAAGTCCAAGAACACCAGGAGTGCCAAGGTTTGTCATCACGGCCCTAGGGGAACAGCCCTTCTTCTTTTTCTTCCATGTCTAGACCAGAAGTGAAACTGCCAAAACAAAGGCACCTTTGGGTGAGTTCAGTCTGCAGGTCCTTTCGCCTGATCCAGTACGAGAAAGATTAGCCAGCAACACAAGATTGCTGTTACCAGGCTACACCCGATTGTGGTTCAAAAATACAACAATCTTTGAGGAGGCTTTTTCCGTGTACCCCGGGAATAGCCATAGTGTTGAAGAAAAGGGGGGAAAAGCACATGAAAAAAGAAAAGAAAAGCACATAACTAACCACACGAACCATGAAAGCATGGCAATCTTATATGCTGCCTGACTGATTATGTCTTGGCTATGCAAACGCATCTGGTAAATACCTGGGATCCAAGTAAATCTATCTGATGGGTATAAACAATACAGTAAAACCCTGATTTATGTATGCCTTGAATTATATAAAATTCGACTTACATAATGATTTTTATGCTAAAACCATGTCCCAATTTACGTAACGCAATTTCCTATGGGTTTGCTTTGAGTTACATTAAAAAAAATTCCCTATGGGTTTGCTTCGAGTTAAGTAAAAAACCAATTTATGTAAAAGCCTACGGAACAGACTTTTTACATAAGTAGGAGTTTTAATGTATTCAGGTTTCCTAGACTCCTGAATCTTTGGGGAAGGGGATTGGAACTGAAGGCTCTCTAACATTCATGTAGTAATATTCTTTAACCTTTCAATAAGAGGGAGGAGGAGGGGGGAAGGCAGGGGAAAAGGGCAGGATATCTGCTCCAGGTCTATAGATCGCATTAACCTTGGGAGCTGGAGACTGGAAGGACGGGTTTTGATACCAGAGAGATGCACGTGGGGACATGAAGAGTGCCTCATTTGGGCGTCCCCCAAAAATCCTTTCAACCCAGAGTAATCTCTGACATGAAAACACACATTAACGTTGGGATCAAATGCAACACATGGCTGGTGGGTGAAACTAGTTTCCCCCTTGTTGCACACCATGAAGACAGATAAGGTTAACCCTGAAGTGTTTGTCTTTTTCAGTACTGTACCTTCTGTATTGTTACCTTGCTGACTCCTGTTTGAGAATGGAAGACCTCATGATACAAGCCTTGTAGCCATTATCCCCAACTGTTGGTCTCTTAGTGTGACGCCAAAACACTTGATGATTACCTGAAGGCACCATTTCCAAACTGATACATACCATATAGCAGGAGTAGCAAATGCTATGGGCCCTGCATCTCTGTCCCCCCCCCCCCAAGTCCCTGCGCTCGGTTAGAATGAAAATCCAAATTTAAATATTCCATGCATTCGCATAGATATTCAAAAAATGTTCACTCAGAGAGACTCGCCAATGCCTCATTGGTGCGTTTGTTTTTACTAGTGGTGTTTTATTTTATAGGTATCCTAAATCTAAACAAAGGCCTCTTGACATGATTTGCTACAGGCCTCGCACTGGCTTAATCCGGCACTGGATACATGCTCTAAAAAACGAAAAAGCCTCAGTACTTACTGATGTATATGATCTGGTATTACTTCAGGTGGTGAGGAGTCAGCTATAAGCTGCAAAGATCAAGACAAAAAGTCATTGTAACACAAATCAAAACACAACGCTTTGCTTAGGTAAATATGTAACAGTAGTTATGATCTTTGATTTTGGTGATACGCCAATTCTGATGTCGGGATGTGCAGATGAATTAACAGTTCTGTGAACTCCACTTGGACTGTGGTGGCTTAGTGGTTAAGAGGCTGAACTTGACGACTGGAAGGTTAGCACGTCACGGTTCGAGACCCGAGTGCTACATGACGGAATGAGCTCCTGTCTCTGTCCCAGCTCCTGCCAACCTAGCAGTTTGAAAGCAAGAAATTACAAGTAGATAAATAGGGACCACTTTGGTGGGAAGATAACAGTGTTCTGTGCATGCCTGTGTCTAGTCATGCCTGTCACATATCCATGGAAATGTCTGCAGGCACAGATAGCGCTGGCTCTTTGGCTATAAATGGAGATGAGCACCAATTCCTAGAGTCAAATACGACTGGCTTTCGAGCAATGGTGGCCTTTCAGTGCAACCATGGCAGTGGTGGCAGGCAGAAGGGCTTGACAGCAGAAGTACCACCAGCACCAACAGGAGCCAGACTCAGCTTGCTGGCCATCCAGCCACCAAGGAATGAAGCAAACGGTGACTCCACTTGTTCCAGCTGGAATTGTCCCAGAATAATGTTAATATTTTATTGCATGGGGGGGGGTTATGACCCCAACCCCTGTATTGTTCAAGGGTAAGTACGATAGCCTAATTGGATCATACACTCTAAATGGGCTGAACTCCTGTCAAAATGCTTCAGATTGGCTCTAGAACATTTTGAGATGATCTGGGCAACTGGTGTACATTTATAGAGACCACATAGACTGCTAAGAAACTGTACAGGTTTTCTTCCCGGCTGAAAGGTATTTTCTTTTCTTATTGATGAGATTCCTCATATTTCGTGAAGTTGCATGACCTGCTGCTGACTTAATGTGTGGAATGTTAATATAAAAAACAACAGTGCGTGGGTTCTTGGCATTTTAAAAAAATCAACCAGTGAGTACATCTGTGGTTGTTGGATGGGCATGAGATTTGCTTCATTAACAGAAAACACATTTGCTTCGTACAGAGACATTTTGGGATAGCTGCAGAAAGCTCATTTTAAAAAAAAGCTCCTTGCGTAGCTGTTGGGAGACAGATTGCTGCAAGTTAAGAAATCATTGTATACATTATCAGTTACACACCATGCCACACAACTCGAGAGGCTGTCCACATGGGCATATAGCCCACCCTTTGGGGCAGGTTGGGGGCAGGTTGGACCTCTTGCATGCCCAGGTCGATTGGGCCAATCTGCTCCACCTTGCCCCACTCTGAGACCCCAACACAGGACTCAACTAAATCGTCCCACATGCTTTTATCCTGGCCCCAGTGGATGTGCAGAGTGGCAGTAGCTGCTTTGCAGCTGATTGGTGGGAAGGGCTTTCCCCCATTAGCTGCAAAGTGGCTGTTACTGCCAAACCCACTGCTGATGGAAGTTCACTGTGTCTAAAGAAGGAAGCAAGTGAACATGAGGCTGTTACCTAAAATTTTGAATAAAGCATTATAATTAATCAAAACGTTTATTAAACGCCACATATCACACACATGGAAAATAAGGTAGAAGCCAAAAGTTAAAATCATACGATTGGAATGCTCTCCAGAAGGAAAGGGGGATTACCCGATAGTCAATAGACTCTGGCAAGGAATGTAAACATGTCCCTGATTGCCTCCATTGTTCTTAAAACTGGTTTGTCGGGTGTTCTGATAAGCAGAAATTCTTTTTTATTCCTTCACAAAGGAAGCTGAATGACTCATATCTCTGGTTTGATCAAAGTTCAATTCAACATTTTTAGAACACTGACTCAAGCACAATCATAGCTTAAGGTTGGTTTCCCTCATCCAGAGATCTCCATTTAATTAAACAAACAAGACATAATGATTCTAACTCCTTTCTTTGTGTTTCTACTTAAGAGTGACTCAAACGCTGTGATTCATTCATGTCCGGAACATTAACCCACGTTGGAACTGCAATTTCCCGCCTCAAAGCACCATTGGCTGTCAATACTGCTAGATCGTCTCCCATTGGAGAAGACATACCAGCCTCTGTTTCATTCAGCAGAGAACAAAGAGATATTCCTGTCAACCACAAATATGCTCCTTTGACCTAATGTAAACTCTCTATAACCGGTTTTTTCAGCAATAGCTGTAATCTGCCGCTTTTGTGTAACTAAAGTCTCTGACCTCAGAGCTGCCTTTGTTTTATGTTTGCATGTAATTAAAATATGTTAATTGCCTTTCCTCCTTCCCGGTTTCAGCCCCCTCCCCTTGCATGCAGAGTTAGTTTAGATAGAATAGTTAAATACCCCTTCCAGGTGGGTGGGGGCCATCTTCTGTTCACCAAATTTTGTGAGCAGGGATCACGAGGGGGTCTTTCCCTCAGAACAGTTGCGGGAAGGTTAGCTATTTAGAATTATAGGTCTGGCCAGACTATATGCCTGAATAGGCTTCCCTTTGCTTTTGCTCCCAATAAACCATATTTTGTTTTGACTGAAAAACCTGCCTCATTGTAAGTTCTTGGGTCTTTCTAGTACCTCTGCCAGAGAGTGAATCCAATCACCCAGAATTGGGTAACAAGGCCAAGCAAAGTGATTCTCATAAAAGCAAAGTGATTCTCATAAAAGCCTTATATATAGTATTTGTAACCACGTTGTTTTCTTATCCAGTAATAAGAAGATAAAAGCACAGAGTTTAGGACAAGGAGTTAACAGCGTGAAACAAAGGAGAAATACCTTCTGTTGCTTTTTTCCTTGTGCTTTATAAAACTTCTCCATTTTTTCTATATCTGCCTCTAACTCTGACTGGTAGAGGTAGATGTCTCTTTCTGGATCATTCTGGTTAAAAATGAAAGAAGAACAGGCAGGGAAAGCAACACTTAGATTAGACAAAAGGAGAAAAATTAGTTCTTAAAACAGAGCACTTATTTTTAAAAGGATAAAAATTGCATAGGCACAACAAAAATTCAATTACTCTTTCAAAACTCAGTTACAGCATTGGCACAGATACACTGTTGAATTTGTCAAGATCTAGCATTAAATCATACATATTTCTGTAAAACTCACTGTAAAAATGCATTCAGACTGTATAAAATCATTGCAAAACTTTGTTAGTGTAACTATCACTAGCGACCACAAGAGTTGTGATCAAATGAGGATTACAAGGAACATTTTAAAGATTCCTTATGGCCTGTAATATTGTGTAATGAGTTCAAGCTTAATTATATTCAAAGCATCACTTACACTCACAAAAAAAAAATCCAAACATTGCGAGAAATTGCAAGTTAAAGCCACGCATACAAACAAAACCCGTACCATAGCACAAACATATGTTTGAATTACCTTTCTATCCTCTCTAGTAAGGATAGAGCAATCTCCAGGAGTATAATCCCAAATCTTTTTTGGAGGCTGATGGGAAGCAGAATAGGAAATGAGGAAATGAAGATAAAGAAAGACATCACAGAGAAAATGGAAACTTAATTAGAACAAAGGGAGTACATTGGGGGGAAACTGTATTAGCACTAGAAACAAAATTGAAGAAGGAATGGAAAGGAAAAGGAGGTAAACCTTGCCAGAGCACAAACACAGGAGATTATGGGGGAAAGAGGACAGCGGCCGCATGCAGCCAGTCAAGCCGGGCTTGCTTTAGATTTATTATTATTATTATTATTAGTCATATTTATTATCCCGCCCCAATCGGGTAAACCCGACTCTGGGTTTCCCTTGAAACCAGTTTAATTTGCTGTCAGGATTCTGCTGCTCTCGTAGACACACATTGCAATGATAGAAAAAACATTCAAAACATGATTTGCTAATGAAACAGAACCAGATTAATAAAACTGTTTTCTCTCCTTCGGCAAGGGAAAGTATATAGGAAGGATTTTAAAACAAAGCAAATGGCAGGTTTATTTTGAATTTAAACTCCTGACCCTCTTTCAGGGCTCAAATACATACCACATTAACAAATGGCTGGTTTTCCATAGTCGGCAGTATAGGACAATGAAAACGCAGAGTTATTCAGTTTAGCTTTTCATGCTAGTTATTGATATTTGTAAGAGGGAGTAAATGAGAGAAAATCATTTAGAACAAAAACCATCTCAGAGAATGGGTCCAAAGTAGTAGAAGATGCTCCGGAGAGCTCTGGTTACAGTGAAAAATAAGGCTGATAATCAGTAGCAATCAGTAGCGATGGTGATGGAAGAGTACCAAAGGAATGGAAAAAAATATTTTTGGGGAGAGGGCAGTACCAATTGTTTCAAGCCTGCCGTGCCTCACATAATATGCTGTACCAATCACAGAGATTTCTATCTTGACCCAATACGTCAATATGTGCTCAATCCAAATATTGTAGAAGATATTTTCTGAAGATCTCCCCGCCTATACCTAAGACATTTGAGCTAAACTATACACTACACACATCTCAGCACTACACGAGGGAATTCCTAAAGGGCTAAAAGTGTGTGATTTTCACACACACACAGTTTCTCTCACCTTCCGTAATCTGCAACTGAGCTTGCTTTGCTTTGGGACTCGTCTTCTGGACATAAGGACTTTCTTTGTTTGCAAACTCGTTTTTAAGACTTAAAAAAACCCGTCCAGATCATCTTTCTTAAAAGTTGATGTTAATTCAGATCTGTTGGTTCCTTTGCCAGTGGATAGTTGGGCTCTTACTGAAAATGTTTCTGCAGCTCAGTGTTTCCATGAGGCTTGTTTTTTCATCAGGATTTATGCTCCATACAGAGGTTTCTGTGTCCTCACTTCCTCTCCTTCACTTTCAGTGTGGAAAGCTGTGCAACTGGGATGCGAGTCAGAGGCCACAAAGAACACTCTTTGTGAATCCATACCTGCACCTACAATCTAACGACTAACTGAAGGGAATGTAAACCATAAGAAGAATATGACAGGACAGCAACCTTCAAAGCGGTGAGTGGGTTTGGAGCACAAATGTTTAATGTGAAAAGTAATGGTGTTTCCAAAGGGTCCTTCTTTTTCTGAAAACTATTGCCATCTGCCTATGGATACGAAGACATTTGATTCCTGGAAATTACCCCCTGCTCCATGTTTCTACGCAAGGGCAAGCACACTGCAGCCTGTGGGCTGAACATAGTTCCTAGGACTGATTATTGTGGACTCCAGGGTGCTCTTTGGACAACTCAGGTGCCTATAGTAAAAGTCTCCCTTCCCCGAAAGCCAGTCGTATCCAACTCTAGGGTTCAGTGCTCATCTCTGTTACAAAGCCAGCATTGTCTGTTTCTGCAGATGTTTCCGTGGTCATGTGGCAGACATGACTAGACGGAACACTGTTACCTTCCCACCGAGGTGGTCCCTATTTATCTACTTGCAATTTTTTGCTTTCAAACTGCTAGGTTGGCAGGAGCTGGGACAAAGACAGGAGCTCACTCCGTCATGCCTATGCCTGAACAAATATTGTTAAGAAAGAAAAAGAAGTGGCAGGGACAGGCTTTAGGAGTAGTAATTCTTTTTAAAAGCAAGATGCTACTTCATGTGCTGTTTTCGAAAGAGGACTTTTTTCCTCGTCAGGTTTCCTCTTTTATTTTATTCACGTTTCAATGAGTCAGTAGTCATGGGGCACATTGGTACTAATAGTATGGGGACATGTAGTCAAGATGAGGGAGTACCTCTTCTTCAGGAATATTACCCAAAGCACCTAAAGCATGTAAGCCCTGAGCGATTAGACCTAGAGAGGCAAAAACAAGCTGTAACCACACCAAGAGCTTCCTCCGCCAAAGCTCCCACCCTCTGGAATGAATTACCAGCGGAGATTAGAACAATTCCAACCTCGTTAACATTCCATAAATCACTTAAGACCCACAGTATGTCAACAAGTCTTTTAAGGCCTATAAGATCATTAGGCTGGCGCAATGTTGACCTTGGACTTTTAAAATTGATATTACTTCCTTTTACTGCTGTGAACAGTGTTGTAATTTGAATGCTGCTATGGTTTTAGTTTTTTTATGCCATCTGGCTTTGTTTCCTGTGTTTTTTTCTTGAGTTTTTATTGGGATGATTTTTTTTAAAAAATGTATATATACATTGTAAGCTATTAGTCATACTTATCAACCGCCTTCCTCACCGAGGTGACCCATGGCGGCTCACAATTCATTTTAAAAACACACACACACTAAAACACTCTTAAAAACATTCCTAAAAAACCCTCAATTTAAAACTTTAAAACCAAAATCTAAAAACTAATTGAGGGCAAGCAGGGCTTAAATCAACCAGCGGGGGTCATGGTCCCTCCCGCACCCCAAACCTGCCTTGCCAGCCATGTTTTTAAATTTTTCCTAAGGGCAGCAACTCCGTCTGGAGACGTAACTCCGTAGGCAGGAGGTTCCATAGGGCTGGGGCGGTCCGCTCTAGTGGGACACAGGCAGATGTCCTTGGGACGATGTGGTCTCTTAAGTATTCTGGCCCACGACCATGTATGGCTTTAAAGGTAATAACCAGCACCTTGAATTGCACCCAGAGACATATAGGCAACCAGTGCAGCTCCCGGAGCAGTGGTGATGCATGTGCATACTGCCCACACCCCAACACCACCCAGGCAGCCACATTCTGGACCAACTGAAGCCTCCGAATGGTCACCAAGGGCAGCCCCATGTAGAGCGCATTACAGTAATTCAGTCTGGAGGTGACCAGAGCATGTGTGACCATGAGCAAGGAGTCATTTACCTTAAATAAATAAATAAGATAGGATTTCTTAACTTGCGGCCTGTGGGCCAGATGTGGCCCATGGCACCACTTCCTGTGGCCCACCTCCACCACACCAGGAAGTGCCATGTGGTGAAGGTAGGCAAAATGGCCATCTGGCTCCTGAAGCTGTCTGAGGGAGCGTGACCCAATGGCCCCCGGTTTTCAAAGGTTGAGATCTCCTGAAATCAGATGTACTGGAAGTCAAATCTGGGTTGCTAGACAGCAGGTTGAAAGCTAGGACCCCCTAAATAGTTTTCACTGTCGCACACTGTGTTCCACATCAAGGAAGGCCACTTTGAGAAGTTACACTGCATAAATGAGACTGTGCTATAGGGTTTTTTGGGTTGACACTTGGGGATATCTATGTCCTGTGGATGAATATCAACATCAACAAGACACATTATTTCAGACTATCAGGAGTAAGAAACCAGCTAAGAAGCCGGTTTGAGCCTTGGGTTATAAGGAAGTTAAAAGAGGACTAAAGACGGATGAAGAAATCACAGAGAATGACAGAGCAGATCTCCATGCCTGAACTGATATTTTCAAGCAGGGACAGTGAGGACCCGAGACAAAGAGCAAAGACAAGGGACGCAGCTCTAGTAGATCTTAACCAGAAGCTCTTCAGGAATACAAATGAGAAATTGTTGTCTAGCAAAAATATGTTACGTGCCCCTGATATATCTTCCTCCATACCAAAGGAATGAGACTAGCCTGCATCATAATTAAAAAGTGTTCCAGTGGATCTGGGAACTTACAGACCAGAGTGCCATTCTTGTGATTTTAATCTTTATCACATTTAGCCAAGGTCAGTTAGAATTTTGTAAATACTGTAGTATACAAAGTAATCCATACTAAGGCAAAATAAACTACTGTCTACTTCTAAACTATTTGAACTTGTGACAAACGTTCCATACGCCAATTGCATTAACAAACCTTATAATTAATAACTGAGAACTTTAAGAACCACTAATTAATTAAAAGCATCACACTGGCTGCTGCTGCTGCAAACAACAACAACAACAACAACAATGCTACAAGTGATGAGACAATTACTTAGAGTAGTAAATCATGCTAGAGTAGGCCCACAGAAGTAGTGAGGATTTGGTGAGTCAACTCCTTCAATAGTCTCACTGATTCAAATATGATTACTCTAGTTGCAACTTACTTTACTAACGTAGATCATAACTAGAGTAGGCCCATTTGAGTCAACTGAACCTCCAGAGGAATTGAATCTCAAAATCCTCACTGAATCAGGAGGTTTACTCTAGAGTGACTTATTATGCTAAGCAAAGGGATTTCCATCTATATTTGAGCAGCTGAGGAAATTTTCAGCAGACTGTCACACAAGTGACAATGTGATAAGACGTGTGCAAGATCTTCAGTCTGGTTGTAACCAAAGATAACATTGTCAAAAGGGATGCCTAAATCTGTCCTCTGAAGATAGTCATTCTCTACAATTTAGAAAAGAATCTAAAATTTGGTATGCTGTTTTCCACCAGCTCCTCTGTGCCATTTGAAATTAAGCCCAAGTAACCTCCTAAATTATTGGACCATTAGGAAAGCTGAGCGCAGAAGAATAGACGCCTTTGAGATGTGGTGTTGGAGGAGAGTTTTGGGAGTCCCCTGGACAGCAAGGAGAACAAATAGGTCAATCTTAGAAGAAATTATCCCTGACTGCTCCTTAGAAGGTCGAATAGTGAAGATGAGGCTAAAGTACTTTGGACATCAAATGAGAAGAGAGGATTCACTTGAGAAAGCTTTGATGCTTGGAAGGGTCGAGGGCAAAAGAACAAGGGGACGGCCAAAGATGAGATGGCTAGATGGGATTGTAAAGACAATGGGCACAGAGCTGAGCGAGTTGAGGGGAATGGTGGAGGACAGGAGTGCCTGGCGGACAGTGGTCCATGGGGTCTCAGAGGGTCGGAATCGACTGTGCGACTGAACAACAAAAATGAGCAACTGCTGATGATCCACATGTTTAAAATATCAAGAAATGTTACCTTTTTTTGTGACTACAGATTCCTTTAACCTGCATGAAACTAACTGAAGTCATCCATTATCACAACAATGCTACCAAAGAACATTTTAGCCACAAAGGTACAAGAATCCCATGTATTAAATGAATTTGGGGTCTCCTAGTGCTACCTTCAGTGACTCTATGGAGGAATTTGTCTTTCGAGATTGGAAACTTGACTTTATGCTCACCACTAGCTGTGGGTTTCTTGCTGTGGCAAGGGGCTGGACTAGATGACACTTTGACTCCCTTGCAGCCCTGGAATTTTATGATGCGATGATTCCCCATTCAATGTTTACATGCATATCTAGCATTTAAAAAATATCCCTCTATTTCTATTTCTCCAGAATTTGATTATGCTCATTATGTCTACCTTTTCCTTTAATGCCAAGCATTCAATTTTCTCCATCTGGCTTGGAAGCTGTTAACATGGGCCTATATAAGAACCTGCACATGGCACCTTCTCCAAAAGCTTCCAGCATGTGCATTTCCCTTTAGCTTCCTACACTGGCTTTCACACCCTAAAGCATTTTTAGACAAAGCTGTCACACTGACATCATTTTGTCCTGCTGTCTGACTTTTTAAAGCACACTTTTCATAAGACACTGTCATCAACTTGCTGAAATTAAATTGGTCCTACCCTGTGGCTTTTTTCAGTGAGAGAAAATAATCTGCTTTTCTTTGAAAAATGATGCTTAGAGATACAGTAGTACCCTGTATAACAACAACAAAACAAAACCCAACTCAGTTCCATGGAGCTCTTCATTATATGATTTTTTCGTTATGCAAATCATGTTGGCGATACCATGCATAACAAATTTTTTTTGCTATACAGGGTATACCCCATATAATTGGGGGGGGGGGGATGTTTGCAATGCAGGGTAACAAATTGTTTCCCATTATGTGGGATATCGCCAATAGCGCCAAAATGTTTTGTTATACGAATTTTTCATTTTATGAAGCATTTGTTATATGGGGTACTACTGTATGTAGAAAACAAGTCCAATGTTGTTTTGCTAATTTTAAAGGAAATGTTTTTTAAAACACCATACCTCGTGGATTATACCAGTTTGAAAGAGTTTTTTGTTTGTGTTATGCTTTCTTATATCAGAAGTCTCTTGACAGGCACTGTTTATTTTAATTGACTATTGCTCATAGATCATTTTTGGGTGGAAGAGCAGGATAACATTTCTGGTTCATTTTTGTGAATTCTTTCTAAGTACTTGTTTGTCCCTAAATGTCTTTTGGTGCTTAAAAATCCTCCTCACCATTTCATTTGTGCATTGGCATCCTGCCTTTTGTGCAGAATGGGTGGAATTTCTGAAAAAGTTACCTTCAAAGTCATGGATGATGATGATGATGATGATGATGATGATGATGATGATGATGATGATGATGATGATTTATTATCCCGCCTCCATCGGGAGAACCCGACTCTAGGCGGCTTACAACAATGCAAAATCCCACAAAAGAAACTAGACAATCCCACTATACCCCCCCAAATTTGGTTTGAATTAATCAACAGATTCGACTGTAATTAGCACAATATTAAAAAAGATTTAAAAGTTAAAAGTTAAAAGATTAAAAATTTAAAATAGCGAGAAGGGTGGCTGTCCTATCAGATCAGCCACCCAACATGGGACCCCACATTCCTGGAGCCCCATACCTGCCCTGCCAGCCAGGTTTTCAGGCCCTTACAAGTCCCTATGGACCAATTTCTTTTTCATTTTCACAATCCACCTAACTACTATTTCCCTGTATCATTGTTGCCAAGATACACACTACCCAATATTATCTACCAGCTTAAGGAACAGGAATGCCATGTTCTCAAAGTGCTAGAAGAAGGATCTAATTCAGTTTTCAGGATAGGAATATCAGGGTGTGTAGACAGAAATAAGATAAGAAGCCCTACCTCACCATCACTTTGGAATTTTCTAACATGTGGGTAGCTAGTAAAGGAATGTCTTCTGTGACACCCTGACAGGCTAATAAGAGCAGACAACGAAGCCTTAAGGATGCTGATAATGAACCCCTTCACAAAACCATCCTGCCAAAGTCAAGAAGTCCCTTTAATATTGTTCACTCTCGAATGTCTATTTGTAGACTGAGACCATAATGCAAAACTCTCCAAGTATTATAAAACCCACTGAGAGACTTCCTCCTGTAGGATGGAAAAGTTAACAAAACATCACTGAGAGAAACCCCATTGGACCTCACCACTGCTGCTCAGACTCTAGGCAAACAGCCAGGACATCTTTACAGGGAAGCTGGACTATGGATCCTTGAGACATCAGACCCCTGCAGAGAAACCACTAATTCTTCTGAACAGAGACACTGATCACATCAGAAAGCTGGAGGTTCTTCGGCCAACAAGGGGCTACAGAATCAACTCTATCCTCTTCAAACGACCCGAGAAAACAGAGAAAGGAGGCCAGGAAGCCAAAGAGCTTGATAAGCATGTTCCTTCTTACTGCTCTTCTACACAGATGTTGTGTTTTGAAGAATACAATACAAGCATTTAACAGACTGGTCAAAATGTCCAACCTCTGAAGATCAATGTGTTTTGAAATCTAACTGAATACCCTCCTCAGGGGAAGCCTCTGTTTCACATCCTGCATTACCGTCTTGCTCAAACTGTCTGCAAATGTGTTTTCTGGCCTATCAAGCATACTGCAGAAATTGAGACCAGATGTCTTCTCAGATCCAAGGAGAATCTGAGTGGCCTAACCTAGCATCTTCTAGTTTGTTTATACAAGTTTTGGCAGATACACAGAATATCCATATAAGCACCTGATGCTCCTTGACAAGGCTCTGAAAAGCTCAGGTGAAAACTTAATTGCTCTGAGCTCCAAAAACTGATGTTAAGAAAGACCTTGTCTTACCTTGTTTCCCTGCTGAATCCCACAGCCTGGCAAACATCACCTAAAATAACCATTCTGTCTGGAACAAAGAGGTTGATCTCCTGATCAATTTTTTTTTTTTTGAGGTGGAAAGTAAAGTAATCAGCATAAGAAGTGTGGTGACACCTGATCATCCTGAGATCCAGTTTCTAGGTAAATGCCAATGATAGATGCAACTGTAATAGACCTGTGCTATGACTGTAAGTTCATGTACTGTATATACTCGAGTACAAGCCTAGTTTTTTAGTCCCAAAAATGAGTTCCAAAAAGGGGAAACGGCTTATGCTTGGGCCAATGGCCATGAGGATCCCAAGACTGTGTCGAATTGAGACACACCAACAATTTAATTAATTATACCATATTGTCATGTATTTTGATTAGTGAAACTCACTAGCAGCTGCTGCATTTCCCACTCTCAGCTTATACTCTGCTCAATCTATTTTCCTGGATTTTCTGGCCAAAATTAGGTATCTCAGCTTATATTCGGGTTAGTTTATATTCAAGTATATACAGTAATAAAGTTTTGGGGTAAAACTAAGAATTCCATGAAGCAAGTTGTTATTGTCATTGTTGAGGGTGCACATGGTCCACCAGATTTTCAGACTGGAGTTTTGGAACCCCACTGCTCAGGTACTATTCCCTGGACCCAAAAGTCAATGAGGCAGGGTCGTAGCCAGGATTCTAGATTTGAGGGGAGGCAAAAAAAAATTCCAGGAGGGGCAACAATGTCACACTCATATATATAACATTGGCACCATGAGGTGGGTTGGGGGCCCCTGTTAGCTCAGGAGGGTTGTTGCGCTCCCCCGGGCCCCCTTGGTTACGGCCCTCCAATGAGGCATTGCTACTCTCTCCAACTACTCTACTGTGATCTTATTAATGCCTATTGCACTCAAATGTCTTTTCTACCTTTTATCTCATAACTTTTTCAATCTCTTTTTTCTTCCACCTGACTGTCACCTGGGAATGCCACATCAATCAACTTAACCACAGCAATTTCTGGAGTGTTGTGTTCAAGCTTCTCATCGGTTTGGATCTTAAGGTTATACAAGATCTTAACCATCATCCTCATTCTCAGCCATTTTTTCATTGGTGGTCACACTAGTACTTTGTAGATGGTATCCATAATTCTTGCACAGATTCCAATGTAATATTGCTACAACTGGGAGGTGTTGATTTGGAAAAGTCACTGTGTCAGACAGGAAAGTTCTAAACCATGTATGTCAGTATCAAAACCTTAAATCTAACACAGAACACAATGGGCAACCAATGCAAATCTACCAGAACAAGGGTTATATGATCAAATTTATGTTTTCCCAAGATCAGCCTGGTGACTGCATTTTACACCCACTGCAATCTTTGTACTAGGTTCAACTGGAGCCACACATAGAGAGCATTATAGTAATCAAACATGAAGATTATTAGTGCATAAACCATGGGTGGGGAAACCTAAGCCTTAAGGCCATATGCAGCCGTCTAGTTCCTTAAGTTTGGCCATTTGCCTGAATCCACATTTTACAACACAAATCCGTTTATTTTAATTAATATATTTTGTTAGTCTTTTATACTTTTACTTTATTTTAGTAACTTTAAATTAAGTTTTTTTGAAAGTTATTAAGTACATACAGCCATCCAACGTGGTTAGGGATCTCCTGGCCAAGATATGGGTAGAACTGGGCAATCCATTTCAGTTGATAGAAGGTAGCCTTGAGCATGGCTGATATATGCCCTTCCATCTTAAGATATGTATCAAGGAGGATGCCCAGATTTCAATTTTTGCTTTGTTGTTGCTGGTGGTGGTGGTGTCGTTGTTAAATTTGCATTTAAACCAAGAGATCTGGATCACAACCCAGTGGGCTCTCAGAACTGTGCCTACAAAATGACCCTCTTGGGAATTAATGGGGCAAAATGTTGGCGAGGAAGGCAGCTACCCTTCTTCACAAGAGGGTCTACCTAAAGGGGTAGGAGAAAACTTCATAAAGTAACACCAAATCTAGGCTCCAGCACCCAAGATCCCAACATGATGTGCAAGGTTGAGTAGCTCCTAGGGATGACCAATCTGAAGGGTTGGCATGCCCTCCACAACAATTATAATTGTAAAGTATGCAAAGAATCCATGCCAGTAGAATTCTTCCATCAGTGTGGGGTTCTGGTTAGTTTTCAAAAATATTCATGAATGTGAAACGGTCGCAATACTTTAACATTAAAAAAAGTAACTACTTCAGTCTACCCACCATGTGTTAATAAAACATAACACTATAATCAAATCAACTTTCCAATGCGGAGTTTTGTCTTACAATGCAGTATTTTCCTATGGGAAATCATTTCTCCTATATTAGACACTCCTGTGCTTGAGGCTCACTGAGGATAAATGAGGGAAAGATTAAGGCAAGTGTTGTTAACCAAGGATAGTTCAGGAACCTTGTTGTGACTGCAGCTTCCTCAAGAAATTGTATCTGTGGGAAGAGCAGCAGCAGAGAGCAAACAAAGGCAGGAAGTCAGAGCAAGTTATAGGTATTACACAGGGTTCCTCAATACATTACTGGCAGTAGTTCAAAGATTTGAGACAGGGGGTTTCAACCTACGGCCTGACAGCTGGCCCATGTGGCCTGTGTCGCTGCCACTGCCACCACAGGAAGTGGACACATTTGTGACAGCCATAAATGTGCCTGCGGTTGCCATAAACGCATTTACGGCAGCCATGGATGCATTTTATGGCAGTCTTTACGGTGGGGGAACCACCAGTCCGGCCCGCTCAGCTGTCTGAGAGGACATGGTCCAGCCTGCAGCTTGAAAAGGTTGATAACCCTTGATTTAAGACAAGAACTGAGATGACTCTCCTGATCTGACGTTACTTAACAAGACAGAAAGGAGCCTTTGCTTAATGCAGAGAAACCACTGTCAGGAAAAAGACCTATTTCCTAATGTCTCCCAAGGCTTGAAATTGCTATTTTCCAGGTAGGCCCCATTATTGGCCTTATAGAAATCTTTTGTCTTCTCTCTGTCTCTTGCACAGCATGTTTTTCAACCATGTTTTCAGTGTCAGTGTACCCGTGTTATCTCGCTGAGACCCACGTTTTGTCTATATGCCACAGCACTCTCTGTGAACGAATGTATTGTTTTGAGAAAGTTTTCTCTGTTACTTGATTGGCTAAAGCTATCCCACCTGATGGCAGATTCTCAATTTTGCAGAGAAGTGAGAGTGAGTACGTGTCTGGATTTCAATGGCTTAAGACCTGTTTTGATTTAAGGGTTCGTCTCTGCTTCTCCATGAGTTAAGACCCCGAACTGTCTGCTGGCATGATTTTACTATGATTACCTAAAAGATCTTGGACTGTTTACTGGACTGATCTTATGGATATGACCTTTTGATTTCTGCTTTTCCATGAAGTTTCTTACATGAACCTGAAGGAATAAAACAGCTGTTTCTCTTTGAAGATTGTTGTTTTTCTAATCACACACACACACGAAGCAACCTCTGCTACGTTACCAGAAGCCTCCCGTGTTCTGCTCATTAAGTTCTCCTTTGAAACGCGGCCCAGGTCTCTCAGAGTTGGAAGGTAAGGGTTAGATATGTTCCAGAAATGAGCACATGCTCAGGAGCATGGTGGGGGGCCCCTTACAGAGATGCCTGGGTTCCGACAACCACTGAAAAATGTGCAATCTAATGGAAACGATGTTTCCTTTCAATTACAGTAGCAAATTGAATTCTGGCATGTGAAAATATCACAATCACAATTCTTCCCCCTCAATATCAGTAGTACTTCCAGTAACGATGCAACTGATAAATCCCCACAGAAAGAAGGTTGCCTTTTCTTGTCTTACAACTACAACTACATAATGAGAATGAACTAGGGAGGAGAGGTAGTGGCAGTGGAGGTGGGACAGTATGGAAGGAAAATGTACTGGTTATGGCTATCAAACTTACCGGTTTCCCAAACTCCAATTCCGAAAAGAATTTATACCAAGGCTCATTCTTTAAATCTATCTCTTCTGGGCTTAAATCCCGAGTCTAAAGGAGTTGGTGACACAGGAATGGAAGAAAGAAGGACAACATTATGCAAAGAATACACAGGAAGGGACTGTTAAAGATGCCACATTTTGCATTTTTCAATTGATTTTGTGCGCTCTTAATTTATCTTTAAAACCCACTTCATGGTTGCAATCCTCTATGTGTTTCTCTGGTAGCATACGCTGTTGAAAACATTTCTTATGCCCTTATGCAATAGACATGTAGAGGACTGTAGTGATAAGTTGCTTTTTCAAAACCCTGTTTCTAAATTACAGGTGGAAAAACACATTTCTGCATGTTGTTGTTGGTTTTGTTGCACAGATGAAGGAATTTTTCTCCTGGCTTTGATTTAATCTTCAATTTTCTAATCCAATGTATGGGAGGCTTCACTTTAATACACTTCTCATTTTCAACCAATTAAGTCTTGTTTCTTATGAAGCTCGCATTAGGAAAAGAATCCAGCATGTAAGATCCAGCATAAATATTTTGGAATTCATTGTATTAATATTTCAAAGTACTTAACCAACACTTCCATGTGTTGCAGCCTTCAAGAAGTACAGAGCGCTAGAGCGGACTGAATCCAGGAGGTGGGTGGCAAAGGTACTGTCACCATGTCAGTTCCTGGAACTCCTCTCCACCACATGGCAGTTTTTATTATGGTGTCAATTCTTGCCCCCTCCACCTTTATGCATGCTTTACACAGAATATGGCATCTTTAACAGCACATGGATATATGAGAAAGCCTTTGTCATAACTGGCAAGCAGAGTGGAGGGTGGGATTCTAAAGTAAAGAAAATACGGTTAGAGAGAATAGGTTAACTGAGAATTTTCGAAGGAGGATGGATACAGATACTCTGAGTCTGTTGGGTCACCAACACTGGATACGCAGATAAATGTTAAGAATTTAGACAGAACGAACACAGAGGGAGAACTTGAGAAGATAGGAACAGACTGACCAAGAAAGGCTTCCTATTTTGTCTCCTACTTTATGTTTTAAGGCAAAGGATTCTAGTGATACAATTGTTTGCAACCACTGTAAGCTGAATAAACTGATTTAACATTATTTATATATTTAATCTCAAAAGAGGAGGGGGGCATTTGAAGGAGCTGAAAGAATGGAAGGTCTTTTCCTCCTGTTGCTCCCCCTTGGAAATTAGACCTAGAAGGATAAGGTAGACACAACCAACACTCATTCCATCCCTTTTAACAACAACAACACACACACACATTCTCTCTCACTCTCATGATATTTCTACATCAACCCATTAAAAATCTCTGTGCAGATTATGCAAAAAATAAAAGCACAATATAAAGAACAAAGTACAATTACAGTATGAAACATGCAATTACAGTATGTACAATTCATTTCTGTGGATGTCTTCATACACTTTTTTTGGACTTTCAGAAATAACCCCTGAGTGTCTCTGTCTAAATATTCCATGACTTTCTGAAGCATTTCAACCACCTTTCCAACTAGCACAGAGCAGCAAACCTCAGTCTCACTTTCTACAACAGGAGTTCTCAACCTTTTTCAAGCCAGGGGGGCCATTGGGTCACACTCCCTCAGACAGCTTCGGGTGCCGGACGGCCATTTTGCCCTTCCTCCACCACATGGCACTTCCTGGTGTTGTGGAGGCAGCCCACAAGCCGCAGGTTGAGAATCCCTGTCCTACAATCTCAGAATGTCAAACTAGTTGTGACAAGTGACACAGCATTGCCTGACTTCTGTGTTTAATTTACATTTTTTTTAAAAAAATAGTTATGGCCACAGGTTCCCTGTCCTGATGGGGAACAGAACTACATCTTGGTAAGAAAACCGGGTAAGTTTTCCCCAATTCTCCTTCTTGGTTTTTTCCTATTGAAAAAATGTTCCCAGAGTTGCCATTTGTACCATGACGTTGCTATTGCATTAACCACCATCTGGTGGGGAAGCAGTCATTTTGAGTTGGCAACTGGTATGAAAACCATTATCCCCCCCTCCCTTTTCTCTGTAGTGGCTGATAGCCCCTGAAGCTGGTGTAGAGGAGGGGCAGGAAAAGTTGACTCAAAGTTTGCCAGAGATGAAGCCAATTGAAAGGTATAAATGGATCACGTATGAGCAATCTGATAATGCTACAACACAATAATGTGTGTATTGTTAGCAGAAACAATCCAAAGGCTCACAGTGAAGCCAGGAGAACTTGCAAAAAGGAAAGCCACTGATGGGAAGAAATGTGTCCCCCCCCCCCCTGGCTTCCTACCTCTGGATTTAAAAAGATACAGTCTGCTGTCTTTCTCCCATTCAACATCTAAGCGAAGCAGCCTGGCTTTTACGCCACCTCATGTCCATTTGCCTGAAGAAGTGCCCTGTGAGGTATGATAGCTTTCATTGTTTTATTTGTTGAGTGACCCTATAAAAGGTATCACCTCCCTTCTGCAGTTGTTGGATGGATTGGAAGAAGTGAGTGTTTTAAACTGAGCTTGGCTATGGCCTAACGCACTACTCTGGGCTGTCACATCTTCTGATAGAGCAGGCACACATCACGTGTGAGAAATGAAAACCAGCAAATGCATCTTTATGATTGAGAGGGACACGGAGGTAGCTTTCTTCTTCCTCCTAGTAGTAGGTCTGTTCGGGGTGAGGATGGAAACAACATTTTCTTCCTCATCTAAATTTGTCATATAGAAAATAAATAGCCAGCTTGCAAAAGAAAAGGCACCTGTCCTTTCATCCACAGAGATGAGGAAGATGTACTTCTTTCCCACAAAGGTACATCTTACACATGGCCACATCACTGATGAACAAACAAATGAATCTGCAGAACCAATGAAGAGGGCCCAGGAATTAAATAGCTAACAAAGCCTTTGGGCTGTTTTGTTTGCAGTTAAAATCCTAACGCCCAATTCACAATTAATATTTTACAACTGCTTAAAATATAATAATTAAAATAATTACACATACCCCCAATCCAAGTAGATATGGCAACAGGCGGGGATTATTTATTTAGGATTTGAACCACACTTAAGGCAAAGAACATCTAAAGAGAAAATGTCCTTTTGACTAACTGGCCTGCTGGTTTTACACAAATGAGGGTATTACCGTATATACTTGACTATAAGTCGTCCTGAATATAAATCGAGGCACCTAATTTGGACCTCTAAAACTAGGAAAATAGATTGACCCAAATATAAGTCGGAAGTGGAAAATGCAGCAGCTGCTAGTGAGTTTCAGTAATTAAAATACATGAAAATACAATAAAATTAATTAATTTAGACATCTGTGTGGGTATGTTTTTTGAGTGTTTACATTGACCCAAACATAAGTTGAGTCTCATTTTTGGACTCATTTTGGGGGCTAAAACCCCCCGACTTATACTCAAATATATATGGTAAGATGTTAAATAATAAATACATAATTTAGACAGACTTTTAAAAACAAGCCATATGAAATAACGCTACCAGTGAACAAAGAAACACAAACACACACAGACAAATAAGATATTAACATTACCAAATTTTCATTGGTCAGAACTGAAGACCTCCCTGGCTGATATTCATAGATGCTCTTCGGTTCAGCGCGGTATTTTCTTGTGTCCACCTTTTTGTCTGGAGGTTCCCAGTCATTCCTGGCGGAGGGGGAGGAATAGTTTGTAGGTGTCACAGAAGTGATCATTTTCTTTGCAAAGTTTATCCTCATAAAATGAATTTTTTTTGAAAAGGAATGATTTGTATGTTGTACACATCACATCACCAACAATTTAGCAAACTTTAGGAAGAAAAACCATATTTGCAGATACCACAGAAGAGTTCATCAGACAACTGTGCCTTGCCCCAAAATGTAGTGCCGGTGGCGAAGCGTGGGTTTCAGCCGCCCAGGACCCAGGACGTAAACCAAATTTGCCACCCACCGTGCGGGGCCCAAGATGTCAGCGCCCGTCCCCACAGCGGCCTCTGGGGCTTCTGAGAATTGAAGTCCAAAGAACTCCCATATGCCCCAGAGACATTTTGCTACCCCCAAAAAGTGCCACCCGGGGCCGCCCCTGCCGCCCCCCATGCTACACCACTGTGTAGTGCTATAAGCTTGGTGGACAGTACTGATGTTTTCTCAATACAAATAAGAAGCAAACCACCAAAATGTTATCTGCAGCATACCATAAAAGCACCTTGACAAAAATCACAGAATCACAGAACTTTGGAGCTAGAATGGGTCCTAAATGTCACTGAGTCCATGTGACACCCCTTAAATTAGTTGAAAATGGACATCATATCACCTCTAAGTATTCTCTCCCCAACGCTAAACATTGCCAGATTCCTCAGACATTCCTCATAGGGTTTGGTTTCCAGATCTTTTACTGTCCTAGTTGCCCCCTTCCAGATACATTCCAGCTTGTCAATATCCTTAGTGACATTTAGAACTGGACACAGTGTTCCAGTTGGAAGCCATTAGTATGGTACTATTACCTCCCTTGATCTGGGTGCTATATCTCTGCTGATGCAACCAGCAGGCATTGCAATTATTTTGGAGTCACTGTATCACATTGTTGACTCATATTAAGCTTGTTGACTCATATTAAGACACCACCACCCTTTCCACATGTACTACTACCAAAGGAGATACAGAACTTCCCATCTCATGTCTGTGCATCTGTTTATTCCTGCTTAAATGGAGAACTTTACATTTTTCCCTGTTGGATCTCATTTTGTCTGTTCTTTTCCAGCTTTACTGAAATATCAACAGTATCCTCATGTAATTTCTTCAACTGATAGACTAATCTTATATTTTATATATAAGTTGTTTTGTTCAACATTGGAACAGTTTGAAAACATTACCAACATTTTTAAAATGCTGATTTAAATGTAACTGACTTGATTACTTTAATGCGCTCTACATGGGGCTGACCTTGGTGACCATTCGGAGACTGCAGCTGGTCCAGAATGCGGCTGCTCGGGTAGTGATGGGGTGCGGGCGTTATGCTCGTGCCTCACCGCTGCTTCGGGAGCTGCACTGGTTGCCAGTATGTCTCCGGGTGCAATTCAAGGTGCTGGTTATTACCTTTAAAGCCCTACATGGTAGTGGGCCAGGATACTTAAGAGACCGCATCGTCCCAAGGACATCTGTCCGTCCCACCAGGGCGGATCGGAGAGGCTCTCTTATCATTCCATCAGCTAGAGAGGCGCATCTCTCTAGCACCAGAAGGAGGAGGAGGAGGAGGAGGGCCTTCTCCGTGGCCGCCCCGGCCCTTTGGAACCTCCTCCTGCCAACTGAGTTAATGTCTAAGGCAGAGCTCCTGCCCTTCCGGAAGGGCCTAAAAACCTGGCTGGCAGGGCAGGTGTGGGGCTCCAGGAATAGTGGGTCCCACGTTGGGTGGCTGATCTGATGGGACAGCCACCCCTCTCTTGCTCTTTTAAACTTTTTAAACCTTTTAAACTTTTAAATCTTTTTAGATTTTTGTAAATTTATAGTTTAATATTTTTAATTGATTTTGAACCTTAAGGTTTTAATTTCTGAATTTGTAGGGGGATTGTTTAATTGTTTTGCATTCATTGTGTATAGTCTTTCCCTTTTCTGTAAACCACCTAGAGTCAGCTTTGTCTGATTGGAGCGGGATAATAAATCTAAATAAATAAACAAATAAATAAATAAACAAACTGTCTCAGATAAGCAGAATTAGGTGCAACCAGTAGCGGACTCAAAAAAAAATTACTACCACACTGTGGGCATGGTATTGGGGGGGGAGGCATGGCCAAGGGGAAAGCCCTGCGTTACACCCGAATTAGGACTACCGAATTAGGCAGAGGGGCCAGCCAGAATTTCTGCTACTGGTTCTGGTGAAATAGTGTGAAACTGCTGCTGATGCCCACCACTGGGTGCAATCCTGTAAACACGCACCTGGAAAAAAACAATACATTTTGAGGTAAAACCTTATAAGACAGCACTTCTAAAGTGGCAGAATCTGAATAGCCTACATAGGGTACAATCTGTTTTTGAGAATGTTATGGTATCGATTGTCTTTTTTGATGTGAAAAAAATAAGGGGGGAAAACACTGATAAATTATAATAATATAGTCAATAAGTTTTGAAAATGTTTTGTGCATTATGCTAATTTAATTGTAACTGTATATTGTGTATTCTTTTTGTATTGTTGTTAGCCACCCAGAGTTAAATTAAATTAAATTAAATTAAACCATCATTATCTTAGAAGTGCAGAGCTGGAAGGGACCTTATGGATCTTTGACTCTAGTGCCTGTCAAGGAGGCAAAGTTCTATCCAAAATCATAGTGCTCTTCAGTATTTGGAGATGGTTTGTCTATAGCAGTGGTGGTGAACTTATGGCAAGCGTGTCAGATGTGGCACTCCCAGACCTTTCTCTTGGTTCGTGTGCTATCGCCCCAGCACAGAGTTTGCCTCACTCCTCTGCCAAGCAGCAGAATGGGAGTGCTTCCTCCCTCCCCCCCCCAGCACAAAGTTTTCCCACCCCTTTACCCAGCAGCCCAATGGGAGTGATTTCTCTCTCCCCCAGCAGAGTTCACCCAACCTTCTGCCCAATGGGAGTGCTCCCTCCCTCCCCCAGCACAGAGTTTTCCCCACCCCTCTGATCGGGCACTCAGTCTCTAAAAGGTTTGTCATCACTGGTCTATAGCGTCCTTCTTGATAGCAGATAATAGAACAATCATCATTTGTGTTTATTGTCAAAATGTGAAATAAAAATGTTATAGTAAATAAATGTTTTTAGATTTGGTGACTGATAAGTTAAAAAAATGCTATGAGAAATTAAGAAGAGCCATTGCTGTAATTGTCGTTAAATGTTCAGTCACACTGAGTTACGAATCCTTTGCCCAAAATTCACTCAAATGGTTTCAAGCATAGGTTACCTCTCAGAGCTTATTTTAAGAGACGACGAACGATTTGGCAGTGGCAAAGTGGCAGATCTTTTCACCACCTTCTCCGTGCTGATGGTATCATTCTCACTCTTGGAACGGGGCACTGAGATTGCTATAATTGGATAAAAATCATGTTCAGTTTGAGAAGAGAAGCATTGGTTCAGCTTTCTAAAAACATTAAGAGCTTTTGCAGTCTAGAAGCACAAATTCCAGCTGTAGTTTACTGTGATTAGCCATTGATCTACACTTCCACCTGCAGTATTTGGAATGTGTAATATTTATAGAAATGCCTTTTGAGTTTTCAAACACTGACTACTTACTGTCTTTCGAATAGGAGTCCTGGGGAAAATAAGAATCAGAGTCTTCATCTGAAAAAAATAATAATAATTGCAATCACTTCAGATGTTCCATTAATGCACACATGATCGAGGATTTTCCTTCTGTTTCCTAAGTCTTGTAGTATGTATCCTGATATCACTTTCATCCAAAGAAATATGGTGGCAACAAGGAGACAGTGTGGGAAGAAAATGCTACAGCACCTGATTCTAATCCTGGAAAAGGCAGATACTCAATGCAGTGCCAAAATTACATTCCAGAACTCCATTTAGAACATCCAATCATGTTCAATACCTACCGGTAGATGAATGCTTGGACGGGATTAATCTTTCCATCTCTCACCAACTGTAAACTTCCATGGTTTGCTCAACCAGAAGTTCCAGTTTCTGAATAGGCCACGTAGGAGCAATCGAACAACATGCACCGTCATAACTGATACTTCTTGCTATCTGAAAAATTCACCCGTTCTTGCAATGTGTACTACCACACTTCTGCCCCTTCACACAAATCTCCCCAGTCGCCCACAGCTTTGAACAGTAGCAAGAATGGAACCTTCTTCTCTTCCCAGGACAGGAGACCATTCCTTTCTGCTCAGCTCTTCTAATGAGAAGAGATGACTATTATCTGGCTTTCAGTTTTATTGGCCAGCTTTCGCCAGCTTTCTCTGAAGTAACAAAGGATACTTTAAATAAGGATCATACTCAGCAAACTGACAGTCCTTCTGGATCTCTCAGAAACAGAACTCTCGTGGGATAGAGTAGATTAGAAAGGCTAGAGCTGGGAAAAGATGACTCCTCTTCACTTGCAAATACAAGGCTTGCATTTCAGGGCTGATGTTCTAGAGCAGTGATTCTCAACCTGCAGCCCATGGGGCAGATGTGGCTTGCAGCACCATTTCATGTGCACCCCCACCTCCACAACACCAGGAAGTGCCATGTGGTGGAGGAAGGGCAAATTGGCCATCTGGCCCCTGAAGCTCTCTGAGGGAACATGACCTGGCCCCTGGCTTAAAAAGGTTGAGGACTCCTGGTCTAGGAGCAAAACTGGACAACGTCATGAGATCCAGGGGCCACATATATCTAAGTACCCTTGTGACTTTGGAAGGCCACATTGCTCCTGTCTTTTTAATTATGGTTTTACTGGGGGAGGGGTGGAACCTCTCATACTATTCTTTCTTCAACATTGGGAGCATTTGTAGTAGAGGTGCAAAAGATCTCAAATCCTGCCAAAACTGACACCCCTCACACCATCCGGAAAGCAAAATACGGTATGACATTCTAAATCAAAATGAGCGCATAGCACGGTTGGAGATCTGGGATCACTTAGCCCACATTTGTCTTAGAAGTAGACAAGTTATTCTGCAGGGATCCAGTGTTTGAGAAAATAAATTTCACATACAGTAAAACCTCGGATAACGTTAAAACCTGGTTCCACAAGTCTTGGTGTTATCCGATTTTTAGTGTTATCCGATGCATGTTAAAATCCTATGGGATCCATAGAGATACATTGTAACCACGCAGGCTTTAGCGGTTGTTATCCGATGCATCCCATAGGATCTTAATGTTATCCGATGCAATTCTCCCCCCCAGATTGCTTAATGTTATGCGATTTTAGTGTTATTCAATACTAATGTTATATGAGGTATTACTGTATTAGGTTATATGGTATTTGTAGTACAGGTTTCCCCCTGCATCCATGTGTTCTGTTTCTGCAGTTTCAGTTATCCAGGAATCTAAAAATATTCAATAAAAATTCTTGAAATGTATATGATTTCTATAGCACATTACCAGAGCCAGGCCCGTGCTGGCCATTTGGGACACAGGGACAAGTCCCGGTGCACCCCAGTGACTGGCGCCCCCCAGAGGTGGGCAGAAGTATGTCACCTGGCGGCTACACTCTATGACATCATGAAGTACCCCCTATAGATGTCGCCCCCTCCCTCCATGCCCAGTGCCCTTTTAGCGTAGCCAGCACACCCCTGACCAGAACTGGCCACTAAAAGCTAGTCTACAATATGTTTAGAAGGAACTGAATGTTTTGTTACAGTAACCATTTTCCTCTTTGAATCCTGACCAGAATGATGGATGTATTTGCCGACACATCTCACTGTGTGTTTAAATATGGGATTCACTCTTTTCTGCAGTTTCACATATCCACAGAGAATCTTAGAACATATCCCCCACAGATACAGGGAGCAACCTGTACTGGGAAAAGATACTTTTGAATGACGCCTGTGAGTGACATTAATGGTTTGTGGAAGCTAGCAGAAAAACCACAAGTGTTTTGAACTTCATAATAACAGAAAGTCACAGAAAAATGTGACAAAGCTAAAAAAAGGGAACAAAGTAAAATTTTTAGCATTTAAAAGAATATACGGGGAACATGAATGGGTGAAAATTCTACTGTTGCATAGAAACCTCATGCTTTCTATAAAATGCCAAGTTTGAGAGACTGTAATTAAATCTGTTTGGAGTTCAGTTGCCATCTTAATTAATTTCCATAACAGCAGATAAGATGTTCAGTGATGAATCAAAGCAGAGATGAATCAAAGATGGAATATGTTCAGTGATGAATCAAAGCAGAGATGAATCAAAGATAGAATATGACTATGAGCACATCACCCTATATCTATATAATTTAAGCAAAGGAATCAGGTTGGGAGTGTTTTAAAAAATGGCATAATTCTTTAAGGTCTGCCATGGCACTTGATCTTTACCGGGCTGAAATCAAGAGCCCACATAAACACACACACACATAGATTGAAAATCTGCCTCCTTACCAGCTAATATCCAAAGGTCTGGCCAGATCAGCACAGCTACAAACAGTCTTCTTTTCTCTGTCAAGCTAGGTGAGTAGATCTCGTGGTTCTGCTTCTTGGTAGCACTCACATCACCACACTGGTATTCAATGTTACACTGTGGCCTCAAGAAGCAACCCTTCCACTCAGCAATGCTAATGGAAATACCGTAGATGAATGTGCACCAGTTCTGAACAACACAGGCTGCCCTGGTTTGGTGTGTGTGTGTGGTGTGTTTTGAGATCAGTACTGCGAAGTCAGAATCTGAGTCTTGTACTTTCAACTGCAAAAGGGAGCTTCTCTGAGGCATGATCTTTTGGAAGATGCTTCCGTCTGCTCCACTTCCCTCTCAGGATCTGAGGCAGCTCTGGTATCTGTAGGATGAGTTCCTCAGAGAGAGCTCTGATGCTCACAGGATCAGGTCCCTAGCCTGGAAGGCAACTCTAGTACTCACAGGGCTAGACCCTCACCTTGCCACAGCTGCCAGGCCCCACTTGAGAGTCCTAGGGAAGGGACCATCCTCAGCTCCACCTAAAAGGCCCTGAGAGACTGAGCCACATAAGAACCATCTCTTTCCCATAGAAGGTGCCTCAACAATGAAGGTCACTGGATTTGTGATTGCTTGGCTCCTGAAGATCTCTTGTTTTGCTCCTGGTTCCTGTCACTGGAGATTGTTTGCCTGGTTCCTGCTCCTGAAGACTTCCTGCCCCATGCCTGGTTCCTATGGACTGTTATTGTGCTTGGCCTGGATCCTTGAACCCCATTCTTGTTCTGCTCCAGCCCCTGAAGGGACTCTGCCTTGCCTGCTCTCTGACTTCTGGCTTGCTTAGACCAGTGGTGCCCAAACTAAGGCCCGGGGGCCAGGGGCGGTCCCCGACGCCAATTCATCCAGCCCGCGAAGCCCTCGTCACTCCTGGAAGTGGAAGTAAAATGCGCTCGTACAGGTGCGTTTTACTTCCGCTTCCAGGAGCAACGAGGGCTTCGTGGGCTGGATGAATTGGAGTCAGGGGCCGCACCTGGCCCCCGGGCCTTAGTGACCGGCTCCCTGAACCACATGATTGGCCCACAGCCCAAAAGGTTTGGGTACCCCTAGCTTAGACTACGCCCTACTGTCCAGACCGATCCTGTTTCCCTGTCTATCACAGGTTTGATTTTAGATTTGGATTTTGGACTGTGATGTGGTTACTGTTTGGCATGGTTGCTCTGGGTCCTGGTGCTTGTGTTACTTGCCAGCTATCCATGCCCTAGAAGACCAGTGGTGGTGAGCCTATGGCATGTGTGCCAGAGGGGGCACTCAGAGCCCTCTCTGTGGGCATGTGTACCATTGCCCCAGGACAGAGTTTGCCCACCCCTCTGCTTAGCAGCCCAATGGGAGTGCTTCCTCCCTCTCCCCAGTACAAAGTTCACCCTGCCTCTCTGCCCAGCAGGCCAATGGAAGCGCTTCCTCCCTCCCCCCAGCACAGAGTTCACCCTGCCCCTCTATAGGGTGGACTGCAGCCCGCTGAGTTTGGGCACTCGGTCTCTAAAAGGTTCACCATCACTATCCTAGACTCTGACACACCCATATCAGTTTTATCTCACAGTGCTATTTCTCTTATATGCAAAACATGTTCATTTAAAAAGGATTTTAATCCATATTGTGGTACCTTTACAACCCTTTTTACTGAAAGGGTGGATTAACTCACCTAAAATGTTCCAAATTGCTAAGGAAGTGGAGTTTTGGCTGGATGGAAGAAGAATGGGTGATCTATGCATCTTTTCTTTTTCTTTTTGCAAGGCTATTAATACATCCTGGTGTTAATGTTGCAAAGGAGACACATAGATCTTTCACTGCTTGTATTTTAGTTTAAGAAAAAATGAAGTTTTTTGTGTCAGAGTAAATTGGTACATTTCCATTTTATGCTCCCAGAGTGACAGTCTGGTCCCTCTCCTGAAGAAATTACCCAACTCTCCCAACATTGTTTTTAAAAAGATCATTAAAAACAGGGGAAAATGACAAAAATAGCTTTAACTCTATCCTTTTTGTAATAATGCTCAAGCATTACTCACTATGCAGAAAAATAGAATGCTTTGTCATTAATACAGAAATGTGGAAAAATAATGACGTTAGCCTTCATTACTGAAAAAGCAGATAGGCTACGAAGCACACTGTTGTCTTTCAACACATGACTTCCAAACTCTGCAAGCATTGTTTGGACGCAAGCCACCGTCAAGCATGAGTCCATCTGACAATAATAGCTAATTACGAATAAACAAATAACTCATGTGTGCATCTCACAGTTGGCCACCCAAAATTATTCACCCAAAGATCCAACAAAATGGGCTCCATAAGATGGCATATCATTGTATTTTGTCCAACACTTTGTTTTGGAGCAAGATAATATCAAACATCTTGAAGCAATAACATACAATGTATACAGAGCCGAATAAGCAATTGGGGATGTGTATTCCACAGTCATTCTAGGCTACGCAGAATGACACATCCAAGTTTCCACAAAGCGTCCACCATGAGGAGCCGTATTGTTACATGCCAACAATCGCTTCCAGCTTCCAGTATGTAAGTTCGCGGAGACATTTAGCATTGCCAACCCTAAACCCACTTTGCCATACGGCTTTTGCTTTTACATGGGGAGATGTGAGTAACAGCAGAAGGCATTCTGCAGCTTATAATGCCTCCTTCCTCTCGATGGATGTTAAGCCATGCGAAGGTAAAAGATTTAATTTGTGGTTAAAATATTTTTATTACTACTCTTTTCTTTGATTTGGTTGTAACTCGATTGTTCTTTCAGCTCAATAAAATTTACTAAAAGGTTTTTAAAGTAATGATTTCACAAAACTGTTGAGTGGTGCAGGGCTACCACCTATTTTTCATCTCCTGGGCTGCTATAAGAACAACAACAATAATAATACCTGGGAGGGAATTCCAACCTAGGGTGACCCCTTCCACTGTTTTCTGGGTATATTTTCTTGGGTTTGCAGCTTGTTTAAGGTTACACAAACTGGTTCTTCTTCCAGGAGGCAGAGTGGGGAACTTAATAACTAAGTTGAATAAGTCCTAACTTATTCAACTATTCAGCTTGTCCTTGATTTTCTCTTTATTTGTGTCACAGTGTTACACAATAAGGCATTAGACTTCTGGATCAGAAGGATTGGCCGGCACTAAGCCATCGCCCAGGAGATGCACAAGAAGAGTACTTGCAATGTTTTCCATTCTTTAGGAAGGCTCCTTCTCTGTCCCCTCCTAGGACAAAGAATCTCCTTTGTTAACAAGTCAGTCCTTGTTAATGGCCGAAGAACAATCCTATTCCATTTACAGTAAAACCTCGCATAAAGAGTGCCTTGCTTAGAGAATAACTCACTTAAAGAGCAGAATTTTCTCTGAATGGTCGCCTCACTTAACAACTAAAACCAACCAAAAACTTGCTTAACAACTAAATCAGGGTTCGCAATCCCCCCCCCTCCAGAAGTCACAATCGGACACTTACAATGATGTTTCGCTTAAAGAGCAAACTCACTTAAAGAGCAATCCTGTGGAACGCATTATGCTCTTTAAGCGAGGTACCACTGCACTGACCCTCATGCCTCTGGATTGGTCTCCATGTGCTAAGTAACCATATATGTAAGAATCACTTGGGCTAAGCACACAAAAACAAGCAGATCCAAGTTCCACACAGCATTAGTCAGGTGGCTATTAGAAAGCTGAAAGAGCAAAACAAAGCCAAAAAAGGCATCCAAGGAATCAAGGCATTAACTGGCAGCCGGTCATTAGGAGGAAGCAAAGGACGGTTGGCAACTATGAACACTCTGGCTGGAAAATTAAGTAGAAGGCAGAAGCTTTTGTGCAAACGGAAACATCAACTGACCATGACTATTTACCTTCAGATTTAGGGCTAGGAGTAGACACAGGAAACTGGTATGTAGGAGAGTAAGGATTTTCTTCTGCAGCAGAGACAGAACAGTGGGGTTGGACAAAAGCCACACTGAAGTGGAGGAAACATTTTACTTCCCAACTTTCTAACACCATCATATTTTGCAGCCTATTTTCACACTAACGTTACATCATACTCTCAAGACAAAGTTATGGGTTAGGCAGTACTCTGACCTTGTACACATCACACAGTGACACACCAAGCATCATTCTATACCCAATCGTACTACTGTAAAATCAATGACAGGCATACTACTAGTAGAATACTAGTTTGGTAGAGAAAAGCCTGGCCAAATGAAACACTGACAACAGACACTCCAATTAATCTTATGGTACCTTTGTTTTGGGGCTGGATATCAGGAAGTTCAGGGAATTTGTAGGTAGGGCAATAAGGGTTTTCTTCAGGAGGGTCTGTGCAGAAAGAGCACATTTTGGGGAAAGAACAGAGAGGAGAGATATAAAGGGACAGATGGACTCATTAGTAAGCACCTCCTTACATGCAGATGCTGTGAATAGCATTTAAGGTGATGCCCTACAAAAGTGCAGGTAACATTCACATGACATTATCCTACACAACTAGACCAACCAAATGCACAGCACCAACTTTTCTTTAAACCACCATTCTTAGGTGGCTCATCTTTTCTTTCATCGTCATGTCCCAGCACATATGCTGCAGTCTTCTGGTTGCTGAGATACGAAGAAAGCAGAAGCAGGGAGTGGTGACAGTGAGATTGACTAGAAAGAGTTGGTGCTAGTGAAGCTGAAACTAGCTGTCTGAAGAGAAGAGACTAAAGGCCCATCTACTAATTAATGCTGCCTCAACTTTATGTAACCAAAGGAATTATAACACCCAGCAATCACGGGCTTCACAGCCAGGAATCTCACCCAACAACCTATGAACCAAGCTATATGTGCAAATATAAGCATTCAACGTGTGTGATTTTAGTCTTAACATTGAAAATTAGAGTTAGGGGCATCATGCAGAGCTTTAACTTTTAAATCAGACCTGGTCTAAGATATTTTTGTGTCTGAGGTGCAGGATAAGTCCCTAACCCTCGTTTTACCAACAGATTGGTTACTGAATCCTCCGCACTGCAGATTAGACAACTGGTGTGCAGCAGGGCAAGTTGCCTGGAACTTATTGTTATGTTCTCCAAACAGGGAATGGTTGCACACTGCTACCTCTACACCATCCATGCCAATTCCACATCTATTTCCCAAAACAAATACTTTCCTTTGCCTCACAGAAAGGTCATATCTCGTTTAACCATTGCCCATCACGCAGTCCCCAAGAAAATGGTCTCACCTAATTGCCATTAGTCCTCAGAAGACAATCTCAATTGGCATCAATGAAAGCTTCCATTTAAGAGCTAATGACAACTTTTTTTTTAATTTGGAAATGGATACTCTTTGGGATAACACTCTCCTCCTCCCCTCATTCCATGATCTTTATCTTTACTGCTTATCCTAGAACTAGTTAATTAACAAACAAACAAAAGATATACAGTACAGTACATTATATGCTTACACAAATTTTATTCCATGTGTAATTTGTCCTTAACATCTACCTTGATTATTTCCTGAAGTTTTGGGAACCCAGACAATGCTTACAAATATTCATTATACTAAACAATCTCTTTCTAGGGCTTTTTTTAAAGGATATAAATTAACAGTACCTTTTGTCAGCCTGTGGATTTGTTTGAACATTGTCTTATACCAGTCCTTTGATCGGTCTGTGTTCTAATCAAAGAAGAAACATAAATCATTCATCTAAGTTTACATGGATTAAAAAAGCTCTGCTTAGCTTAATATGAATTATATATACAATTTTCATGAATTATAAAGACAAATTACTATTGTCCCAGGGCAAATGTGCTGAAACTAAGCAGTTGTGTGTTTGGCCAGTGCCTGGATGGAAGATCCCTTAGCAGCTGGCATATATGACTCCTTGAATTCCACAGTCACAAAATATAAATGTCCCAAAGAAAAATATACATTGCATAAGGTTTGTAGGGATGTTACACTGATGTTGCACAGACATGTCAGAATTAGTTTACATTCAGAAAACAGATTTCCCTTCCCCACCTCAAAAAATATATCTGTGCACTGTACTTTCTCACTTTGTCTTCTCTGTAAATCTGCAATTTACAGTTGCATATACAGTAATTAAATTTCTTATTAAGGCACTCCTACCCAGAATCCTTTACTGTGATGATAGTCTGATAAAATCATTCAGACTGATGGCTTGCTGAGTGGCTTTTTGAAAGGCACCTGAGGCCCAGTTGGAGAGCAACATACTGTCTGGTATGATCCTTGTGTTGAAAGTACTGTATTTTGCTTCTCTGATGGGGCTGCAACAGCCCCATAGCAGCTGTTTTGCAGCTGATAGGGGAAGCCTTTCTTCTGTTAGGTGCAAAGAGGTGGTTCTCCCTCCCACCCACCAGTCACTGATTAGAGTCCAATCAGTGGTGGAAGGAAATAGCACTTTGCAGCTGATGGGGTTTCCGCTGTAAGAATCTGATAAGTGGCAGGGACAGGAACCATCTCTTTGGATTTGATATAGGAAACCCTGTCAGCTGCAAAGTGATATTTGGGTTTTACCTGAGTCCAGTACTACTTTCATGTAAGAACAATACAATCAAACATACCTAACAATACTAATACAAATTGGACTCAGCATGTAAGTTCATGTATATAAAGAAATGTTTGCTCTCAATAAATATTCAAATACAGTGGTGGTGGTGGGGGGTTGTTGTTCATCACAGTAAACAAATCATACTCCTTAAGTCCACAGTTTGTCCAGCTGCTCCTACTCAGAGGGAGAATGACCGTGCCTTAAGTGGAGAGTCCTCCTTGATGTGATATGGTTTTGTTCCCTGGCTTACTGTGGTGTTTGTGCATGTCAATATTCCACATGATCTGGCTATCATACTGTTCACTGCAGTATGCATGATACCCTCATAGCATTACATAAGGACTCAAATTCAACATACAGCAAAACACCGGATAACGCTAAGACTTGGTTCCACAAGTCTTGGTGTTATCCGATTTTTAGCATTATCCGATCCATGTTAAAATCCTATGGGATGGATCGGATAACGTTAAAGCTCCGATCCATCCCATAGGACCTTAACGTTATTCGATCTAATTCTCCTCCCCAGATTACTTAACGTGATGCGATTTTAGCATTATCCGATCTAATCATTATCCGGTGTTTTACTGTAATTCTTACTCTGAAACTGACTGAAATGAAATAATCACAATGGAGTTTCTGCAACACAGGGATAGGCTCAATCTCCTCACCCTTAGTGGAATGCCTATGTCATCTGCCAAGGAATCCGCCATGCGCTGTGAACTCTTAACAACTTTACTTGGTTCTTCTGTTGCTTGCTTTTTATTTTGGTTGATCTTTTCTTGCATAGATGTGCAATCTACTTTATCAACAGCTGGTGCCTCTGGCACAGGGTCTGCAAGCAAAAGAAGAAACTTGTTATTTCGACTTCGAAAATTATTGCAGAATACCCAGCACCCGTCACTCCAAAACCTTGGTGAAATACAGGTGAGTCGTCTGAAACTATTTCAAGATAGCATAATTTACAATATGACTAAATAAGGTATTTTATACCAGAAAATAACTGAGGTATCGCTCTTTTTAAGTCTTTGATCCTACTTCATTGATCCATCAGCCAGCCTATGCTTTGGCCCTTAAAAGTACCACATAGGTCTGGCCAGGGATTCATATCTGTTAGTTATGTTTTTATGTAAAAGGATGGTTTAGTACAAAACATACTGCTGATATTTTAACCTCCACCTCTGACAAGTTATCCGAAAGGATTTCAGGAGTGAAAAGGGTGCAGGGTATTATAACTTGCCTCATCAAAGATTGGCCAAGTAGTAGTAATTCTGGAATCACAGCACAGCATGCACTGGAGAAAGACAGAGGACCAGTTACTAAAACCATGCGCGCAGTTGCAATACCCAAAGCCAACTGAAATTGTGTGGTTCTGATTGGAATATTACAGTAGAGGGGAAGGCTCATGCAGGAGGAGCCGGCATCGGCTGCAGAATACCCTGAGCAAATCCACTTTAGAGCCATTTAGTTTTTTTAATAGTAAAAATGTCTGTTTCTATTGCCCCGGGAAGGGGGGGGGATGGATCCTTATTCAACTCAAGGCACACATGGGGAAAAGAAGGCATGTTTTTATTTTAAGCCACAATTGTCAGCAACATTCCCAACTGCAGTGTCAATAATATATGTAGATTTAAGGACTACTTGTATATCGATGTGACATTGTTCTGGGGGGGGGGGGGCTGGGAATGATTTAGAGTTTAAAGCAGGAGTGCCCAATCTTTTCAGGCCATGGTCTGGTCATGTGATTCAGCGGGCCAGACACGTGGTTCCTCCCACCGGAAGCGGAAGTAAAACGTGCCTTGCAATCTGTTTTGTAACAGGATGAGATAATTTAAAGCTGCCCATTTTCTCTGCTTAAACCAGGGGTGCCCTGGTTTAACACTAGGAGACCTTTTGGAATAAGTCAACTTTGTAGAGTAGAGGTAGATTTCACATGGCTGCAAAAGGATGAGATTGGACTGTAGCCACACAACACGAATAGACAACGATACAGGTTTTTAGTTAACCTCTGTGGGAAAGCTGTCAGGAGACAGAGCATCATTCCACTTGGGTTAACTCACCTGAAAAGGATAAGAGTATAGTAGTACATTTCAAGTAATCCAAACAAATGGGGTCATTCTTTAAGTTTATAGGAGGAAAAAAAATACTCTGAGGGGATATAAAGAGAAATGCTCATGCTGAATACAATTAGACAGAAAGATTATATTACATGAGCATTCTATGATGCTTCTAGAGACCCTGTGTCAAGTCAAAAGAGTTTAGTGTTAAAGGAAAACATAAGACATAGTGGGTATATTGAAGATGGGGTTTTAGGTTCTGACCCATATACCAGCCATCACAAGTAAGATATCGCCCTGCATGATGGTGCGTATGATGAAAATCTAGGCCAAACAAGGAACTCCGCTCCCTCCCTTGATAATCGTTTCTTCTCTGGAGCAGGAAAGCTGGATAAAGGAAAGTTCTTCCTAGGAATCGTGCTTCCTTAAAACTAATCTGGAGCTGCCAGTGGTCAGTCTGCTCACAACAGAAAACTATTTAGGAAGATAGTTCTAAACTCAGTGAATGGTCAACAGAATGGCATATAAAGTTGAATATAAAGTATGCATACAACTATGCATCTAGAACAATTCACAGAATAAAAGAACAGCATATATGTAGACATATCCAAGATGAGTTAAGTTTTCTACCTCCCTGATCAGAAGGCAAAAGGAGGACAGAAGCTGGTAAGATGCCTTCCTGTGACCCAGTGGAAACAGAAGACAACTTTTTGAATAAATAATTTTAACATTATCCTTTCTAATACTCTTTTGCCTGAAATGATAAGAGGGAGCATCTTGTGGTTCAAGCAGAGGGAACGTGATTCTAAAAAATTTGTGCTGGGATATCCCCATACAATTCAAGACCCAACTATGTGTTATAGCCATGGGTGAATCTGTATACAGCTGGTAAACTGATAATGTCCTCAGAGAATGTCTTAAAAAGTGGATGGAAACTGAGAAAGCATAAACATAAGCAAAGGTCAAAATTGCAGGAGATTTAGAAGCTCTCTAGGCCTTCCAGTAAGGTCTTCCCAAAAGCTTTACAGATACAAACAACAAACTATATCACAAAGTCAACCAAGGTGTTCTTTAACTCCAGTGGGTGATCGAGTTGTAAACAAGACTCTTCTTCCAATTTTGCTACAGTTGAAAACAACTATCTTGACTTTAAGATCAGTAGATCTTTTCTGCTGATCAGAATGATATAATTTAGGCATCATCAGGTAGACCATTTCAGACAACCAGGTTGTCCTTGGCATGCTTGCTTAAAAGATCTCAAGATTTACAAAAGAGAAGAAACTTATGAAGGGGAACTATTTCTGCTTAAGGGACAGAATAAAATTCCATCTGCCTTGATTGTCCATTTTGCCAAAAAGTGAAAAAAACCTACGTGTGAAAGCTAAAACGTGTTGTTGTTTTTAAAAGGAGTATCTGTGTTCTCCTTGTAATGCAGCAAAATCAGAAGTTGCAAAACTGCTGGAGAAAGAGAACAGAATGACTTTGCCTGAAGAAATTAATGGGGAGATGATTCTTATGGGGGGCAAATACAGTGTACAGTAACACCTCGGATAACGTTTGCATCAGATAACGCTAAAACCGCATAACGTTAAGCAATCTGGAAAAAACTGCATCGCATAACATTAAAATCCAATGGGATGCATCAGATAACGTTTGCTAAAGCCTATGTCGGTTATAATTTATCTCTATGGAGTTTTAACATTACCTGATGCATCCCATAGGATATTAACGTTATCCAATGTATTCATTGGATAACATTAAAAATAGTATAAGACTACGACTTGTGGAACCAAGTTTCCGCTTTATCCGAGGTTTTACTGTACTGCTATTTTCAACAATTTGGAATCCACTGCTCTTTGCTACCATCTGGAGGCTTGAAGGAGAAGCATTTTCAATTTCCATTTGGATAAAAGTACTTTGGCCACCAAATGAGAAGAGAGGACTCACTTGAGAAGGCCTCGAAGCTAGGAAAGATTAAAGGCAAAAGGAGAAGGGGGCAGCAGAGGATGAGGTGGCTGGATGGCATTGGTGATGCAGCGGGTGTAGATCTAGGTGGGCTACAGAAGATGGCAGATGACAGAAGAGCCTGGTGTGCAGTGGTCCATGGGAACACAAAGGGTTGGACCATGTGACTGAACAACAAAGCAAAAGAATGGCTAGACCAGAGCATCAAAATCCTGAGCATTGCCCATTTTTACTTGAAACTGGTCATCTACAACAGAAATGCAGTGAGCAAGGGCTTCTATAGATGCAATGGGTGATGAAGGATGCATGTGTTTGGAGAAGATCCATTAAAAGGAGTTTCTTTGACTGATCCCCACAAAAGTGTTAATTGTCCTGTGGCTTGAGGGGGGAAAGGGAATAATAATAATAATAATAATAATAATAATAATAATAATAATAATAATTATTATTATTATTATTATTATTATTATTATTATTATTATTATTATTATTATTATTATTATTATTATTATTATTATTATTATTATTATTATTAATCACATAGACCTGATCCGCCCTGTAGGTTTAATCTGCAGATGCATCCCTATTTCTAAAAAGAAGAACTTAGACAAAGGACAAAAGGGGGAAAGGTCAATCAAAAGACTTAATATAACGAAGTGCCTTGTGGAACCAATTATTTTCATTATACTGTACAAGGTTCTACTGTATACAATTTGAAGGCAAGGGCAGGGAATACCTTACCACTAAAAAGTCAGAAACATAAGCTACCGGTAACTTTCAACTCTCTACATGACTAGTATTTAGTCAAAATCTACTTTATCGCTGTGATTTTTTTTAGTGGTATACTATTTTCTCAATGGGGCATGAAGATCATGATCTAACGGTCAAATCATTCTCTTGTCATGGTCAGATCATTCTCGGCTGAAATTTAAAGTGTTGACAACTTCCTTATATGGGAAGTCTGGACCAATTAAGATGGCCTGTCCTCAGAGGCTACTGGATCCTATCAGTTTCCAAGGCCTTGGGAGGGTTCCTTGATGAACTGGTAAGCGCTTCTACCACAACTCAGATCGCCAGAGGATCTATGGAGGCCTATAGTACAAAGGTATGTTGTTGGGTATATGGGCGCTTTTTCAGATGTAGGCCATGAAAGACCCATGTCTATTACTATTTATTTGTTACCATACTATGTAGTCTGCTTTTTAATACCCAATACACCTGTCAGAATAGATGTATACATCCCTTCTAGTCTTAATAGGAAGAATATAAGCCCCTTCATAGAGATTGAATTCCCCTGCCCTGTCAGCTGTAGCTCTTTATTTGTGGATTCGCTAAAGGTATTTGACCATAGAGTATTAAAACAACAGCAACAACCACCGTGCCTTCCTAGTTTGGATGCAGCAGCAGAAACTACAGCAGGGAAAGAGGTGGCAGCATTCTGCGCATCATACCTGTGAGGCTACTAAGCCGTTTTTGCTGTTCTGTGAGAGAGGAGAAAACAGTAGACAAATAAGGCTCACAATTCTTGCAGTAATCTTGGCAGGTACAAAGGGATACATGCGGTACATAATATCCAGTGCTTATGCAACTTCTTATCCAGTCCTACACCCATCGTATTTCCACAATTGCTCACCCAAGCCCCTTTCAAGGCAGTAGTGGTGATGAACAATGGTCGTAAATCATTAACGCAGTGAGTCAGTAACGTATGTGGATATTTGCATCAGACAACTTATAATGCATGCAAGAATTCTCAGCTAATACACACACAGTTCAAGAAATAGCAACATCAACGCTTGCCATATTTCTAAACAGTAGTACATTATCAACATTAGCCATAGGCTTTGGACCAGGAGTTCTCAATATTTTTAAGCCGGGGGCCATTGGGTCATGCTCCCTCAGACAGCTTTGGGGGCCGGATGGCCATTTTGCCCTTACTCCACCACATGGCACTTCCTGGTGTGGTGGAGGCACTGGGGGGGGGGGCACATGAAATGGTGCCGTGGGTTGCATCTGGACCCCAGGCTGCAGGTTAAGAATCCCTGGAACTATACATAGATCTTCCCGGACACTATCTTGCAATCTGTTCCAACATGTCTCTGAGTTAAATCAGTTTTATTATCCCTATAATGTAATTTGGGATTTGAAGTAACTAGACTCATCATTGTGGCCAGAAATAGTTAGTGTGTTATTATGAAACACATCTTCTTCAAGGCTCCTATTTTTACTTCCATCCAGAGCTACTCCTCCTTAAAACAGTAGCAGGTGGAAGGGACTTCATGGATTATTGAGTCCATATTTGTGACACAAAGTCTCAAAATATTTGAATCCTCATTCATTATCAAATAAAATTTGATATTTATTAAGTTACCCTCTCTACAAAAACTAATTATAGATGAGCAACATCAGCAACTGAGAGCATTTATATAACAATAAAGATAAATTCACAATCGGGCCTTACATATTAACTAACACAGAAGCAATTAAGAGTTCAACTGTTACAAGCCTCTCCACTTCATTTCCAGTTAGCTGCAAAGACTAGATGGGAGAACGTTTATGTACTGATACCCATGCCATAACATATTCCTGAGACAAAACTAGCATGAACCTTTGCTATCCAAATCTTTAACTTCCTGTCCCAGTCTAGAACCAAGAAACGTGGTTCTTGAAGAAAGGTGTTAAGTCCTGAGTCCTCTATATTTAGAAAGCACTTCACTGGGTGTGCTAAATCCACCCAAAACTTTTTAGTGACATCATCAATAATGGTACAATGAAGGAACAGGGGGGAGAAAACAAAATGTCCTTCTTTCACATGGCAAAAAAAGAGTAAGGCAAGACAAAGGTGTTTTGAATGGTACCATTTTTTTTAGCAACTCGTCTCACAGCCAGTCTAACACCAAAAGAAAGTGATGAATGGGATCTGAAGCTCAAGAAGGTGACTGCGAAACTGCAGACAGAAAATGGTAGGAAATCCCAGGTATACTGCATGTTTCATACATATCAAAACTTGGGTGGGTAGGGGCAGCCAGAATTTCTGCTACCGGTTCTGGTGAACTGGTGAGAACCTGCTGATGCCCACCACTGTCTATCTACCCAAAAAAAAAAAAACCCCAAAACCGGGCTCTCCTTGCCACTAACAAGCTTTTTGGTGTAACCAGGGAAGATAATGCATTTGGATCCCTTCTAGCTCCCTGGTGTAATTCCATCTTTTCTTTCAAACCTTCACTTGATAGGGAGGATAATAGTTCTATGAAAATCCTGATTGGTTTAGCCTCCCTTGCTGGTGGTGGAGTGGGAGGGGTGGACTGATTCATTTTAGATGCAACAGTACCCAGTCCAAGTCAAAATTTCCATCTGTAGAGACTCCACACAATACAAATGTTATTACAGTCTTCTTCTTTTCATGTCCCGATCAAACATTGCACTGCCAAAATGAAGCCACTTTCTTCGCTTTGTAGTTAGCTAAACTTAAGTCTTCATCGATGCATGTTTCTGGCAGTAATCGGCAGACCAGTAAATGAGCCAGATGCTGTATCTCTCCACATTCACACAGCAGGTTGTTGTCCTCCAGTACCCCCCCCCCACTTGAGCATGTTGGTCTTGTATTTAGGGACTCCAACCCTCAGCCTATTCAGGGTCCTCCAAGTGACATAGAGGAGGTTGAACTCCTTGGCTATATCCTCCTTTAATGTTGTTCCTTGTCCAGTAGGCAGCTTCCTCTATCTTCTAATTTGGTTTTGCTGTTGTGTACCCTCAAGAGTGTTTGTTCTTGCCATAAAGCTCTCTCTGGATCTGAGCCGGCAGACTTGAGGCTCATATCCATTCAGAGGATTTCGAGGGTGATTACCTTGCTTGTTATGTTACATGCATCTCTTGTTATTACAGTGAAACCTACTTTCTAAATCTAAATGCTTAACACATAAGATATTAGTTCCACCTCTAAAGCTTCCAACACTTTAGACCTCTCAGGACCCTCATTTTCTTATGCGGATACTCTGTACTCCATCTCTCCCATAGGAAGCCACATTTGATTTACTTCTACTGTATTTGAAATCAATCATCATCGGTACCGGTTACAATGAAGGCGGCTTCCTAACAGACTATAGCCAGAAGATTTAAAACCTTGCCTGATGTATTGTCCACAGTTGGGTCTGGAGTCTGTCCCTGTTGTTCTCTTCTGAACTCCCTTGTTCACTGTGTTTACCAACATACCTGAGTGAGCCCCCAAAGGCTGAGAGAAAAGCATAGTCGCACCAAAACCTCAATCAGGGCCACTGGTGGAGGTTGCTTAAATAAAAGTAACAACTACACCAAATTTGCAACTCACATATTCCAAACACATATGCAGCGAATGGCCAAAAAGGACCCACAAGGTCAGCAAAGAAGCCAAATTAGACTGGCCAGATCGGGAATTTTGTACTTCGCTTTCACCCACGCCACCATCTTGGCTGGAAGTCTGAGATGACACCTTTCTTTCCTTAACACAATTTCTCTTTTAGTTTTAGTTCGCCTCCCGAGGGAAGAGATATCCATTGAAGATGTCGGCCAAGATGTAACGCCCACCCACAAGTGAAGCCTGTTCTCATCATAGCCCAGATCCATCACTTTTGCATGACTAGTGCCATTTATATAGTTTTGCTCCAGTTTGGAGTCCTCAACTTTCTTCACTCTGTCATACTAGTTCTTTGACTTCCTGAAGGAAGAGCACTGTTCCACCAGCAGCATTCAGGTCATCATTCTGAGAGTTACAATGAGAAAATGAAAGAGTTCCATCCTCTTAATATAGCTATTCTTGCTCAAAAATACACCACAGAGCCTGAGAGCTATTGCTGACAGTCAAAAGAACCACAACCCTGCTCTACTCTTGCACATGTTTAGAGCTACTCTGGGGATCTACATCAGGGGATCTCAACCTATGGCCCATTTCATGTGGCCCCCAACTGCTTCTGCCACACCCAGAAGTGTCATGTTTGGCAGAGAGGCCAAAATGGCTGCCCGCCCCTCCCCAAGCTATCTGAGGGGGCATGACCTGGCCCTCAGCTTGAAAAGGTTGAGAACCCCGATCTATATGTTGCCCTCCCCTATTCACGTCACCTTTACCGTGACCGTTACCCACTCAGATGGAATGACTGCAGCAAAAATGCTAAGCTAGAAGAAGACATGCACCCATAGCTTTCTCTCCTTACCTCTGTTGTGCTGCAAAAGGACAATGGTGGGATTGACGATGGTAGTGGAGGGATAGACAGAGGAAGGCTTGCCGGTTGCTGTTAAGGAACCATAGGACTCAGTGCCACTAGTAGTTCTGGGCGCTTCGTGTAGCAGAGGGCAGGGATCCTGAAACACAGTAAGTATGCATGCTGTTATTGCCTAAGGGTCATAATGTCTCATCGGGCAACTGACACAGGTTTAGTATTAATGCATAAGAAGCATAAGAAGTTGCTCAGATGCAGCAATTGTCCCATTGCAAACAGCACACGCAGAGAAAAGGCCAAGTAATGACATTCCTTTTGGCTTGAAATTCAAGCCAGAAATAGTGCCACTGAACAAAGCTGCAAAACATATGATACGTATTTAATGGCAGGACCCAAGGTGTTCTGAATATATATATATATATATAGAAAGAGAAAGTTGTATTCCAGCGCACAAACTCCTTTTTTTAAAAGAGGCATTCTTTTCAAAGTAATACTCAGGCATGCAAAGCTCATGCATTTCTGGAGGAAATCTGATTAATTCCAATCATTATAACATTAGCACTGTCACTTGCAAGCTGTGATATAGCAGGATATCAGTGAAATCAGAACTCTGTGAAGAACAGGTAGAATGGAACAAAAAGTGAAAAGAGGAAAGCACAAGAGAGTTTCACACAGACTGCCCTTTGTTGTATTTGTTGTTTGTTGGGATTCCCTCATCAACCACCATTTTAATAAGTAAGGATATATTTGGGATCTAAAGTTCATTTGGGATTGTACTTTATCATTTTGCGAATAACTTCTTGGTTTTCATCTACATTGAGGCTCAACATTCTGTAACATCCAGTAGTTTGAATCTCTGAAGTGCCAGCAAGGATTTAAAACAAACAAAGCAAGGATTTCTTAGCACTCTTCCAAATAAGAGGGAAAGTGCCAGGCTCTGTTAATGATCCACTTGATCTAAACCAGGCTTTCTCAACCTTGTTCCCCCACATGTTCTTGGACTTCATTTACCCGAAGCCCAAGTTAGCATACTTGTTGATCAGGTATTCTGGGAATTGAAGTCCAAGAACATCTGGGGCACCAAGGTTGAGAAAGCCTGGCCTAAACTCTGTATCCAATCTGGATTTAAACTTACTCACCCTGAGGGATAACAGCCAAGAGAGTGGTGTATCACCCTAACACTTGTCTTGACTTTCTTGCAAGCTTTCTACTCCTGTGATCGCAATATGATTCTGGTTTGGGTTGGAAATGATGGCACAACACACTGGTGGTCTCACTCTCACCAAGCCGGTCAGTTCTAGAAGGTGGCACTGGGAGATTATGGTTGCAGACTATGAAATCTCAGCCATGGGTTTCCCATAGGGCTCAATCATATCCCCTGTCCTCTACATAATACTAACTTGGAAAGAAGTGTCATCTGTATTCTGGAATGTCCAACTCTTCCCTAAGTTAGACAGAAGGGTCCTGAGCAGGTATCTGGGATCAGTTTGAATGGGGACTTCTAAAATAGAAGTTCATACAGACAAGTGGGCTAGTCAACAGTCTGAGGAGGCATGGGTCAATGTTCTCTAGATGGAGACCTAATCTTCTTTTTTAAAAAAGGTTTCAAGTACTTAAGGCTATTTCACTAATAGCATACTCTTTTGGATGTTCAAAACTGAGCATCCCTGTGCATCTTAATAGACCAATAAATGAATTTTGACACACATTTTCAAAGATCACAATCCATTTAATTGAGGTGTTACAATGGGCTACAGGTGTTTACACACACAAAGACAGAGGTGAGAACAGAAATGCAATAATAATAATAATAATAATAATAATAATAATAATAATAATAATAATAATAATAATAATAATAATAATAATAATAATAATAATAATAATAATAATAATAATAATAATAATAATAATAATAATCATCATCATCATCATCATCACCACCACCACCACCACCACCACTTACAGTGGCTGTTCTCAAAATTGTTTGGTGGTAACACAGACAACCTTGCATTCATGAGCAGCTTAACACAAGCCGATGCCTTTGCTTCTGTTCAAAAGACTGAAGGCAGGAATCAAACCTTCACCTGCTTCCTACCACAATCTCTCCTGGATGTTCCTTTGTTCAATGCTGGATACCTCAAGATTATTAATAAAATGAGGCTCTTGTTAAAATTCTGTCAGGACTTTTGTAACTTTCACTCTCCATCACCCTGAGCTAGATCATAGCGTGTATCAGACCTACTTTCTGGACTCTATGCTGTGTTATTAATAATGGACAGGTAAGTACCACTTTACAGCAGAAGAGAATTAACTGTTATACATACTCAATGTGAGCTCAGCTGCCACACGGAACACATGACAAAGGCCATTATCAAAGTTATAACCCTTAAATGTGTATGTTCTAACATGTTGGACATCAACTTAGAACATAAGGATTCAAAACTGGTATTTCTTAAACTATAAAATGCACACAATGAAGGGCAACAACAGAACAGGGGCAGACGGGGAGCTTGGACAGATCCAGAAAACAAAACAACAAACCACCAATTCTATTTATAACCACTCATATAGCTAATCTTCGACAATAATAACATTTCCTCTAACAGGTGTTAAATAGCAGGCCTTTATTTGCCTACGCAGAGCCCACCACAACATTAGGCAGCTGTTCACTGGAAACAACAGGGGTGCACGACAGAGCTCGAAACATTAGAACCACACCTTCTGGCAGATCCAAATGCCAAATCTTTCTACCTTGTCTACTCTGGCATTGCTACTATAGGGCCAAATGTTATCCAAAACAGTAGGAACTGAAAAACACTTCTATCTTCTAAGGTGATACATGTTCTCATTTAGTATCAATGACGTCCTACTGCCACCAGCATAAGACATACAGGCCAGTATCTATCCAAACGAATAAATGGATATATATTTGGAAATAAATGGTGTCTAAGAAAGTGGATATTGATCCAAAGAAGCTTATGCTGAAACAAATGCAATAGTCTTTAAAATTAAGGTATCACAATACTGTATTTTGTCTTTTGATTTTCCCATATTTTTTTTCATCTCCTCTCCTTTTTAAATTTTGTCAACATGGTGATATATCAGATATTACATATGGGAAAACCAAAACACCAGCAAGTAAGATTTTACCCACTCAAGGCATTCTTGAAGTACCCATTCTTGGACAAAGGAACTTCTAGGATGAATTGCAACATTAAACAAATGGACTGTAATTCATGTGTTTCTCTCCTGCAGCTTGAACAGAGATAAAATAATGTGTAACATGTATTGGTCAGTTCATCATTGCAAGGATGTTTGTGTCATCGCTAGGAGCATGCTTTTAGCAGACACCATTAACAGCGTAACAATCACTGTTTTCAGACTGTGCATTTATTTCCCCTCTAATCTCACCGTTTGTGGTTTTGCTATCCAGGGTCATAAACAAATAGCTCATTCAGTGATTTAGGTATCCATCTACAAAACCAGAGATTGTGGGTTCAATATCCCACTCTGCCTCCCAAAAGATGAGCCATACTGAGTAGCTTTGGGCAAGCTGCACATTCCCAGGGCGCCCCAGGAAGGAGATGATAAACTACTTCTTTGTATTCTACATTTAGAAAACCCTATAAATGGTCACCATAAGTCAGAATTGGCTTGAAAGTACACAATTATAATTATATATTTGTAATACATATGTTTCTGACCCCACTTGCCATGATTATGTTTGACCAATAATTAATACATAAGCTAGACCAGGGGTGCCCAAACTACGGCCTGGGGGCCAGATCCGTTGGTCACATTTTACTTCCACTTCCGGGAGCGACGAGGGTGATGTGGGGCAGATGAATTGGTGTCAGGGGCTGGATCTGGCCCTCAGGCCATAGTTTGAGCATCCTGGTTTAAGCACAGAAAATGGCAGCTTAAAATCTATCTCATCCTGTTGCAAATCAGACTGCAAGGCATGTTTTAACTCAATTTTTCTTTTCTTTTTTATTTTTAACCTTTTAAAGATTGTTTTAACAGCGGCTGCTTTAGAGTTTTAACTGTTTAGTGCTCATCCACTCTTTTACAAAAGCTGAAATTCAGAATAAATTTGCAACTAGGTCCACTGAATCGGTGTGAGCTTGGTAAGTCATTTCTTCTGTAAGCACCAATGATTCAATGGGCCTACAATAATTGTCTCTTATTATTGGATTTCAGCAACTATTTTATACTGTTTAACTAATTCAGTTTGTTTTCTTATTTTTAGTTTTATGATAGGCACTCTAAGAGTGATAAGACTCTCTTTCATAGGAGTTTTTCAAGCAGTGGTTAGATGACCATCTGCCAGGAATACTTTAGCGGTAGATCCCCTGCTCCAGAAGGGGCCTGGACTCGATGATCTTCACCAAGAAATAGACATACAGTAATACCCCGGTAACGATTGCTCAAACCCTGACGTTTTGGCTTGCTGCACTTGCTGAGGACGTCGGGGAAGCCCAGAAACAGCTTGGACTGGGTCTTCCCACCTTCCTCGACCCGGCAGGGGGGTCAGGGACCCCAAAATTGGTAAAAAAAAAATGGACGTTTTTTTAAAACCAATGTTGGGCTCCGTGACCCCCCTGCTGGGTCCAGGGAGGTGGGAAGACCCAGTCCAAGCTGTTTCTGGGCTTCCCCGACGTCCTCAGCAAGTGCAGCAAGCCAAAACGTCAGGATTCAAATCCCGACGTTCTGGCTTGCTGCAGCCTCCAGGGAAACAGGGCTTTTTTTAACATTGTGTGATCAATGTATCGCACAACATTAAAAACCAGATAACGACGAGACTTGTGGAACCAAGTCTCATCGTTATCCCAGGTACTACTGTACAAGAAAATAAATATCAATGCACCACTAACCTGATCCAGGCTCAAAGAGCAATACAAGCAATCCACTGAGATATAGTTTACATTGTTAAATGTTCCTTAATACAAACCTATACAGTATCTTTAAATAGAGAAGTAGGCATTTCAATAACCAATCTAGGGTCTGCTTTTATTTCCTTCTTCTCCATACTAAAGCGTGATTCAGGATGAATAAATCTATATAAAAATAATTTCAAAAGGGATCTTCTATACAAGCTCTGGGCAGCTATAGGTTTTTGCAATACTCATTAATCTAGTATTATTTGTTTTTCTTGAATGTGGCTTTTACATCATGTGCAATATTGTCTCTTATTTACAAATAGCCTGAAAGTACAATAAAGAATATCAACTAGCAAATGCGGTCTGTGCCAACTCTGTTTTCATAATTAAAGTATTAGGGCTGATTATTCTCTATTTTTTTTTTTGCTTCTACTATAAGATGACTATGGAGTAACAAAATCCATGTGCAAATTCTATAATGTTACAATGGTGGGTGTCTCTTCATGTATGTGGGGTTTGGAGCTGAAAATATGAGGCCATAATATTATTATAACATCTGAAAGCCCTGCAAAACTGCAGAGCCAGCAAAGTTGATTTCTAGTCCAGAAGCCACAGGGAGGGACGAGAGGAAGGAAGCGGCTGCAACTTTAACAAAATGGATGGTGCTGGCACCAGTTATTACTGACACTGCAGCAGCAGGGAATTGTGGAATGGATGAAACGGAGGGCCTCATGTGGCCCTCGGGCCATAAATAACCTATGTCTAAGGAATCTATCTAACTTGGAGGTTCCCAACCTTTTCCTGCCATGGTTCCCAGCCTTTCCCCATCCCCCTGGAAGCGGGCGCATTTACGGCTGTTGTAAATCCAACCACTTCTGCATTTACAACAGTCATGGGTGTGTTTACGCATGAGCAGGTGCATTTTATGGCTGACTTAAGACACACCTGTGCATGTGTAAATAATTCCAGGTGTGGGTGCGGTGTCGACAGGGCAGATGAAATGGTGCTGTGGGCCAGGGCTGGGCCAACGGCCGTAGGATGGGAATTCCTGATCTGGCTTATAATACCGTTTATAGTCAGAGGCAAAGTGTTTTCAAGTAGGAAAGAACTTATGAAAGGCAAACATGGCATGGATTTTACATCACTGAAGCAGTTGTCAAAGATGTAGCCATGTGACTCTTTTACAGAGAAGTCTTTTACAGCATGAATAAAATGAAAACAGAATAGAAAAAAAATGAAAGTAAAAATATAGTAAGACCTTAAAGACCAAGGAGAGCTTTCATAGCTTTCATAGATCATAATCCACCTCCATCACTGAGGAAGTGAACTATAATCTATAAATGCTCATACTACAATGAATCTATTAGTTTCTAAAGTGCCACAAAACATCTATTCGTATTTTTGTCTTGTTTTTGTGATATATATATATAGTTGAGGAATCCCCAAGTCAAAAGGAGCCAAAGAAGCCACATGCAATGTAATAGAGCATAAACAAGGTTTCAGATGTCATGCTGCTGGCTAGAAGAACATATCTCAGAGTTTAGTGTGCTAGTAAGAAATATTTAATTTTGGACCATGCATTCAGCAAAGCCACCCGAAAGGTATGTGGCAAGGCTTACTGTGTGCAAGATCCCTCCTGTGCTTTTAGAATCCAAGGCACCGCTTGAGCCCTCTCTGGCCGGAGGGATCAGCGAAGGAGGAGGAGGAGGAGGAGGTGGTGGTGAGGGTGAAGTCAGTTTCAAGTGGACAGGGGCCACAGTCTCGGACGAAGAGGATGGCTGGTTATGGCTGAAATCTTTCTGAAGGTGAGGGGGGATAAAATCGTCTAGTGTTGGGAAGGTCAGACGTGAGCCAGTAGACGTGACGCCAGGCATTTCTGAGCTTTGGAGAACAGGCAGGCGAGGCAATAGCGGTCTGCTTGAGCTGGCTTCCTGCCCTCTGTCTGTACAAAACTGCTGGAATGGCACTACTATAACCTTAGTTTGGGGTGTGGTGGTGGTGGTGGAATATGTGGCATCCTGTGGGAGATAAGGTGGCATTACACAATGGGGGAACAACCTTGACAACAATAGTGGAAGTGGGTAGTGACATGCAGGAGCAATACCACAACAGAAGCACTTTGAAAGATGAGTGAGGCAGCACTCTGTGTCACACAAAAAACACTCACTCAACGGTGACACCTCCCCAACCTCCACAGGAACCGTCATCCGCAGTTAACAGATAAAACACTCTTAAGTTAATTAAAATAATTTATTCTCACTCAAACCACTTTTGTTCAAGCTGTTATGCTTAGCATTATCGTGAAACATAAATAGTTTGTGAAACATTACACATCCCAACTTCTCCAATATCTTTTACTGGCTTTCAGTTACACATATACACACAAGAAAAACATGCACCAATATCTGAAGGGAACATTAAAGCATTAATTAAGGGGAAAGGGTCCATATCCTAGGAGAAACTTTAGGAGGAAGGAACCAACGCCTTAGATGTTGGAGGAACAGGCAACAGACCTATTAGCCAGGTGGAGGGGAGGGGGGGGGAGAGAGAGACAGATTATGACAAAAACTATATACCCTGTTACGTCCATTTTTCTTGCATAGGTCAAGCTGCTTCACAAGATCGGGCTCTTGTCTCATCCTGTTCTCACTGCCAACCATATGTAGAGACTCTGTGTTGTCAATGGCCTGAGGAGAGCTGGAGGGACGGCTGTCACCATGACTAACTGAATCCCTACTGAGAACGATATTAAAGAATGGCCTGGGAAGAGGAGGAGGAGGAGGAGGAGGAGGGGGAGGAGAAGGAAGCAACTTCCCAGTATCTGTTACAGTGGAAACGCAGTGGACGGCTGGTGTCAGAGCGACCTCAGCTCCAAAGCGGGTGCCTTCCCTTGGGACATCTGCACAGGCAGTGGCATTTCCAAATGAATCTGAGCAAGTGTTGTTAGATAAACAAGCTACATATAGACTGCTGACCTTTTTCTCTGCTCTAGTTCCATGGTTAGATTTCAGTGCAGCTTTGCTACTGGGAGGTGATTCAGCAAACTCGGGTGTGTTTTGGTGCTCAGATAATGGGTCTGGTAACGAGGAGCCACTTCCCAAAGGTGACTGCCCATCATGCATCCTCTGTGCAAGTATGGGGGCAACTGGAGCTGGTGAAGAAGGACATTGTTGACTGCTGCTAAAGCTGTTGGGTGCATATGGCTTCGGTGCACTCCAGTACAAAGACTCCTTGATGGAACTGGGCTTCAGGGAGGGTTTTTTTGTGTTGGTGTGAGGAGGACACCATGCAAAGCTCCCCTCTCGGGGAAGAGACGAACAGAGTGAAGAAGATGCCTGTCCAGTGAAAGGGACAAGGTAAGTAAGTAAGCAAATAAGTAGAGCCACACCATAGGAAGGAGAAAAAGAGAAGGATTGATTTGGAAATTAGACTGAGGTTAACAAGAAGAAAATAAAACTTTAATAAGACATTTGAAAGTCAGATTCCAGCTCATTCACTTAGCTTTGACCAAAAGATTTTTAAAATAAATTCCATTTGCACCTTGTCATTTGCAAATCTTGACACATTAAGTCAATGGTATGTACTGTTGAGAGTAAACACAGGATTATACTAAATGATTGACAAACTAAGGAAACACGAGAAACATTAGAAGTATTCTACTAGAGGTGAATATCAAAACAGAATACGATGAGCCAGAAATCTGAATAATGAAATGATTGCAACTCAGGCTCTCATTCAATATTATCTAATCAACTAGCAATACTGGTATTCCTTCTGCTCAAAAGCCTGAGGTTTGATATATCAAAGAAAGAAAACTTCTAAAAGAGCATACCCAAGCAAAGGTAAGTAATATAATGATAAAATAGTTTGAAAAGGTTACCATATAGTCACAAAGACCTTCTAATATTGGAATGATGACAATCTACTAAGCAATCATACTTCTTTGAATTTGTTCTCATTGTGCAACTTGTTAACATCAAAAATCTTGTCCTACTGAAGCTAAACAAAAGCACTCAATTGTTCACATCCACGTCAGTGAGCAATTAGCACTTCAGCACAAAATGCATTGGCAAAAAATTTATTTCAAGGGAACTCTTCATGCAATCCAAAAGGGTTGCGTGGTAGAGCCACAAATCAGAGACCTGAAATATCATGATACACACTATATAGTTAGACATGTTAGGTTATGTGTTCTCAAGTTGGAGCCAAATTGTAGTGACCCTAAGAGAGATTTTAAGGGAAGTGAGACATTTGAAATGTGGCTTTACCAGTTCCACCCCTCCCAATGAGTTTCCATGGCTGAGTGGGGGACTCCAACTCAGGCCTTCTGAGTTCTAGTTCACCACTCTGTACACTATGACCGACTAGGTATCCGCATGAGAAATAATATTTACTGGTAATTTAAAAGACAGCAGAGACCTAATCTTAGACAAGTTCGGTTTTTTTTAATGATTCCCAGAATCTCCCAGAAACCACAGCTACTAACTGAGAGATTCTGGGAACTGAGGTTCAAAAAGCTCTTTTTCAAGCTCTACTCAGCATATTGATGAAAGTTCTTACAAAACACCACAACACTTTTTGAGATATTTCACTTGGTAAAAAAAAATCTCCATTGTTCATCTCTTTCATGCATTTATACACGTTGCTTACTGGCATCTGTTCCCCTACACCAGTGGTGGCGAACCTATGGCACATGTGCCAGAGGTGGCACTCAGAGTCCTCTCTGTGTGGTCACCACAGCACATAGTTTGCCCCACCACCCTGCCCAGCAGCCCAATGGGAATGCTTCCTCCCTCTCCCAGTACAGAGTTCATTCTACTCCTCTGCCCAGCAGCCCAATGGGAGTGCTTCCTCCCTCCCCCCAGCACAGAGTTTGCCCCGCCCCTCTGCTCACAGCCCAATGGGAGCAATTCCTCCCTCCCCTGTTGCTGTGTTGGCACTTTGCAATAAATAAGTGGTTTTGGGGTTGCAGTTTGGGCACTTGGTCTCTAAAAGGTCCGCCATCACTGCCCTACACCCAAAATACACTTTGGTGAATCTATTCAGAAATCAGAAATTTCTTCATCCTGTGCTTGCCCAGGACACAATTCTCAGCAGTCCCAGGGGGAGAAGGAATGGTTGTAAATGTGGAATACAGATAGAACCCAAGAAAGACAGTGCAGAACATTGTGGACTTGGGTTCAAGAAGCAAAAATAAAACTGTTGCAGAATGGGGTTACATTCCTAAGAAAAGCTCAGTCGTGGGGGGGTGGGGGGTGGGGACACTCTTCCTTTTCGGAGGTGTGTCCCAGAAAATGGATATGGAAATGAAATTCTTTGCTGTAAATAACCCAAGTTACAGAACATTTAAAAAAGCGTTACTAAAGCGTCCCTAAATAGGAGGCACAGCTGAGAAAATGTTACACGTCTCTTCAGTTTTCATCACTTTGAATGAAACCTATACATGTTTTTACAGAGATACTTACGTTTGGCTTGTTCTCAGAGAGGTTTGGACGCACACTCCGGTAACCCTTGGCAGCCAGAGCAGTGGGCTGTACATCCCTATTACAGTCGACGCTAGGCAATAACCTCCAGTCATCTGCAAAATGAACAGCAGCAGATCACCTCAGGGTAGGAAGTAGAACCACTAAAGTTTCTGTTTGTTTAAACACCCCAAAAAGTATTATCCAAAAAACCATGGAAAAAGCAACGCTAGTATTGCTAAATACCTGTTTCTCTACTGTCTGACTCGGTACCTGAAGCATTGGGAGAGCGCAAAAGTGGGGTTGAGGCAGGAGAGAAAAGACATCGACAGTTACATCAGGGCGATGCGAAAACAAATCAGAGCACAGGAATGGTCTAGTAGTTCATCTTGTGCATGGAATACTTTCAGCCCAGACTGCCTCATTTCCATAGAAACATGATTCCCTTATGGCTCCCGAGCTTTGTAAACACAAAGCGGTTCATTCAGATTGATGAAGAAACAATTGTTCATTGACATTTTATCCCAGAGTCAAAAAGGCAGCCAGGATTCTCAGCACGGAGCCCAAATGCCAGAGATGGTTGGAAATGTAAGACCTCAGTATTTAAACGGGGATGTAGGCCGGGAGGGGAAAATATATCTGACCTTTATTAACCCTGCCAGTGAGATGATAGGGAAAGTCACAAGCAAGTGCGTTTAAAGGCACTAGTACAACATGTGCAATCCTCGTGGCGCCAAGAGACAAGGTGAGACAAAGTACTAGCTATTTACATGCCGCATTCATTTATGTTGCTCTGGGATCCTAAGAATGGAAAGGACAAACAAACAGATGCTCTTTCTTTCTTTTTGCAGACTAAGAACAAACTGTGCCTTCACACCTCAATAAACTTCTCAATTAGGTTCAGAACTCTTATTTGGTTTCTTTCAAAACATTTCTGAACCTCATTTTGATCTACTTGTTTATTCCAACCCCCTACTGACTCACATGAAAAGACACCCTCCTGGCTCTAAACATGTACTTTCCAAGGCCGAACTAGGAGAGCCAGAACAAGGAGCTGCTTCTGGTGCCTACAAAAGCTTTTGGATACCATTCCCCCCCCCCTCCACCTAGTTGAATAATCCAAGCCTTCCCGATACCATTTGAGAACTCAAATTGTGCTGCATTAGCATATTTGCTAATTTTTCGGGCAGGGAAGTTCTTTTGAATTTCCCTCAGTTCTTCTGATCAAGGACTTCCATCTCATTTCAGGGATCACACCTACCAAATTAAATTACCAAACTGGGATTAGTTGGAAGCACCATCTGAGATGTCATTTTAAAGAGATTCTCTCTAGGGTATTAATTTCCCTCTGATATATTTATTAACTTCTTCCTTGGCATATAAATAATTATGTTTCTGACTGACAGTACAGTAGCGGGTACAACAGTAGTACAATTACAATCCGTGCATCTTACGCAGAAGGGCCTGCAGTGGCCGAGTGGTTAAGAAGCTTGCCTTGTTAGCTGGAAGGCTGGCATGTTGGCAGTTCGAGACCTGGTTACTGCATGGTGGATTGAGCGCCTGTCTCTGTCCCAGCTCTTGGGGACATGAAAGGAGCCTGATTTGGGTGTTCCCTGAGCAGAGTTTCTTCCGCAAAAAACTTTTCTACTCGGAATAATTTCTGACATAAAATTATGACTATTATCTGGCTCCAAGGCCATATTGTGTGGGTCACTTCATCGCAAGCTGGGATCCACCTTAAACAAATTCACGCCAGAGACATTTTTCCCACTTCGGGGAAAAATGCATTCTTGGATACGGGTTGCAGTCGACTACTATTATCTTACACAGAGTAGCAACCCTATGCTACTGGTCCCATTGAGTAGAAGAACACACTGCTATAGTTCTGCAGCTAACTTACTCATTCATTTAAAATGAAGTGCTGAAGTTATAAACATACAACACTGTACAAATATACTCAATTGAAAAGCAGCAAACTCCTGTTCCGCTCCCTCAATTGCAACATGTTAACAAATAAAATCCAGCTCTCCTTCTAGCCATCCCGTCTACAGTCACTGCGCCACCAAAAGTCAAAGTGCTTAAACTCTAGTACTGCAGCCAAAACTGCTGATGTTGATGTCATGAAACGACATCTTTTTCCTAATGTTCTCAAAGCTTGGAGAGGACCTAGTTTAAACTAGGCCTAAAAATCCTTTCCTCTCTGTCTCACAAGACTAAGAGTCACGAGACAGCTTGTTTTCAAGTCAGTGTTCCCATTCCTTCTATCTAAGCTTGCTGAGTTCCCTGATGTTGTGACTATACCTTAGAGCACTGACTGTACACGTGTGTCAACAATCCTATGTTGTGAGAAAGTTTTCTCTGTTCCCTAATTGGTTAAAGGTACCCCACCTGACTGGAGAATCTCCATCTTGGAGAGGGGAGAAGTTCATTTTTGGATGTCTATGGGTTAACATCTATGCCTGGGGACTAATCCTTTTTCATCATGATTACCTAGATTACCTAGGACTATGCTGGACTGTCTTATGCTACTGACCTATGCTTTATGAACCTGATCAATATACCTGATCAATAAACCTACGTTTGCTTGAACAACGTCTCTTCATTGGACTAAAGGGTAAGAGAAGCAATGCATTCACACACAAGCCTCTGAATACGCTATCTATTAAACCTCCTTGCAGAAGAGAAGCAGCTTAGCTGCATTGCCGGCCAGCTCACCCTCTGGGGGCTTTGGTTTAGGAGGACCAGAGCAGAGGGGGGCAGCTGGTTTCATGACAGTTGAGAGTTTGATGGGACTCAGCCTTCCAAAGTCAGTAAAATGAGTACCCAGCATCTATGGGGCAAAAATACTATTTACATTGTGAACTGCCCACAGAGTGCTCAAATCTGTTGCTGTTGTTAAGTGCTGTCAAGTTGTTTCCATCTTACAGCAACACTGTGAATTACTGACCTCAGAAAGATCTTATCTGCTGAAAACTCCACTCAGGTCTTGCAAACGAAGAGCCATGATTTTCCTTACTGAATCACTCCATCTCATGTTAAGTCTTCCTCTTTTCCTGCTGCTTTCTACTTACTCTCTTCTCAGATATATGCCATGTGCTGAAAAGCTTTGGGTGTTTCACGGAAGTTGCTTAGCATAGTAAGTCACAAATCGAGTAGGCCAACTGAATCTGTGGAACTCATTAAATCTCCTCTGGTTCAATGGGCAGATGCTGCTTGTGAGTTGCCATGCTAAGCAACAGGATTTTAGCCATTGTTTTAGAAATCCCCAGTGTACATCATTCAAATCAGAGAAAAGCAAATTCTGAACCCCTAAAATGAGGACTATGTAGTTCTATTCAAGTTATGATGTACAAACATGAATGACACCTTGAGCCCATCTATTGGAAGAAAGGCATGATACAAATAAAATGTAAAAATGAACGAAATTTGAACTTTCTTCTTTTAGTTTGGAAAGGTATGCAGGATGATCACTATATCTCAAGTGCCAGAGCAGCTTACCTTTCTGCATTGTGGCTAAAATCTCACATTTGGACTTACTTTCAGATGGCTCAACCTCCTGTGGAGAAGTTGTACGGCTGGTATTCAAACTGTCTTCATAAACTGGAGAGGCCCAAAGGGTCACAGCCCCTTTTCCACTACAGACTTTAGGAGGATCTAAGTCTACAGCAAAGAAAATAAAAATAAAATTTAAAAAGAGAGGATTTTTTTTTAATAATGTGAAATAAATAAATTCTAGACAGAGTATGATATTCATAGCAATAGCAACTACACTTATACAGCACTTAGTGCAGTGGTGGACTGCTGCCGGTTCGGACCAGTTTGGCCAAAACGGTAGCAGCAATTCGGAAGGGACCTCCTGGGGGGATAGTAAACCCCCGGGTGACTGGTTTTATTACCTACTCTGTGGGCATGGTATGGTGGGCATGGCCAGGGGGAAAGCCGTGCATTGCACCTGAATTAGGACTGCTTTATTTCAAAACTTGGATGGGCAGAGGGGCCAGCCAGAATTTCTGCTACCGGTTCTGGCGAACTGGGGCAAACCTGCTGATGCCCACCACTGAATTTCTATCTGCATAGAAAGACAGATTGTTTGGCCAATACTGTTAACAAATAAGCAAATACTGAAATAAGTATTAAGTTATAAAAATCAGGCAGAATTATACCTAGACATTCTAAACTACTGTACTCTGAGAGCCTTTTTAGGATAGACAGACTTTCTGCCAACAAGCAGAAAGAAAATCATTCTTAATGGTGCGCTGTTAGGACACAGAGTATATTTAAAGCCTTCTCATATGTTTGCACTTATTTAGCATGCATGATGACAAGGGCTTGGCAGAACACTTTTACTTTTAAAAAAACCCCATCCTACTTGCTTTTATATGATGGAAGCAATGGAGGGAGCATGAAATCCCAAGCCTCCTGCTGTCAGTAATGGGTCCCAGCAGGTGGGTCATGGGCCTGTGTGCTGCTGTACCCACAAGGAACCAAAGTCCTGCTGTCAAGATGGCATTTACTGGCCTGCCGACATGTTACATTTCTTCCTCGGTGAAGAGAATAAAACTGATAATGTCATCAATCAATGAAGTGCCTTGGTCTGGAAATGACTGTTTCCCTAAGAAACACTCAAGCAACGGACACAGCAGGGGAAGTTACTTTTTTTAATGAGTTCCTTTTGTAATATTACAGATACGTGGTAGGCTTCGTAGTCAAGATGCTGAGCGTGACAACCAAAAGGTTGGCAGGCCAGCAGTTTATGACCCAAGTGCTGTGGTATAGAGTAAGCTTCCATCACCTGCTCTAGCTCCTGCCAACCTAGCAGTTTGAAAGCAAGAAATTGCAAGTAGATATATGAGATGGTTAGATGGTATTGTAGAGACAATGGGCACAGAACTGAGCGAGTTAAGGAGGATGGTGGAGGACAGGAGTGCCTGGCGGACAGTGAGGTCCATGGGGTCATTGCAAAGGGTCAGAATCGACTGTGCGACTGAACAACAACAAAAAATAAGTACCACTTTGGCAAGAAAATAGTGTTTTGTGTGCTCTGGTGTGTAGTCATGCCTGCCACATGACCACAGAAATGTCTGTAGGCACAGACAGTGGTGGCTCTTTGGCAATAAACGGAGACGAGCACTGAACCCTAGAGTCAGATAGGACTGGCTTTTGAGCAAGCGTGACCTTTACCTTTTTAATTGAGGAGTTCTATAGTGATAATAATTTGTTTTCTTAATGTTCAGCTGCAATCCTGCTTTGGCACTTTCTTCTTTCACTTTCATTAAAAGAATTTTCAAATCATTACTGTTTTCTTTCAGTAAGATAGTGTCATCTGCATATCTTAGATCAGGAGTTCTCAACCTTTTAAAGCCAGGGGCTGGATCATGCTCCCTCAGACAGCTTCGGGGCGGGATGGCCATTTTGCCCTTCCTCCACCACATGGCACTTCCTGGTGCGGTGGAGGCGACAGGGCTCCCACATGAAATGGTGCTGTGGGCCGCAGGTTGAAAATGCTTGTCTTAGATTACTGATCTTTCTTCAACCATTTTTCCACTCTTCCTTCATCAAGATTCTTCCTGTCTTTAACAGTCTAGGACAGGGTTTCCAACCTTGGCCCCCAAGATGTTCTTGGACTTCAATTTCCAGTCACTCTGATCAGCAGGTGTGCTGACCTGGGCTTCTGGTAATTGAGATCCAAGGGTCTCTGGTGATCCAAGGTTGGGAAACCATGGTCTAGGACAGTGATGGTGAACCTCGGCACTCCAGGTATTCTTGGACTTCAATTATCAAAAGCCCAAGTCAACACTCCTGCTGATCACGGCTTCTGGGAATTGAAGTTTAAGGACATCTGGAGTGCCAAGGTTCACCATCACTGGTCTAGGATATTCAATCCAATGAATTGCTTTACTTTTTAGCTGTCATGTAGTCATGTACTTAATGCTACAACAGAGATTATGAACTTAATGGCTGTATGCAAACAACAGAGAGTCTTTCTGCAAAATACCAGAATACAGCAAGCAAGGCTAATGTTAAAGAATAGATCACAAAATTATGGGACATGATCTAAATTATATACATAAAAGTATGAGGAAAGAATCGATTGAATGTTTTAAGTGTTAATTCATTACTTTTGGTGAAAGAATTGCTAGTTATTTCAGACTGCAATATTGTTTTGAAATATTGTACAACTTTTTTCTCCTCACTCCTTTTTTATTCATTCTCCCAATTCCTTCTTTTCTTTTTATTTCCTGCCTGATTGTATTTTTGTACATAGTTGACTTTCCCATTTATTTAACCTCTGGTCTTGCGATGATAATTATAATCTTTTTCTTCCTGTTTTTCTTTCAAAAGCAAATTAGCCACATTTTTATACATACTGTATACCCAAACATTAAATATGCTCTTCCCACAGATCATTCATCTCTTTAATAAACAAAACATGTTATTTAATTATCAGTTTAACCCTGTATTGTGGAAATTACTAGAGAGTATCATAAAGTTGCTGGATGTAATCTTCAAACGTTTTGCTATATACTGTCACAGGGGTGTTTAAACTATGGCCTGTGGGCCAGATCTGGGCCCTGATGCCAATTCATCATTGTAATTACATATTATATATAGATACAGACATCTGACTTTCCACATGTGAACATACACACACACTATAATATACATGACTAATCCATTATGTAATCTGAATTAACATACCTCTCTCTTGTCCATTGGTGTTCACTACTAGCCCATTCACAACAGAGGTTCCAACATCATCTTCTTTGTGTTCTGAAAGATTTGCAAAAATTATCAGTAAAATGATCTGACACTCAATCCACGGTTCAAGTTCTGATCACTAAATGAAGAAGATACGTTTTTTAAAAATCTAGAAGGAAATTTGTGTTATAACATCCCAAGCAACAGGCAGAGATGAAAGGATACAAAAGAACAGGGCAGGTTTCTGCCATAACGCTTGTGTATAATAAAGTAAAATATTGTAATGCATAGCAAAAAGACTTCCTTGCCGGACTGATCGAAATGTTCTGCCCAGGACGCTTGTGGTGCTGTGAAGAAGTGAACTGGTACATGTGAAACCCATAACAAGTGGCAGGAGGGCAGAGACAAAGTTTAAGGTCAACTTAGCCGACATGGGGAAGGGCTGTTAGTAAATCGACAATGATATGACTGGGTGGAATGAAAAGGTTTTTAAATAGTTTACTTCTCTATTAAATAAAGTTTCAGCAGAGTTTCAATAAAAGCAGGAAACCTATTTGACACATTCAGTGAAAGCAGGTTTGAAATGATTCTGGAGATAATGTTGATTAACCATTGAACAGGCACAATCTTGAGGTAGTTCTCAAGATGGCTTCTCTTTCTGTCTTTATTTATTACTTAGAAAAGCACAATTTAGGGGCTTTAATGGGTACAAAAATTTCTGGGCAGCATACTTACTATGCTGTCCCATTATGTTTTGTAGCTAGGTGCTGTCAAATCACACTCCACCCTCACAGCAACCTTAAAGGGCGTATGTGAGATGTTTAAAGAGTGGCTTTACCGTTGTCACCAACCAAAAGGTTGTGAGTTAAATCCTGACCAGTGATCAAAGTAGACTCAGCCTTTTATCCTTCCAAGGTTGGCAAAATGAGTACCCAGTATGTTAGGGACAAAATGACAATTGCCTTGTGAACCACACAGAGTGTGCTCTAATCACTATGGGGAACTACATAAATATAATTACTATAATTATTGGTTAGTCTTCAATATTGCAGTTTTGGCACCATTCTTCTCAAACAGGAAGCAGCTGGAGATATTGAGATGGCCCTCGTTAGCAGGTGATTAGAACTTTCCTCTTGACTCCCAAAACGAACTAACTTATTTATTTATTATTTATTTATTTAATTGATTTTATATTCTGCCCTACTCGCACAGACGACTCAGGGCAGATTACAACCAATCAACAAACATACAACACACAATTAAAACTCTAAAAACAATTTAAAACCATTTAAAACAACACTTCATTCCTTTAAGTAAAGGAGTAAAAGGAGTAGAAGATTAAAAGAGAGGGAGGGTAAGTAAAAAATGTTAAATAAGATGTTAAATAAGCTGGCGGGGAGGGGTCAATAAGTCATCATTACCTCACACCATTCCTGCCAGCCAACTTACTTTTTACTATATAGCCACAAACCAAATTGAAAGAAGGTGACAATAAAACCAAATGATAATAAGCATGATTGTTTAAAATTGACCTCTGTCTAAGCTAGAATACAATCAGTTACAATAAAAATATATTTCTACAAAAACTTAGAGCAGAAAAAAGGAACCTGATCATGGACCCAGTCTCTAACTTCTTTGTAACCAGCCAACCAATAGTCTACAGATATCAGTTTCATGCCCTTTCAGATCAATTCCTAATGACAGAACAATTAAGTCTGTTGACTTCTTCTTGTAGAGACTATAGCAATAGCAATTACAATAGCAATTACACTTCTATCCTGCCCCTTCGCACTTGTGCACTCTCTGGTATGTAGGAAAACGATCCTATAACTTGCTCGCACTGCCTGATAAGTTTTCTAATTGATGGACCCTCTATGTATCTTTTTTAAACTACTGGAATCACAACAGCCCCTAGGCATGGCAAGGGAGATGGTTGGTGTTGTTAATTATGTACAGAGATGTGCTAAAAGGAGACACAGCAATCTAAAGCAGAATCCATACTTTCAGGGGTCTTGTACTTGATCCTATTTTCAGATTGGTAACTAGAGTCTTTAACTTAAGTAAAGAATTCCAAAACTGAAGGTTTAGTTGCTACTATTTATAATTTATTCACTGCAAAGTTATCTGATAACAGTATTTATGAACTGTATATAGTGATTGGATAGAAGTATCCCTATTTCAGTAGTTTGCTGACCATCCGCAATGAACCAAACAGCTGTTCCAAGTTTTCCTCATTACAATAGGTGAGACTTCCTTGAAGCTCTTATGTAGGCAGCATTATATCCTAGCTCTCTCATCACACGAGTAAGCCTGTTCCCTTAGTTATGCTGGGGAGATACAAGGAATGAGTTACAGTACTCTGTATCGGGGATTCTCAACCTATGGCCCACAGGCTGGATGTGGCTGACAGTACCATTTCATGTGGCTACTGCCTCCACCACACCAGGAAATGCCATTGGGTGGAGGAAGGGCAAAATGACCATCTGATCCCCGAAGCTATCTGAGGGAGCATGACCCAATGGCCCCCGGCATTAAAAGGTTGAGAACTCCTGCTCTGTATGGGCACACAATTATCTATGCATTCTGTGACCAATTTTTGGAATTATCCCAGTCTCTGAACGTCAGATAAGTGATTTGGGAAGTTCACCGACATGCTATATCTTGATTTCAGCAAAGAATTAGACAAGAATATTCTTGTTCACGTGCTGGTAGAATGTGAGCCAAATGATATTTACCGGTATATTAGCTGACTGAATACTCATTAACTGCTCTGTATCAAAGGCATTGAGACTGCGGTGGCTTAGTGGTAAAGATGCTGAACCTGATGACTTGGAAGGTTGGCAGGTCAGCAGTTCAAGACCTGAGTGCTGCACGACAGAATGAGCTCCCGTCTCTGTCTCAGCTCCTGCCAACCTAGCAGTTCGAAAGCAAGAAATTGCAAGTAGATAAATGGGTACCACTTTGGTGGGAAGGTAAACAGCATTCTGTGCATGCCTGTCACATGTCCATGGACAGGTTTGAAGACACAGACAGTGCTGGCTATAAACAGAGATGAGTACTGAACCCTATAGTCACATAGGGCAACTTTTACCTTTACCTATCAAAGGCAAAAGGGAGACAGACTTTGAGTGGAAAACTGAAGTAATCTGTCCCTGGCCCTATAGCTATTACACTGATGTATCACCTCACAACACTTGTGTACTCTCTGGGTGGTTTTGCCCCCAACATGCTGGGTGCTATTTTTAGCAACCTTGGAAGGATGGAAGGCTGTGTCAAGCTTGTGTCCCATCAGGATTGAACTCAGATCATGAGCAGTGTTGGCTGCAGTACAGCAGTTTAACCACTGTGCCGCAAGGGCCCTATGATGCTCATCATCTATATAAATAACTTGAGGAAGAGCACAGAAAGGATATTTATGCAGGTGACAAAAGTAAGGGATTTTTTTAAAAATTGAAGCTGTGTTAGTTTGTGGTTCAGGCATATCAAAAAACAAAATCACTGCAGCACATTAAAGACTAACTGCTATATTTTTACTGTGAGCTTTTGTGCATCAAATCCACTTCTTCAGACAAAGGAGTAAGATTTCCAGGTATGGTTTATATACACCAGATGCAAGGGTCAAGATGTTACAAGGTAAATGGGTTAAAAACAGTGGTGGGCCGTCAAATTTTTTACTACCCCACCGTGACGTCATGGCGTCATGGGCGGAGCCAACATCATGACATCATGATGCCATGACATCATGGGTGGAGCCAATGTCATGACATCATGATGTTGTGGGCGGAGCCAAAAAATAAAAAATAAATAAATAATTTTTTTAAAAAAAAATCAATACAAATTAAATAAAAATACATACAGTAATACCTCAGATAACGCTAAGACTTGGTTCCACAAGTCTTGGTGTTATCCAATTTTTAGTGTTATCCGATCCATGTTAAAATCCTATGGGATCGGATAACGTTAAAGCTCCATAGAGATACATTGTAACCGCACAGGCTTTAGCGGTTGTTATCCGATCCATCCCATAGGAGGACCTTAACGTTATTCGATCCAATTCTCCTCCCCAGATTACTTAACGTTATGCGATTTTAGTGTTATCCGAGAAGCTGGTGCTGGGAAATCATTGTTTGACTGATTGACTGATTAGTCTTTTGGATAGGGTTTTTAATCTCTATTTCATGTTCAGTATTTGGATGAAAACACTGGGGGGGGGGGGTGGCATTTGGAGCTTTGCAGTGAGGTTTCACCAGGATGATGATAACATGCCACAATATTTCACCTTGTCACCTAACATCAAAAAAGCTGTTGACACATCTACAACATTGCCTGTGTTGAATAACACACTAGATGAGAAATGGTGATGTTAGCCTGAAAGATCTGCTTGAGATCTGAGGGTGATGGTCCCCAAGTAAATTAAATCCCACTGGAATCCATCTTGATGGAGGGCAGCAGCTTCATCAGTAATGGCCTGAGGCTGAAGAGGAGGACTTTGTGTGCCAAATGGACTCAGGACTAGAAAGTGACTCGCGGAACTGGATCTGTGGTACAGGCATCATACGGCAATGCAAAAGGCAGATGGAAGGCTACTGCATTATATCGGAAGGACAATCTTAATGGCTGATCGCTATGATGATCACCAATATTCAGAATCGGATACAGCAAAAGAAGAAGACCTGCGATCCTACCTGAACCATGTTCACTGATATGTAGGTTGGGAATCTCTTGTGACCCTGCATTGTCCCTCAACTCCCAGGTGGTGAGAACTGCATTTGCACAAATTATGGCTCTCCTTTGAACATGGCTGATCTACAGCGGAGGAAGAAAAACAAATCAGACTTACCAGAAGTCATTGCACCGGGGAGAATTGGCTTTTGCACATTCAATTTCCAATGTTCTCTGTGGAAAAATGGACAGAAAATGTCACAAAATACATTTATACTGATTGTAAAGATTATAATACATAAGATTTTTGCATTGCATCTTGGGCAACTGATCTAACAGACATCAGTAAACAGACGTTACAGATAGACAATAAGTAAAAGAGGCAAAGGGCTGTCAAAAATGAGCTTGCCGAAATTCGCCAATTGACTTCCCTTGTTCTGTGTTTAATTTTCCGGGCTTAAGCATGGGATTCCTTTGAAATATGACTTCTCAAACAGCAAACATGGCTTCAAACATGTTTCTCCAACACTATGGTTCTTGCAGTTCTAATTAGAAGCTAAGAATAACATCGGTTTGGCCTGCTGATTATGTTTCATCAATGTTGCCACAATGGCAACGGCCTGCTAGCATGCATGGAGAATACAACTGTTGAGCGGAGGCGTTATCGTGTCTTCTAGATGTGCCCACGTGGCAATGACAGAATATTTACTAAGGGTATCTATATTAAGGGAGTCCATAAAATGCACTATATTTGGGATCATACTGGCAATGAATCATGATTAATCCAGTGTAACAGAAAAACTGATGTAATCTCTTGGTTTACAGCATGGGTGGGCAACAGGAAGTCTGAGAAATTGTTTGGACGGTGGAGGGGGCTCAAAACTGACAAGCAGGACATAAAACGTTTTGGCCACTTATATGAGTCCTTATCCATGTGCTTATTCAATGGACTAAGTAAATGAACAAACTGTTCACATTCTACCTGATAATTGACAAAATGTGTATTCCAATCAGACAGACAGCTGAGTAACAACAATAATAACTGGAGTATGTCAAATTAAGCTTTTCCAACATGACTTATATAAGATAATGATGGACTGATAAATTAAATTTCACAGAACTGATTAAAGCAGAGACAACTGTGAAATCTCTTAACATACTCCTCTCCTTCATATCTACACACACTCCCCACAATTACCTAAACCACAAAGGTTTTGGCACGCACCAATGTAACAAAAAAAAACCCTATTAAAACATTTTACTTCCTTTTCTTACTCAAAACTATTTTCTTACTGGCCACTGGTATCTCAGTTCTGGATATCTATGGCAACAGAAAATGAAGACATTATCTCACAAAAGACTGAGCTGGAACCACAGCTAGCGTCGCTAAACCTGTTCATATATGTGGATGAACAAGTACTGCAAAATGGTGTGTGTGTGTTTTTTTTAAAGTGACATGTCACGAAATCGCATAATGCTGGAAGGACAGTCAAACTTGTATCTTATAACACTGGGACAAGTAGATGGTGCCACTAGATGAGAAACGGATACAAAATGTTTAAAAGGCAAGGGAACAGCATTTTCTCCATCTGCAGACATTTCCGTAATCATGACTAGACACCAGATTACACAGAAAGCTGTTACCTTTCCCACAAAAGTGGTACTTATTTATCTACTTGCAAATTTCTTGCTTTCGAACTGCTAGGTTGGCAGGAGCTGGGACAGAGGCAGGAGCTCACTTGGGTCTCAAACTGCCGACCTGCCAAACTTCCAGTCACCAAGTTCGGCATCTTAACCACTAAGCCACCACAGTTCCTTGGGAGGGTAAGCGGGTAGGCAAAGTTAGACCACGCATGCTTCTTGAACCCATTTGAGGAGGAAGAAGAGAAATATAAATCTAGCCAACTAACAAATAAACAATAAATAAATATTGATCTTAAAACAAATATAATTTTTAAAAATCTCCCAGCAGATGTTAAGTCTCAACTCGGCCTAACAGATCTCTTTCTCTTGTCTTTCTAAACCTTCCTCAGAATTCCTCAAATGTTACACCTGGATCAAAACCTGGCTCAAAACCTTCATTTGGCTGAAAAGGTTAGATACTCTCTGAGAGACCAGGTTCCCGAGGTGGGGGACAGAGAAGGCCAATGAGAGATGAACATTGTAATGATCAGAAGGTGAGCCCAGTCGCACATTGTTTCTTTCCTTCTCTCCCCACCCCACCCCCACCCCCGGTGCATACACCACTTTCTTATGATTTATTAACTAAATTTAGTAAGGAGCTCTGGAACTAGCTTTCTCAAATATCTTAAATACAAATGTCTCAAAAACAAATTAGATAGTGTTTCTGGTTTGAACAATATTATTAAGTGGAATGTTAAACCATAATCACTCAAATTTTTCATAAACAAACCAAGACAGCCACGTGATCCTTACACAATACAAATGCATGGCACATGGGAAAGGCGATACCTTTAATGGCTCACTTAAAAAATCACACAAGCTTTCATGATTCAAGATCATTTCTTCAAGGATGTACCAATCTCTTGCGGAGAATGTTGGAAAATTACCAATGAGAGCCTCAAAAGTTCACTGCAAGATGTTATGCCAAGCTTTGTTGCTTAGAAGTGCATTTGAAAAAGCAGCAGGTATCAGCCGATATCTTTCCCATTAAACAAACACAGGAAAATGGTTCAATAAGCAAAGACAAGCTGTGTGATCCATATAATAAGTCAAATAAATGCCGGAGGAAGAGGATACCTTTTCTAGGATCACTTTAACAAATCAGACATTGCGAGCGTTTGTGATTCAAGATCACTTCTTCAGGCAGAGTGGAAAAACTAAAAAGAAAAGTTCCAGATATTCATGGCATGTTACAGCCAGGCTCTGTACCTTAGATGGCTAGGTATCTGCATTTTGCCCCCTGCTAATTTTTCATAACTCCTTTGGAGATTAGGTTTTCCCCTCTCTATTGCAGAAAGTATGCTCTGGAGACCAGGGCTGGCTTTCCATACATCTAATACACTAGTACCTTGGATAATGTTAAGACTTGGTTCCACAAGTCTTAACGTTATCTGGTTTTTAACGTTGTGCGATGCATTGATCCCACAATGTTAAAAAAAAAGTCGGTTCAAACCCCAACCCAAAGGTAAAAGGTAAAAGGCAAAGGCAGAGAGATTTGCCCTGCCTCCCCTGCTGAAACAACAGGGTGGGCAGGGTGAATCCCTTACTTTGCCTTTGGCCAGAGAAATGCAAACCTAACAGCAAGTGATCTCAATGTTGGGGAATTTGAGGCAAACATTTGCATCACACAACGTTATCTTAACGTTGTGCGATGCAAATGTTTGCCTAAAATTCCCCAATGTTATCCAATTTTAGCATTATCTGATGCAAATTTTATCCAAGGTACCACTGTATTAGATATCTAATATGATATCTACAAATAAGTTAACCCCCATCCACGGTGATTTTAAAAATTCTTTCTCTGAATGACCAAAGGATATTCTCTGAAGCCACGATAATTTCAATATACAGTAATACCTCGGATAACGTTAAGACTTGGTTCCACAAGTCTTAACGTTATCCAATTTTTAGCCTTATCCGATGCATGCATCAGATAATGTTAAAATCCTATTCAGGTGGATCAGATAACGTTAATTCCATACAGATAAGCAACAGAGGCTTCAAGGGAAAGTCAAGGAAACATACTGGAAACTTAAATAACTTTAAGAAATAATTGTCTAAAGGGTAAATACATTACAAAAATATGCCAGACCACCCTGACTTTAGGGGAACAAAGCCATACAGCATTTTTAAATTTTTGAAAATTTTATAAAGTGCTGTTTTAAAAGATCTAAACAGAAACTAGGAAAATGTTTTCCTTTAGAATCAGCCCCCCTACCATTGCTGTAATAAAGGAAGTTCCCTCAGGGCTTTGCAGGGTGTGAAAAGCTTAATTGCTTTGTAGGTGAAAGGTTTCAGTCTGCTTGTTTTCCATTGACAATGCATGAGGCTTGCGGAGCTAGAATCTTGGGTTCAGGCTGTTTAGAATGCAAAGGGGAAACTTCATAAAGGTAATTGGGTTAAATTGTCTCTTTGCAATTATTTTTCTGCAAAGTGTTCTGGGTTACACTGGGGAAAGGGTCCTAAGCCTCTCTTAAGGAACCCCACCCCCACCCCCATCACTATGTCCCTTAGCAAGCCAGACGGAGGCTTTCTGAACAGAAGTGTTTACACTGACCAGAGTATAAGTCGAGTCTCATTTTTGGACCTCATTTTGGGGGCTAAAAAACCCGATTCATAATAGGGTATACACAGTAATCTGGAATGCTTGCTTTTTTAAAAAAGAAGTTATACTTTCTGTGCTTTCAAAACATTATACAGTTGTACCTCGCTTAAAGAGCATAATGTGTTCCACAGGATTGCTCTTTAAGTGTGTTTGCTCTTTAAGTGAAACACCATTGTAAATGACCAATTGTGACTTTGGGGTGGGTGGGGTTTGAACCCCGATTTATTTATTTATTTGTTAGGTGAGTTATTGGTTGGTTTTATTTGGTTGGTTTTATTTGTTAACCGAAACAAACATTCAAAGAAAATTCTGTTCTTTAAGCGAGGCGCTCTTTAAGCGAGGCGCTCTTTATGTGAGGTTTGACTGTAACTGTTATTTCCAATTAAAAGCAACAATAAAAGTTTGAACCCATCTCCTCCCCCACAAAAAATTAGGAAAGCAACCTAAGCCATGGGAAAGAAAGAAAAAAACACCAGCTATTTTTGATTACTTAGAGGACCAAGCATTAATCTCACAGGACAATTTTCTTCTCCATAGCAGTTGCTGAAACAGAAAATGTCCCCTAACAAAGGGACATTCTTGTGGTGTGCAGTCTGAAAATAACCAGAGCATGTCACTTTGATTGTTTTTGAAGCAAATTTCCTACATGTGACACACTATTTGCTGGTATTCGTATCCCCTGCCCTCATGCAGAGAGGTAACAGCTTGGGGGAAAGGGGAAGGACATCTTTTTCTATTGAATGATACAAACATAGCTTAGGACTTGAGCCACAGAAGCAAAGAATAATGACGTTGGAAGAGACCTATAAGGCCACTAAATCCTACCCAGTGCTCGGTGCAGGGATCCAAGTTAAAGAAGGCTGTTTAACTTTATCCTGAATGCCTCTAGTGCTGAATAGCTTACCACCTCTTTTTATTTATATAACCAAATCCGAAGCACTAACATTTAAAACAATTGATTCCATTGTCTTATTGCTCTAACAGTTAGAATGTTTTTCCTTGGTATTCAAATGATATCTGTCTTTCTCTACCTTGAGCGGCTCATTATTACCTGTCCTGCACTCTATCTTGAGCCCATTATTACCTGTCCTGCACTCTGGTATAATTGAGAACAAATGCTGCCCCTCCTCTGTATGATCTGTATGAATTTTTCTCCCACCACATATAAGCATGCCATTTAATTGGCGTTGTCACCATGCTGTCAGCTGTCATCAGAAGCAACCTGTGCCTCCCGTTTTGTTCCATGGATTATCAGATAACAAATGCTTGGTGGAGAGGAATAGATGAACAATTTATAGCACTTGTTCCTTTGTTTGCATTTTCTTTGGCCCTGAGCATTGCCACATGAAGCCCCTCTGTCGCCCTGGTAAACCTGTCTGAATGTTTCCACTAGGTTCTTCTGTCCATATTGTTATCTGTATCAAAATATATCTTTGTCTTCTTGGATTGGGCAAGTCAACCATGCACATCCTGCCCTCTCAAATACAGATCTACTGCATGAAAACCACCCCCGTTGAAGTGGACTGACATTTCCAAGGGCTACTCCTCAACTGTGCCTTTACGAGAGGCACAGCTTTTACTCTCTTTAAATGAGGAATAATCCCTCCCAGACTCACTCAGAAACAGCCATTCCGGATACAGTACTTTTCAATTTCACTGCACTTCCAGATTCCAGAATAGGTAACACCAGTAGCGTATGGGTGTTCTTGGACTACAATTCCCAGAAGCCCTAGCCGGAGCGGGAACCAGCATCCTAGGCCACCACCAGGGGGTGGAAAATCTGGTTTATGCCCTGGGCAGCTGAATCCCACGCTACGCTACTAGGTAACACAGAAACAGTTATGGTCAGATATACTAAACTACTGTACTACTTTTTCCATTTTCACACCTACTAGCAAGAATTAATTTCTTCCACTGTGAAGGAACAATAATGTGGGGTCATGTTTTCCATCCCCATAGAGCCCACTCACACCACAGCGGAACAATGAAACATCTTGCAAAGCAACTGACTCCTGTTGCTATCTTGGTAAACAAAAGGCTGTTTATGCAGGTGGTGGATGAGAACTATTTTCCACTTTGTCTCCATTTTGGCAGCAGGAATAGTTGTTTCATCCTAGTATCCACATCACATTATCTTACATTGCACAATAGCACCAGATAATCTGACTGCTTAGAAGCCATAACATCATGCACCTTCCAAAGCTTCCGCCCTCAACCTGAGCATCACTGAAATTTTCAGACTACAGTACAGTCAATGGTGTTTCGCTTAAAGAGCAAACTGGCTTATAGAGCAATCCTGTGGAACACATTATGCTCTTTAAGTGAGGTACAACTGTAGATGGAAAAGAAAGGGATTCTCTCAGGAACAGTATATTGTTGCAAAGAACCCCTGTTATAATGGCAGGTATTTGAGGATGGTTTGATCTTGAATGCACAATTAACATCCATAAGGTTTACATATGACCTGATTGTTTTTCATTGGTTGTGAGGGAGGCTGGCTATGAAAACTGACACAATTACCAGCTACACTTCTACATTTATCACTACTTCATAACTTTTTTTTGCATATTTGAACAAAAAGCAGCATTGTTACAAGACATAAAGTACAGTTGTACCTCGCTTAAAGAGCATAATGTGTTCCACAGGATTGCTCTTTAAGCGACTTTGCTCTTTAAGCAAAACACCACTGAAAGTGACCAATTGTGACTTCTGGCAGGGGGAGATTGTGAACCCCTATTTATTTGTTAAGTGAGTTTTTCGTTGTTTTTATTTGTTAAGGGAAACGAACATTCAGAGAAAATCCTGCTCTTTAAGCAAGTTATTCTTTAAGCAAGGCACTCATTATGCGAGGTTTGACTGTACTCCAATGGAAAAACAGTTGACTATTTTGCATTTTAAACAAAAATTGTACATTGCAAGTGTCTAAAGCCTTGAGACTTTGTTAAACTCTTCTAGTGGCAAATCTTTGTTGTCTAGTTTTGCATGACTTCTGTAAAGAAGCATGGATTCATACATACTAAGATGTAGTCCCTGCCTGAATAAAGGTTAACTGAATGGTTACTAATATTCCTTCTCTAATACATGGACTGCAACATATAAATAGGCCGGTGGGTCTAATCAGTTTTCTGTTATTATAGTATTTTATAATATAAATACTGTAGGACTAGGATTCCACTCATCCAAGGAAACTCTCTAGGGGTGTGGAGTTGGCAAAAACACTGTTTAAAAATCTCACTTACCTTGAAAACCTTACTAGGGTTGCTATAAGTCCATTCTGACGTCACAGCACATAACTAATAAATACTGTAATGCTATACATTAATACCTCGGATAATGTTTACCTCGGATAACGCTAAAACCATGTAACGTTAAGTAATCTGGGGGGGGGGGAATTGGATCGAATAACGTTAAGGTCCTATGGGATGGATCGGATAACAACCGCTAAAGCCTGTGCGGTTACAATGTATCTCTATGGAGCTTTAACGTTATCCGATCCATCCCATAGGATTTTAACATGGATCGGATAACACTAAAAATCGGATCACACCAAGACTTGTGGAACCAAGTCTTAGCGTTATCCGAGGTATTACTGTATTATAAAATGGCATGTGGTGTAGTGGAAGCCATACCTAAGAAATCAAAAAACCTCCAGAAGGATAACCACAAAGGCTTTTTGAAAACAGGGATTTCACAATTTGGGAGGGGAGAATTGTTCACTTTTTCTACTGCCATTTTTTGTTTTTGATAATCTGTATGGAAATGTCATTCCTTGTTGAGGAGCCACTAGAAAAAGAATCTGCAGAATTTGATAAGGAGGGGTTTGGGAGTAGAAAGTTGGTGACTAATAACTAGAAATCAGACCCTATTGAGATAACGTCACAAACTATATGTCATACCTTCTAGTCCCTAAAGCTCTCCTCACCTTACTACTATTACCCTACTACTATGTTTCTCATTTGTTGTAATTAGTTCCTGTTGTTCTAATCTGTAACTTATGTAAGGGTCAAAGAGGCATTAAGTCAACTCACAGGAGGATTTCTCTAGCTCAGTAAGAATCATATGCTTCACAAGGTAATACAGGACCAGGACAAGGTGTGCCATCTTTCTGGGTCCCTGGCACTTCATCCTCCTCATCTGGACTTGGCCCTGAAAGACCAAGGCAAAACGTGGGTGCATGGAAGGTAAATTGTATACAAGCACCATCTGTGACACTGCACAACATCATTTCTGATCACAAGGCACATCTATTACGTTTTCTGTCTTTCTGGAACCTTAATTCTGATCTCAAACCAGTAGGGTGTTTAACAATTATTACTATTATTAAATAAATATATGTATAGTAATTGCCAAAGTTCTGTTCCTCAAGTTATTTTAATTCTTGTAATTATGCCAACAACCTACTTGGCTTAGTTTGTGACACAAAATCAAAGTGGGCTCTTTAATCATTGGCAACTAGGCCATGCAAGAATCTGAAACACAACATCCCCTTCAGATTTCTTCATGAATTACATTGCTACTGATTAAAGTGTCACAATTTCAATATTATGTTTTTCCTGAAGGCACCCACCCAACTTATGTGCAATGAAAAAACTGGAGCAGGAACTCTTTTATTAGTAGCAGACTACCGCTGTAGGTGATATCATTTTCCAACACAACTTACATAAAAGGATTTGAGCCAATGCAACACTCAGTCCATCTATGTTATTTGTGTAGTATTATCAAAGTTCAGTCATAGGAAGTAGCATTGGGGGGGGGGGCATGAATACCAAATCTAACTGGAGTCAATTACAGTAATACCTCGGATAATGACTGCATCGGATAATGCTAAAATAGGATAACGATGCAAAATTTCTAAAGAAATTTTGCATCGGATAACAATCTGTTAGCGTTATCCGATGCAGTCATTCATAACAGCAGGGTGTCTGGAAAGCTGAACGGAGGCAGGGGTGGGGTAGCTGGGAAGTTGACGGGGGGCTCCCCCATTGGCTTCCCCAGCCACCCCACAGCTGCGGAGGCATGCAGTTTTTCTGCCCATTTGGGGCTTTCTGACACCCCCCCCCCGGCTCCGGGCAGGTCAGGGGACCCGATCTGTGCTGTTTCTGGACTTTCCCCACCTCACCGGCCAGAGCAGCAAGCCAAAACGTCAGGACTGTGGTGGCTTAGTGGTTAAGACGCTGAACATGATGACTAGAGGATCAGCAGGTCAGCAGTTTGAGATCCAAGTGAGGGACTGCAGTGGCTCAAGTGGTTAAGATGCTGACTGGAAGGCGACAGGTCACCAGTTCGATATACGAGTACTGCACGACCGAATGAGCTCCCGGCTCTGTCCCAGTTCCTGTCAACCTAGCAGTTCGAAAGCAGGAAATTGCAATAGGGACCACTTTGGTGGGAAGGTAAACAGCATTCAGTGCACTCTGGTGTCTAGGAATCTCTGCCACATTGTTAGGGACTAAGTATTTGTCCTAAATAAGTTGTATAACATATTGTACTTCCCTGAAACACTGTACTGTTGCCTGTACTGTTGCTTTAAAAGTTTCTGACTGACTTTGCAATCCAAGAACCTGTTTATAAAGTTAGGCATTAGTTCACACATCTTCAGACGATGTGCTCATCAGAGCCAATGTGCTCACCAGAGCCTGTGTGCTCATGATGTTTGTGTGTTTGTTGGAGCCTCATCGGCGTCCGTGTACTTGCTGAGGACTATGCTCTGAATGCTACCTTGATACTGCTTGTGTGGTTAGGACTTCAACTGGAAGAAGAGCGAGCAGACTCCTCTTGCCAAAGGAGAGAGCAAAGCTATCTGCTTTTACCTGTTAAAGACTTTGAAGCATCTTTGTAACTGCGTATGCTGACTCACTGTTTGACCAGCATACCAATGGACTTGGCAACTGCTCAACCAAAGACTGCCGCTTTCAGCTGACCCAAGGACATAATTTGTAAGTTACACCTTGTGTTGTTTTTACTGAATGCCCCAGTGAACTGAGCTGTGTGCTACATAGAGAAGTTATCTTGTTTATGTTACTGTTATCTTGTACATATTTGAAGCCTTCCGTTTGAACCTAAAGTAAAGTAATTCTTTTGCACTGAACAAGCTTCAGTTGTTCTGCGATGACTGAAAAGCCCACACCACCTGCTGCGTGTGCTCTGGCCACTCTGCTACACCAACACATATGTCCACGGAGACTTCTGCAGATGCAGACACTGGCTCTTCAGCTATAAATAGAGATGAGCACTGAACCCTAGAGTTCGATACAACTGGCTTTTGAGCAAGGGTGACCTTTACTTTACCAAAAAATATTTGCAGAAATCTGTTTGCAGTGGACCAACACTGAACTGCATGAGAAGCAATTAATCTTTTGTAGTGAAGGATGGCTGGGGGATTATGGGAGCTTAGTGTAAAAAAAAAAAAGGAAACTGTCAACACTGATGTTATGCATCTTAGTGCATTTCTTGCTTTGACATTGAATTGCGCTCAATTGTCCTTGCAGTCTCAGTTGTGTAGGCCTGTCAGTCTATGATTCTATGGCCTTCTAGTTTACTTCCCACAGGTGACCAGCAAAGTAACTGAGACCTTAGGTAGGTAGTGCTTTGAAGAAAGGAGATGGGGAAGGAGGATTAAAAGATCCTGCTTGCTGTTGTTGTTGTTGTTGTTGTTGTTTATCCTTATATTTCTGGAAAAAAGTTTCACATGAAAAGACACCAATTCTACACATATTTATTTCCCTTGGTCTGAATCTTACTCTGAGATACATTTATGGAATGAAATTATTCTTAATATTTCAGTAAATGTGAATAGGAAACTTGGAGATCTGCTTTCACAATGAATCAGAGACTGGCTGGGTTATTTTCTTGGACTACAGCTCTCACGATCTCCTAGTCGATGATGGTTAGATTCCATTTTGGTTGAAGGATTCTGAGTGGTGTGGCTTATTCAGTGCTGTAATTCTTATTCCCAGTATATATCAGTGAAAGAAAACTACAGCTAAAAGAGGTGAAGGTTTAAGCTTGTGGCAGGTGCTTTTGTGTATCTGTCTTTGTCTGCATTTGAAAAATCAAATACAGTAATACACCGGATAACAATTGGACCAGATAGCGCTATAATCGGATAACGATGCAAGATTTTTGGAAAAATCTTGCATCGGATAACGATTGTTTTAGCGTTATCTGAGCCAATCGTGTGGGGGGATTGGATTGGATAGAATATCTACCCAATCCACACACACACCCAGCGATGGATCGCTGCTACTGAACTAGGGTTGGGCGAAAAGCAGGCAGGTGCCTGCCTTTCCCCATGATCCTAGTTCAGTAGCAGCGATTGCTGGACGAAGCCTAGCGGCGCACGGGCTAGCTAGCCCGAGCACTGCTAGGCTTCGTCAACAACCTTGTCTCGCCACCCGACACCAGCCTTAGCAAGCGCTAAGGCTCGTGTCTGGTGGTGAGAAGTGTTGCCCGCTCGCGCGCCACAAGGGACAACCTGCAGAGTTTGGATGGAGTAGGAGAAGCAGCAGCTCTCCCTTTCTCCGCCATTAAATGGGGATATCAATGAGATTTAGATAAAAAAAAAAATTTTTTTCGGTGACTACCTGTGGATATTGGCAGCTGATAGGTGAATTGATCCGCCCAAGATATTTGAGATAAAAAAGGGTGGAATCCTGAGGCAAGCGGGGCACGAGAAGTTCGAGCTCCGGGTTGGGGGGGGGCTCCGGAACCTCGGAAGAGGCTTCTGGACCCGCCGGTAACCCGTTGAGCCGATTCTCGAAGCCAAAGTGGAGCTTTGAAGAAGAAGCGGTGCAGAGAAGAGCGGGCTGAGATCGCGGCTGGAGATTGCGGCTGGAGATTGCGGTTGGAGATTGCTGGCTGAGACTGCGGTTGGAGATCGCGGCGCCGGAGTTTGTCGATCTTGGAGGTCAGCGAGTATTGAAGTTTCGATTAGACGGGGCGCCGCGGTAAGAAGAAGGAGGAATTGCTGTGCTGGAGGGTTGCGGTTCCAGAGTCTGTCCTTTCTGCTTTAAAATAAACTGAGTTGGAGGACACTTTGTGGGGCAGACGGGGAGTCGCGAAATGGAGTAATGGCGGATCTTTGAACTGTTTGGGAAAAGAAAGCAGAGAAGTGCGAAGATCGGAAAGAGACAGTGGGGGAGAGAAGGTGGTAATAAAAACTTTACTTTTATTAATTTTTATTCTAAACTGCTTGCAGTAGCGCTCTTAAATGGAAGAGTTGGACTGTTAAAGTTGACTTTTAAAGAGTTATAAAAACGAAACAGACTGGTTTTGGAAGTAAAGATGGCAACGGAAAGCGAAACTTAAGATCGAAACGAAACTTAACTTAATTCAACTGCTATAGGTCTTGGATCGGAAGAGAAGCTGCTACTGGCACTTAACAATTGACATGAAATTTTTTCTTTGGGTCATTTGCTTTTAATTGGTTTAGTTAATATTTTTTGTATCCTGCATTTCTTAGTGTAAGACCATTATAGTTGCCTTCGTACTGAATTTTGCAGACTGCCACCCATCTCCTTTCTATCTCCCCCTTCCTTTACAACTGGTCTCCTTCCTGATGGCTATTAACTGTCTGGTGTTATAGGTCTTTTGTGGGGAATTACACTGAACTGAACTTTGGTGGGAAATTATATTGAATTGTGTCCCCCCCCCCCCCGATTATTCTTTGAAAGATATTATCCAACAGTTAATGTAGACAGGCAATAATAAGTTTTAAATCAAAGTGGTGGCCAGCAGTAAATAACTAATTGTTTTCTGAAAACATATGAAATAGACTCAAAATTGTTATTATATTAATACAAATTATATTAACACATTATAGATATTGATTAGGCATACAGATCTGGACTGGCAGTAGTTGATTAAATTACATAATAGGGCTTGAGTTAACTTGAGGGGATAGATAAATTTACAAAATTGAAAGGCAGAACTAAATAGATAGGCTATGCAGGAAGGGGAGGAGTTAGGTAGACCAAAGGGAAGGAGAGAGAAAAAAGAGAAAGATCAAAAAGAAAAGGAAAGGCACACACCCTCACCAACAATGGAGACCACAACGGCAGCAATGGACTCTCAAGCAGGCGCTGGAGGACGATCAGTGGATGTACCGGATAAAATGGACAATATGTTTGCTATATTACAACAATTGGTTAAAAATGGAAATGAAAATCAGGTTGCAATGCAAAAATTGAATAAAATGGTGGAGAATAATTGTGAAGAAATGAAAAAAGACAGAGAACTGGCCAGGCTACAACATGAGAGCCTGGCCAGGACTCTGACAGATGTGCAGAAGGAGGTTACTGAGAATACAAAAAAAATTAATATGATTACTGAAACAATGCAAAAGGATTTAGAGCAAGCAAAGATTTCTATGAATGAGATGTTGATTCAAGAACATGTGATTGCTTCAAGAGTATCTGTTCAGGAGAAAAGGATGATGATGGTGGAGGAGGGGCAGAGAAAACAGAATATTGTGATACGCAAAATGGCCGAACGAACGCCAGACAAGCTTAGAGATAGAGTAGTGGATTGGCTGAACTCCTTGAAAATGGGAAAAGATTTTGTGCCAGAAGATATTGGAGCTGTGTATAGAGTGGGGGGAAGGCAAGATAGGAGATCACCAAGGAATGTTTTGGTTAAGTTTGCAAATTGGGCGGATAAGTTAAAAGTGATGGCTTACATCAAACAAGCGGGGTCTGGCGTTCTAAAGATTGAGGGGGTTGATGTGGAAATCTACAATGACATCGCGCCGGAGGAAAGAAAATGGAAATACATGATGAAACCTGTGACGAAATTTTTGGCTTCAAAAGACATTAAGTATAATTGGAGATTTCCACAACAGTTGAGATTTTTTTATGAAAAAAGATGGCATATTCTGGATGATAGAACAGATGTCTTGGAGTACTTGACTCAATTAGGGTTCATGAAGGTGGCTAGTTCAGAATGGATTGCTATGAGAACTGACTTGTACGCAGTTGGGGTGATGGGCCCGGTACTGAATAAGGAGGGGGAGGTGGAAGGTGCAGTGGGAGGAGCGGAAGTGTCAGGAACATCGACTGCGGAGCTTTTTGAATAAATAATTTGCAGAACAAAATCATAATGGTGGAGGGAGGGGGGCTTTAGAAGAACATAATGCTTTTTTCCCCCGGTCCCCCCCTCCCCTCTTTGACTGATAGAGGCGACATCTTGGAACAAGGTGTGGGGAGGGTAACAGAAAATGGAAGAGTAGGTAAGTTTTTTTTTCTTTTCTTTTTTATAGTGGTAGTAAGTAATTTTTTTCAAGTATTTTATTTTTTTGAGTTATTTTGTACTGAGAATGTACAATTGTTTTTTTGTCATTATATTGTACTTGTTTATTTGTATTTTTTCTTAGATGTTTTTTTAGATTTTTAGTAGGGGATGGGGTAGACACGTCCGGGGAGGAATGTAAAAAAGGGGAGGGATTAGTAAATACGAATGGTTAAGAGCTTAAGATTGTTAACATGGAATGTGAAAGGGACAGGGAATGCCGTGAAGAGGAGGAGGTTGCAGATAGCGCTCAATAAATCTAAATCTGATATCATCTTTCTACAGGAGACCCACCAAAAATCGGCGGATACTAATAAATTAGTTGTGAGAGGAATTGATATTTATGAAATGGCTTATGGGACATCAAAAGCAAGAGGTGTTGCAACCCTTATATCGGAAAAATTGGGTTTTACTGTGATAAAATCTATAGCTGACCCAGAGGGGAGATATCTAATAATCAAGGGGGGGATAGAAGATGAAGAGATAACTCTTGTAAACGTATACGCCCCGAATACCAATCAGGCAGAATTTCTAGAAAAATTAAGAATAATTCTACAGAAAGAAGGAACGAGGAATATGATTATTGGGGGGGATTTCAACTTGTTAAGTTCCGAGATTGACACTACAAGTATTAAGAAGAGAAGCAATAAATATATTCTAAGTGATTGGGCAAAATTAATGAATATAAAAGATGTATGGAGGGAACTTAAAGGACAGGAAAGGGATTACACTTACTATTCTCAAGTTTATGATATGTACTCAAGGATTGATTATATATTTGTAACGCAAGGGTTACTGAAAAACATAGAGGATATTAAAATAGGGACATTTAGAGAATCAGATCATGCCAAGATAAGTATAGATATAAAACTGGATGAAGGTGATAGGAAAAGATATGTTTGGAGATACGACCCGAAATTATACAAAGAGGATAGCATGAAAACACAAATTATGGAGAAATGGGATGAATATTGGATATGGAATGATAATAATGAGGTCAGCTCAGGAGGGGTATGGGACACAATGAAAGCGATTTTTAGAGGAGAATCAATAAAACTAAGTAGTTGGAAAAAGAAATGGAACATCAATAGAACTCAGGAATTGGAAACACAATTAAAACAACTTCACCGGGAATATATAAAGGGTAAAGACCAGAGGGTATTACATCAGATACAGAAAGTAAAGAAAGAATTGGAAGCCCAGGACATGGAAAGGGTAAAAAAAGATTTGATATTTTTAAAAAGAGAATATTTCGAGTATAGTAACAGAAACTCTAAGTTATTAGCAAAAGCAGCGAGGAATAAAAAGAATAAAGGCCAGGTAGAAGTATTGGTAGATGAGAAGGGGAAGAGATGTAATAAAAGGAAAGAGAAAGCAGTAATAATAGAGGCCTTTTATAAAGAACTATACTCAAAGAAGCAAGTAAATTTGAATAAATTGGAGGATTACTTTAAAAAGTACAATATATCGTTAATAACAGAGGAGCATAGAAATAGGATGGAGGAACAAATATCGGTAAAAGAAATTGAGGAAGTAATTAACAAATTAAAATTGAATAAAGCACCAGGAGAAGATGGGCTTCCTGCTGAATTCTATAAGGATTTTAAGTTCTGGATTGTTCCAAGATTACAGAAACTGTTTAATGGGATTTTAGAGGGAGAATCAACACCGGAATCTTGGAATAGATCTATTATTGCATTGATCCCTAAGCCGGGCAAGGATTTACAGAAAATAGAGTCATATAGGCCGATATCCCTAATTAACCAAGATGCTAAAATTTTTTCTACAATAATGGTGACTAGGCTAAATAGTTTCATAGCCAAATACATAAGAGATGACCAAGCAGGGTTTGTAAAGGGCAGGTATATGTCAGATCTTACAAGGAGAGTAGTGGATTTATTGGATATAGCTGAAAAGCAAAAGGATAAAGTAGGTTTTTTAGCATTGGATATTTTTAAAGCATTTGATTCTTTGCAATGGGCAACGATACACGAGGTAATCAAATTGTACGGATTTGGAAACAAATTTCAAAAAGTTATTAAGAATTTATATAAACAGGGGATAGCGACAGTGAAATTCAATGATAGTTATACAGGAGAAATAAAATTGGAGGCTGGAACTCGGCAGGGGTGCCCTTTGTCGCCCACACTGTTTGTATTGGCTATGGAACTACTGGCGAATTTAATACGGCAAGATAAAGAATTATTTGGAATAGAAGGGAATAAAATAAGTTTATATGCCGACGATACACTAATTACAATTAAACAACCAGTACAAGCAATACCAAAGATTAATGAACATTTGAAAATTTTTGAGGAAATGACAGGTTTAAGGGTGAACTGGGATAAATCCGAGATGATCTTAGTTAATGGGAGTAAGAAGGAAGAAGAAGAAATAAAGCAAAAATTTAATATTCAAATTCCGAATAAATTAAGATATTTAGGGGTAATACTTGCTAAAAAAACTGGGGAACTTAAGGAATTGAATTATGGAAAACAATTGAAAGAGATAGACAAAAAAATACTACAGTACAATAAGCTGAATTTATCGTGGTTTGGCAGGGTCGCAATGTGTAAAATGATGTTGTTACCTAAATTAAATTTTTTATTGGATGCTCTGCCAATAAAACACACAGATAAAGAATTGGAAAAATATCAAAATATTATAAATAGATTTTGCAATGGGAAACGAAGAGCTAGAATATCTAAGTTTTTGTGGTACGTATCGCAAAATGAAGGGGGATTGGGTATTCCGAATCTTAGCAAGTATTATAGAGCCTTTCAATTACGAAATGTTATTAAATTACTAATTAGAGAAGAATCAATATGGGGAAAATTAGAATCAAAAGAGTACTCGAGGAAAGGGAAGGCATTTTTTTTATGTGGGGATAAAGATAAAAAAATGAAAATTCAGGGTAAGATGATAGGAGCAACAATAGAAGAATGGAATAAAGCAAGAAAGGATCTTATTCCAGGGATTTCATTGGTTACAGAATTAGAAGATTTTAATAATTTCCCGATGAAAATAAACGGTAGGATTAGGGATATCTTATTAGAAAATGGGGTCTCTATGTTGAAAGATTGGATCAAAAGTTGTAGGGATCCAGAGAGGAGGAAGGAGCTTTATCGGCAATTGGAGCTGGATTGGTTTAAAATCCTCCAGATGAACAATTGGAACAAGAGATTTTACTTGGAATTGGGATCAGACAGGGAGCTTACAGAATTTGAAAAATTGCTGGTCAAAATAAGAAAAGGAGACATAGGAATAAAAGGGATAGTTAGTAAAATATATAAAATATTAAATAAAGGGGGGAAAGCTCAACAAATATTGAAAGATAGCTGGGAACAGGAATTGAATACAAAAATCACTGAGAAAACATGGGAGAAAATGTGGAGGAGACGTATTATGAGATCTATGTCGGTAAGAGTGAAGGAACACAATTATAAACTAATTTGGAGATGGTATAGAACCCCAGTAAGACTGCATTTAATGTATGAAACTGTGAGCGAGAAATGTTGGAGATGTAAAAAAGCCAGAGGTACATATGAGCACATGTGGTGGTCTTGTGATGTTCTGAAGAATTTTTGGGGAGATATTGAGGATGAAATTAAGAATATACTGGAAGTGCAGGTTAAACTGGGGTCAAATATAGTCTTGTTAAATGAGGTGGATAAATATAAAATGAGTGAGGATAACAACGAATTGATGGCGATAATGTTATCGGCGGCCAGACAATGTATAGCGAGAAACTGGAAAAATAATGAAAACTTACAAAGAAGGGATTGGTACAAGGAGATGTGGGAATTGGCACTCAACGAAAAGCTTACCTGGGAGTTAAATTTTAATAAGGGTAAAGTAACTGGTAATAAGTTCTGGAGGATTTGGAAACCTTTCATTGAATATGTATTAGATAAAAATAAAGGCATATTCCCTGCATCTGAGCAAAATGATTTTTGAAAAAATAAGGAAACATTAATCTCCGGACAATGTATATATCACGAGGGTGTTTTTACAGTAAAGAATGATAGTAGAGTTAGAGAATTAAATATAGTGGTTTTGAGGTGATATGGGGAGACATAATTTACAGTTTGAAGTTTTATCATGAGGTAATAATATTTGAATGATGATACAAATGTAGTTTTGTTAATTATGGGAATTTTTATCCTCTTTCTTGATTTTTCTCTATATACATTTTGGATTTATGTAATGTTTTTCTTTTCCTTTTTGTTTTATGTATTTTCCTTGATTTGTATTACTTTTTATACCCAATAAAAATTAAAAAAAAGAAAAAGAAAAAAAAAAGAACCTTGTCTCGCCACCCGACATGAGCCTTAGCTCGCGGCAAGGGGCCAGTGCGGTGTGGGAAACAGGCACCCACTGGCGCATAACAAAAGCGCACGAGCGGGTGCTTTGTCTCGCCACCCGACACGAACCTTAGCAGTTGCTAAGGCTCATGTCGGGTGGCGAGAAGAGGTTTGCCCCCGAAGTCAAGCTGACCCTAGGCTAGCAATCACTATCCTAGGGTCAGATTGACTTCAGGTACAAACCGCGTAGTTTGTCCCTGATGTCAGGGCTTTTTTTTAAACCTTGTTCGATGCATGTGTCGGACAACGCTAAAAATCGGATAACGTCATGACTTGTGGAACCAAGTCATAACGTTATCCGGTGTTAGGGTATTTTGTGTTTATAATAAAATATACAATTTGTATCTTTGAAGGAAATTATCCTATTTTTTATGAATCTGTAGAATGGTGTGTGTGTGTGTGTGTGTGTGTGTGTGTGTGTGTGTGTGTGTGTGTGTGTGTGTGTGTGTGTGTGTGTGTGTGTGTGCTGCCATCAGCAAAAATTGATATTAAAAAAGTTAGCCAGATTATCAGAACCCCAAAGTGTGTGACAAAATGTCATTACAGGTCACTCCCTATATCCACAGGGGATATGTTTGAAAATCTTCTACAGATACCCAACACTGTGGATCCCTGAAATCTTCTGCAGATACTTGAAACTGTGGCAACTAAGTGTTATAGCACACATACCTGAATCATACAGGCCAGGGAGCTAGAAATGTCTCCATTGATCTTTAATGTCTACTCATGAAATGGCTTCCCTGAAAACACAACCCATTCCTTCTCAACATTTCATTGCAGATAGCAGCCTCTAGTGGCCAGCTCTGTAATGCTGGCCTTACATATATTTTAAGTATTTTTCACTTATTTTGGACCTGTAGAAACCATAGATACTGAAACCACTTGCCATGACCTGTATTTATTTATATACACCAGCTATGGAAATGGCTGCTTTAGATGCTTCCCCTTTGCTCACTATATTCTGTATGTTAAGTTTGGCTGAGAAGTACTGATTGGCCCAAAAATACTTTGGATATTTTTGTGTCTAAGGAAGGATTTGAATTTGTGTTACATACAAATTCCATATATAAATAAACAACTGCATAGTTAAGATTCTTGGTCTGTACTTTCGTTGAAAGTACAGTACAAGGCCATAATATGGCAGTATCTATTTTTGCCCTTTGCCAGGGTATCTACTCGACCAAGTTCACAACCAATGTACTAAAGGTGGAACTGCTTGTGCGATTGTCTCTGTGTGCATGTATGTGTTTCACAAAAGGATTCTGACCTGTGGTCTTATAAAAAAAAGGTGACCCCATGGACATCGCATGCCAGGCACCTCTATCATCCGCCAACCCTCTGAACATGCCCAACTCAGTGCCCATTGCATCAACATTACCATCTAGCCATCCCATTTTCTGCCGCCCCCTTCTTCTTTTGCCCTCAACCTTTCCCAGCATCAAGACCTTTGCAAGTGAATCCTCTCTTCTCATTTGATGACCAAAGTACTTTAGCTTCATCTTAACTATTTGGGCTTCCAAGGAGCAGTCAGGGTTGATTTCTTCTAAGATTGACCTATTTGTTCCACTCGCTGTTGAAGGGACTCTCAAAACTCTCCTCCAACATCACATCTCAAAGGCGTCTATTCTTCTGCGCTCAACTTTTCTTATGGTCCAACTGTCACAGCTATACATTACTACCAAAAATACCATTGCTTTGACTATGCAGACTTTTTTTTTTGCAAAGCGATGTCTCTACTTTTCACTATGTTCCCCAGATTTCTCTTAACTTGTCTCCCAAGGATCAGTCGCCTTTTTATTTCATGGCTGCAGTCACCATCTGCAGTGATCTTAGATCCTAAGAATGTAAAGTCTGTCACTGCTTCTTATGCTACCAAACTACAACTCCCAGAATTCTATGTGTGATCCCTAATGCCCCCTCTTGTACATAGGATGACAAGGCGAAGCCCTTCTCTATGGATTCACTGACTCAGCAGGCTGGTCATCATGTGCAACAGGTTTTATTTTTGTGACAAAAATAAAATAACCCTCAATCCCCAGCCTGTTTCCAGCTCCCATTAATCCTCCAACCTGGGTCCCGTCTCTGACCCAGGCCTTTTTACAGTCCACAGCTGGGGATGAGTAGAAGTCACTAGCTCTAGTAGCTGTGCTTTCCCCAGCACACCTGGGCAAAAGCTTGCTCTCTTGTTTCACCAAGCCCTCTTGTTCCTAGACCAGGCACTGGCATCATTTCTGAAGTGGGGCTGTCATCCTGGGTGGGTGCATGTCCATACTGCTGCCCTGCTGGTCCCACCAACGAGGGGTGCTAAACCTGGCTCATCACCTTTCAGCTCCAGGTGAAAGTTGTCCATGTCTCAGTTCAGAGAGTCATCTTTCACCTCTCCAAGAGTGCCCAAGACTAGAAGATGTCCTTCTATGGCCTCCAACCAGACCCCCTCTTTTATTCCTTCCTCCTCTCAACTGGTTACACCTGGTGCCTCCTGCTTGCAACTGGTCCTTGTGCCTTCCTCCTAAGTTCATAGACTCACCTAGTTCCTTCCTTCCGTCTTTACTTTCAGGCTGCCCAGATTGCCACCATTGCTGATGTCAGGTGGGTGGGGGGCGGTCTGTGGTGAGCCCAGGTGCTCACCGTGGGCCGCATTAATGATATGCAGGGACCTAATGGGCCCACGGGCTGTAGTTTGAGCACCCCTGCTTTAAGGGCTTGTGCTTGACTAGCACAGCTGATCTCACTGATGTATGTAGCAATCATGTTGTGTCCTATAAAATAATGCCTGCAAAGCACTTGTTTGGAGGAGGACTAAATCTGGAGCTCATGTTGGAACACTGAAGAGGAGCTCAGGTGAAGCTCTTCTAAAACTGCACTGAGTAAGCACCATCTGTTCTCTCTTGCCTGAGTGTTTGTTTGCTAAACTGCTTTGCCAGTGTACTTGAAGCCTGAATGGTTCTTGGCTTCTACCCTTATGAACTGCTGTGAAGGAAATGTTTTGCTGTTGGACTATCTATGAAAGAAATGTTAGCAATATACAAGCTTCTAGCTGAACTGTTTCTAGTTAGCCTCTTGAAGGACCTTGAAAGTTTCCAACATCCTTTATTGATGAGGCAAAGAGACTGTTTGTTTCCTGTATACGGTAAAACCTCGGATAACGCTGACCACCCCTTGGCTCTGGCTCTGTAGCCTTCTATTGTGAGGCTAATGAAATAGTTTTTTGGAATAGTAGCCGTGTTAGTCTGTGGTTCAGGCATATCAGAAAACAAAATAAAATAAAATAAAAAACACTGTAGCAATTTAAAGACTACCTGCTATATTTTTATCATTAGCTTTCGTGGATCAAGTCCACTTCATCAGACAAAGAGTGAAACTTACAGGCATGTTCTTTATATACCAAATTCAGGGGCTCAAAGGGAGAAGGGTTGGTGTCAAGCAAGATTACAGACAAGCAAGCACAAGAATGCAGCTTCACACAGCCATTAGCAACAATAGATTATTCAGATAAACTCTAAATGACTCCCTTTGAATCTCAAGGTTGCTGAGTAAGCCCATTATGGTCTCTGATCAACTTGTGACCTGCATGTCAGGGGGGAAAAAAACCAAACACCTGTACCTGGTTTCTTTCTGTTTTACTAAAGAGAATTGGCAGGAAAGTTGTAATATAAAATCATATAGCAATCTCTGTATCAAATTTGATAATGTCCCAGATACCGTTCACTAATATTTAGCCCCCTGTGATGGGTATCTAACAGATAGATGTATTTGATTTCTGCTGTCTCCCTTTCAATCCTAGTTTTGTAATTTCTCTGTTCCAGAATTGCAACTTTCAGGTCTTGGATAAAGTGTCCAGTTAGATTGAAGTGGTTTGAGACAGGTTTCTCCGTGTTGCCATTCCGGATATCTGATTTGTGTCCATTAATTCTTTTGCGTAAAGATTGTCCTGTTTGTCCTACATAAAGCACGGATGGACATTTTTGGCAAGAGATGGCATAAATCACATTGGCAGAAGCACAAGTAAAACTGCCTTTAATGTTGTGTGTGGTGCCATTGGGTCCAGTAATACTGTTTCCAGAAAGAATGTGGGGGCATAGTTGACATGTGGATTTTCAGCAGGGTCTAGTTCCCATATCTGCTCCACTTCTGTGTTGTCTGTTGTGTGTCAATAGTTGTTTGAGATTGGGGGGTTGTCTATAAGCGAGTAGTTGTTTGCTTTCATTTAGCAATCTCTTCCTGATTCACTCATGTACATCCAAAAAAGCTTGTAGCAAAAATTTAGGAAGAGGCTGAAGTAACTCAAGGACCAGGAACCATGCGGTGATCATTAAGTAACCCCAAACATTCATCATGGCCAGGCCTTACCCTACTATGAGTAAAGTGCAAATCCTTCCCTCTCCCATTTGTCACCTAAAATGACACAGGCAAGACTCTACCCTCTCTCCCTTTTCTGCCTCTCTCCTTTGTCAGTCAGGACTGGATTTATGACAGTGAAGTTGAATAGTGCCTATAAGTGCTGGTGGTTTGGACACAGAGCCACAAAAGCTCTCTGCTGCACCAACCACTCTCTCATATGGATACATTCCTAAGAATGGATGTTAGCTACAAATCAGGTAAAACATGTATGTGAGATCAAGTTAACATAGGGCTCAAATGCAGACTGGAACCAACACATTTGGTCCTAATAAGTTTAAACTCCCAGTCTGGCCCGGTTATCCTGCTATAGTAATAGAATAGACCATACTGCCATTGACTCAATGCAAAGTGTCAGGTGGTGGTTAACTAACCTGACAAACCTGAGGACAAACAGCCTTGGGTGGTGAAGTCCACAGGGAAGGGGGAGGGTCCCCAAGTGGATTAAATCACACTTGAATCCATCTTGATGAAGGGCAGCAGCTTCATCAATCCTAGGCTGGGGCTGATGAGGACTATGCGTGCCAAAAGTGGCTCAGGACCAGAAAGTGACTCACAGAACTGTATCAGTGGTACGGGTGTCATGCTGCAATGCAGAAGGCAGATGAAAGGCCACTGCATTATATTCTCAGGACAATCTTCATAGTTGACCACCACGATGATCACCTATATTAGGATTCAGATACGACAGAAGAAAAAGTTTAAACTATATCCAGCTACCCACCCCAAGAATCCTTATGTGAAAACACTGGGTTTTTAAAAACATTTTCTTTTCAGCACCCGTGCAGGATCAGTAGGTGGAGAAAGTAGGTATGAATCCTCCCTGCCAATGTATGATTAATGATGAGGTCATCTTTTGATTATATTGTATGCATATGGAATAATATTTATTTAACTCTTTGAATACAGAATGGACCTGAATTTTAAAAACCACTAACATTTGTGGATATTTTATGAAATTCAAAAACTATATGCAATGTGACCCAATGCATGTTAAACTGAAGTAAGTCCCATTATGCTCTTATAGGTAAATAGGATTTTGCCATCAGTCACTATCTCTATAAGCAACCAAACCTAATTAGGCAGAAAGCAAATTATACTATAAAAACGTTTGAATTGCTAAGATGCACAAACCAAAGATTAATATCTACAATCTTGATAAACCAGAGTTTTAAAAGTTTCATATTTACTGTAGTAATGTAGAATAAATAAAAGAGCCATTTAGTACTGTTTCTATTTTCATATGAGAGCTTGTAAAATATACTGGAAAGAACACAAAAAAGTGGGAATTTAAGAGTTAAAAGTATTATAAAGATTGTATGTCATATATTTAAACTGAATTGTATGTACAGTATGTTCAAATGTCAGAAATAACAAATGTACATAGAAGAGGTGTATGGGGTGGGGTGGGATTAAAAACTTAGAAACTTTTAAACATTCCCTTGGGAGCATTTAAAACATGAAAATCTGAAGCAAACATTCTAAATATATGAATTACAATCAATTGATTCAATTATAATCAATGAATTATAATGAGTAACTCAACTGACAAAAACATTATGCTTTAGTAGTTGGTGTTTGTTCAAAATATCAGTTAAAGGTAATATAAAGAAAGAATTGAAACTACCAGAGAAGTCTTTTACTAGCTGGATAAACACAACAGCCATAGAAAGGAAGGGAATTGTATGAGCACTTTTCCTGAAAATCTTTATAATGATTAATAAGTGGCTATCTAGTAGTCAGAAAACACACAGCTTTTAGAAACTTTGCTTTATCATTATAACAATGAATTCTAGCATGTGGTCCAGAAATTTCACATATATACCTTCCCATATATCAAATTTTTTCCATGCCCTGACCTGTTAAGGAAGTCTATGTTGCCCTTGCTCAAAAGCCAGTCGTGCCCAATTCTAGGGCTCGGTGCTCATTTCTGTTTACAGCCAAAGAGCAAGTGCTGTCTGTGTCTGCAGATCTTTCCGTGGTCATGTGGCAGGCATGACGGGGTGCCAGAGTGCACAGAAGACTGTTACTTTTCCTGCCTAAGTGGTACCTATTTATCTACATTCAATTTCTTGCTTTCGAACTGCAAGGATGGCAGGAGCTGGGACAGAGACAGGAGCTCACTCTATCATGCAGCACTCAAACTGCTGACCTGCTAACCTTCCAGTCACCAAGTTCAGCGTCTTAACCATTAAACCACTACAAAGAAGTATACCTTACTTTGGATACTTTGGAGTCATTATTCAGCAAGGAATCGGCATGTTGATAGACATCTCCATGACAACATTCCACACTTGCAAATGGACTTGAGAAATCAAGTCCACTTGCATGCAAATTTTTTAGCCATTTGGATATCACGTCACCCGCTGACTAGGCAGACCATGATGTGTGTCCTCCACTTTCACCTAGCCCAAGGGATCCAACGAAGAGCGCTTTGGTGAATTTTAGTCCTGGCTAACATCATTGACAAGAGGTGGACAACACTGCCTAGATAGACTGCTCAAGCCCCCGCACCCGGACAAGGATCTCACCTAGAGTGGGGCAAGGAAGTCTATACAGCCCCAAAATCCTGAAATAACCACAAAATGAAATACTGTACCTGTTTTTAAACTAGATATTTAATTTAATATGAAATGACAAAAATGGGTAAATATGTACAGTTGTACCTCGCTTAAAGAGCATAATGTGTTCCACAGGATTGCTCTTTAAGCGAGTTTGCTCTTTAAGCGAAACACCATCGGAAGTGACCAATTGTGTGTGTGTGTGGGGGGGGGGGATTGCGAACCCGATTTAGTTGTTAAGCGAGTTTTTGTTTGGTTTTATTTGTTAAGCGAAGCGAACATTCAAAGAAAATTCTGCTCTTTAAGCGAGTTACTCTTTAAGCAAGGCGCTCTTTATGCAAGGTTTGACTGTATTTAAAAAACTCTCCCTTAGTTGTGACTCCAATTGTTAAACATCTCTTTTTTAAAAGACGCAGGAAACCAAAGAAGCTGTTCCAGAACACAAACATATTGATAAGAGATAAAAAAAGTACTAGGAAATATTAATGCACCTTTTTATACATGCCTATAAAGGAACAGAGTTCAGCACTTAAAAATAATTGCGGTATGAATTCTTTAGAGTGAGGCAAAAAATATTCTGTGCTATTGAAAACTATTATTATAATGCAATATAAAACATACTGGAAATGTACATTACAATTTATATTGCAAGCTACTCGTCACAAACGGTATTCTGTATACAGTATCCCAATAAAACTATTTGTGATGCAAATAAACATTTGCAGACTTAAGCTGTTACATGAAGTACGTGTGGGTTTAAGAATCTGACAGTGTCTCAAAGAACTGATGTCATAATTGCAGATGACTAGTAGATGAATGTCAAACGGAATGTGAACATACAAATTTAGCAACACTAGGCTTACAGTATTTGTATTTCTTAGGAGGCTGGTTTGCTAGGACTAATAATCAGGATTGTATACAATATAAAATAAATGTCGATATGTTGTAAAAATATGCACCATAAATAATAATAATTGTGCATCTGATTTCTCCTTCTCCTCCTCTTTAGCCTTTGACTTTCTGCAGTGGAGTGTAGACAAGATTTGTCATCTTTCTCAGCCTCTCATCTTTTGCTGTCATAGTTGCTATAATCAGCACAATCCTGTGGGAGGCATTGAAGCCTCTGGTAGAAAAACGAGATGAAAAAGATTCAGACAAAATCATGCAATGATTTTGGAAGTAATACCACTTGCTGAAGTCATGCATAAGGATGGTCATAACGATTGGTGTCTAGGAACAATGTGCCACATGAATGTATGCAAACAGACCTTTATAATTTATCCCATGTGTGGCACATAACGTGCTCAAACATCTTTGAGAAATTAAAATATATGGAGATTTGAGAGAGAACCTTTCTAGATATAAAACCAGTCAAGTCTCATATGCAACAGGTGAATGTACCATCTCAGGAATATGCTCCGGAGGGATTTTAGAACGTATTTGAGCCCCCAAAGTAAAGTAGACTAGCTACAGCCCCGGTTCAAGCCAATGTTTGAGAAGAACCCCACACTTGGTTTTAGCATTCCCATCTACTAAACCAAAACAAGGTAAATTCCAGGTCATTGAGAAATCAGCCATCTGAATAAAGTTTACCTCTGGTTCACCCACAACCGAACAGTGTTAGCCACACCACCTAGCCCCACATACCACTGTTGGAGGTTTACAGGGGCATTCTTCCACTGCCTCAATCTGCAGACCACAATAAACTGGAGACTATGTCTACTCCTACTTTGACAACAGACAATGCTCTTTCTCTTTTAGCAAGATTTCTCTTTTAGGCTTCAATTCTATTCATACAAAGTGTCTCTGAACAAAGACAGACCTAACACCGAGTGTGACTTACTTGCAGACAGCTGGTCTCTCTGTCAAGGAATAGTAAAATGCAGCAGCATCTTGTTTGTACACAACGAGGAAGGGAAGGAATCCCTCCGCATCTAATTCCAGGTACCAGATAACTTTTCAAACAGGTCCAAAATCAGCAGTTAAACTGCACCAGGTTTTATTTCCAAAGCACCAGGATCAGCAAAGTTGCTGGTCTCCAGCCTTGCTTCTTTTGTGATTTTAAAAATAAGACGCACTAAGTTGAGAAGAGGCAAGATAAAAATACACACAAATAAACAAAGCAAGTCTCGGGGCTGAACCCTGAAGCACACCAGCTGTTAGCTTGTTAAACAAAGGATTATAAATGCTAGAAACAGATATTAATAAAAAAATAAGTAGCCAATCAAGAGTAACAAGGAATCGCAAAGTCCAAAACTGAGCAGTATCAAGTATTATCTACTAAGTTGTTTAAATGCACGCAACTGTCCTAAAATATGATGATGATGTTAAACATCTATTCCCCTACTCAACAAAAATTGAACGTCTGAGTTTTTAGGCATGGGGATTAAAATTAGCACTATATTTACTGGTATGTTCTGTAGAGTACAGAGTACACAGACATGGTTTACCATTCTCTTTTTCTGTTAATGCTCTGGGACTAAGTGGTTTGGCCCATGACTATGATGGCTGGTTTTTTCCTGGAAGACATAGAGAAGAATGTACCCAAGTAACACTAATTGCAGGAGGTGGGAGGGTCATGGCTTTACAATTCGTATTAGCTCTGAGTTTACCATACATATTAATTCAGGTAAGAAAAAAAATGGTAAGAATTATATAAGGTATATTTTCAATATGTTTCCGCCACCTGATGACCCCTTAAGTCAAAGAATCTTTATCACAGAACATATTACATATTCATTCCAAATCAATTTTCTACTCATTTGCCACGTTTCTGCACTGCCATTTCTTGTTGTCCCCAATACACATACTTGTGGTATATGAAATAGCTTTTACATACTCACACTCTTGCAAGTGTCAAATTAAATTAAGGGTCTATTCACCTACAACAGTGGTTCTCAACCTATGGCCCCCACCCTCACGCCAGCCACCGCCACCAGAATCGGCTGCAGACTTATTTACAGCCATCATAAACTCATTTACAACAGCCATAAATGAGTCTGCAGCCTTTGTAAATGTGTTTGACAGCCACAGACTCATTTACAGCAGTCATAAAGGGGGGGGCACACGTGTCCAGCCTCCTCAATTGTTTGAGGGAGCATAACCTGCCCCCCAACTTGAAAAGGTTGAGAACACCTGATCTAAAGACGACTCTATAACTGACAGAGCCTGATCCTGTAGGATGTTTCTCTAAAAAGACTTGTCTTCTCATGCAACCAATATGTCATGTTTGAGGACCTCCATCTGATGGACTTTCAGAAAATCAGTTCAGTCACAAATGCATGAAGTCATACCTGGAACAAAAGACTTGGAAAGGTATCAACAAACTGTTGAGGCAATACCAATCTGCCATGCATTAACACAGAGTATCAGTGGAAGGGATTTACAGCCTAATGCAAATGTCCTTTGTCACTAACATGATTGGTAACATTCTTTTTCTTCTTCTGGTTGGACATTCCTTTTCCAACTCAAAGGAGCTGGAAAGAGCCCACAAGGCCATCAAGTATACAGTAATTCCATGCTCAATGCAGGAATCCAAATCAAAGAATATCTGAGACAGTTGTCTAACTTTATCTTGAATGCCTCGAGCGTTGCAGTGCTCACTATTTTCCAAGGTAACTGGTTCCAATACCATACTCTTTTTTTTAACAGTTAGAAGTTCTTTCCTGATATTTAACCAAATTATGACTTGCTGTAACTTAAGCTCATTATTATGCATCCTGCAGTCTGGGATGATTGTGAATTTTGTTTGTAATATTTCATGAATAATAAACAAAAAACTACAGTAGAATATAAAAGTTAGTGTTTAAGGTTCTATATTCTTGTATTTTTTTTTAAATTGTATTTTGGTTTTGTCTTTGAAGGACTTCAAATCAGAAGATATATGCAACGGAAGCATCAAACACATGTACAACAACAAAAATTGCTCATGTCTCTGGTTCATAGTAAAAAGGTTTTGCACTATACTAATAAAACATTTCAGAATTCTGTTTTTATTCAGCATTGAGAAAACATAGAATCAACAGCTGTATGCAAAAGAAGCATTTGAGTAAACCCACCTCTTCTGAAATTGTAGCCATTTATTTAATAGGCACTAGAGGAGAGGTTTAGCATCCTAGGCTACAACTGTTACAACTTGTGGCTATAGGGCAGTGATGGCAAACCATGGCTCTCCAGAGGTTCTTGGACTTCAATGACCAGAAGCTCTAGTCAGTCCTCCTGCTGATCAGGGCTTCTGGGAATTGAAGTTCGAGAACACCTGGAGTGCCAACTGGTTACCAATCACTGCTATAAGGCATACAAAGAGTGTCTCAACAAGGAACAATCATCATAACTAATCACACCCTGAGCTTCATTACAGCCATTCCCTTTTACAATTCTGTTCAGCCATATTCTGTTATTTCCAAGAGATTGTGTTCTTGGAAAGGGAGATGGCTGAGGGATTCCCTCAGATCCCTCCGAAGATGTCTCAGAAGAGTGGAGGTGGAACAGACTGGAAATAATTCTTATAGTGACTGGATCTGAGTAGGTCCCACATGTAGGAATGACAATATCTCCACTACAACTTCAATACAGCTAGAATTTCTGGCAAGCTGTTCACTTCAACAGAGACTCTACAGAAGAGAGTGAAGAGATGGTATCTAATGAATAAGTAGTCAGTGAGTGAATGGGTAATTAAATTTCTCATCAGAAAGACATAAATGCCAAGACTATGAGTCAATAGTGGGAAAGTCCTAGTTTTGTCTCCTCTCTACCTCATGCTCTTGGGCTCATCCAGACCGTAGTGTTGTCCAATATTGGTGGCGGCTTACTCTGGGACATTCTAATATGTTCTGACATAGATGATGATTGAATTGCCTTGGTATTACTGTGCATAAACATGCAGGGTGTTTGTTGTTGGACCTAGAGTCCTCCCAGTACCGCCTGTTGACACACACCCAGATTTGTTCCCCGAGGTTCCACTCCTAACATAGATTGTCATTCCTTTTTACCCTGTTCCTCCAAATCTTCCCTGCTCACTCTGTTCTTTCTTCCCTGTTTTACCTTCCCTTTATTCTTAACATTTCATGAGTTTGTTGCATTTCTTTTTGTTTTTACATGATAGTAACCAACTGGTAACATACAAAAACCTAAAAAGCAGATCACAGGAATAGCTGACATCCCGAGAAAACTAAACAGGAGTGGTAGTAAGATGTGAATGTGTGGAGACTTACAGCAAAAACAAATCTATAAGGACACATCAGCAACAACTCACGCCTTTAAAATGTACAAGTCAGTACACATCAATGCTATCTTGTGTTCCACATGAGTACATTGTACACTACAGCAAATTAGAGTAAAGCAGAACAAAAATACAGTAAAACCTTGCATAAAGAGTGCCTCGTTTAGAAACTAACTCACTTAAAGAGCAGAATGTTCTCTGAATGGTCACCTCACTGAACAGCTAAAACCAACCAAAAATTCACTTAACAAATAAATCAGGGTTAGCAATCCCCCCCACACACCAGAAGCCCCAATTGGTCACTTACAATGATGTTTTGTTTAAAGAACAAACTCGCTTAAAGAGCAATCCCATGGAACGCATTATTCTCATTAAGCGAGGTACCACTGTACATCACCAATCCCATGCAGAGACAAGCTGACATGAAACTAGAGATAGATGAGACCCCCAGGTCAGAAAGGACTCAAGCAGGTCAAGCGAAAGGAACTGTAGAATGAACTCACCAAAAGGTGCCTTCATTTTGGCAGTTTCATGTCTGGCCTAGACACGGAAACAGAAGAAGTTAATGCAAAACAGCAAAGGGCAAGTACAACAGCACTATCAGAAATGTAGCAACTAAAGCTGAAAGAACATGTCAAAGTGTGCAAAGGTGAAAGGAAAACCCAATGCTACACAACACATATGACTGAAACGGAGAACGTGATAAGTATGGATCAGGAAACACTAGAAACCATAAAGCAAGAAATAGATTTTTAAATAGTGTAGTACTCAGTATGAGTGAAATAAAGTGTACTAGAATAGGACGTTTTAAATTAGATAAATACATTGCATTTTATCTGGTTAATAACAGAATCAAAAGAAATGGTATAGCTCTAATATTGAGTGAAGATACAGGACAAGCAGTTGGTGGAAAGTCTGCCAGAATAATATGAATCCTACTTCTCAGGAAATCTATCAACATTTGGGTCTATACTCAGAATGAAGCAGCAGCCAAGAAATAGTGGTGGTGGTGGTGGTGGGGAAATCTGCTATGAACGGATTTGAAAAGTACAAAGATGTGCAACTGAAGGCCAAGGTGAAGATTATTTACACCACTTTATTCCCAATTATATGTACAGATATTAAAGCTGGACAGTGAACAAAACTGTCAGGGGTGGGGGAGGGAAATGACTAATTTGAAATGTGGTTTTGGAGGAGAGATTTCTGAGTATCATGAACTGCCAAAAAGTCAACTACTGTAAGTCTTTTTGGCAGTGCACCACAACAAACCAGAACTCTCTAGAAGCAAAAATGATTACACTGAAGTTATTGTGTTGTGGCTACATCATGTGAAGGCTTGACTTATTGGGAAAGACAGTAATATACGGAAAAGTTGAAGCCAACAAGAAAAGAGAAGGACAAAATATCTGTATGTACTCAAGTATAAGCCTAGTTTTTAGTCCCAAAAAATGAGCCCCCCAAAGGGGAAATGGCTTATACTTGGGTCAATGACCATGAGGATCCCAAGACCGCATTGGACCGAGACATGCCTCATTTTCCCATATGGCTATCCCAGACATTGCAAAAGACCAACACAAACAAAAACAGAGCTCTTTTTGCCCTGCCCTGCCCTGCCTTGCCCGTTAGCCTGTGCCATGAATTCTTCCAAGTGTTTTCATTTGTTAAGTCTTTTTTTTAAACCCCTTGCAGCAATGAAAACAACAGCCAGAAGTCTGTGAGATTTACCTCCTGGGGCTTTAGACTCTGCCCCCAAAAGCCCCCTCTGCTATTTGAAATACCTTACAAGAGGTGCTGAATAAATGAGGGGGAAAACTGCTCCATTCTTGAACCCTTAGACTCTATGACAATGGAGAAACTGGCAGGGCTGTCTTCTGTGGGCTCTCAGTCAATACTGTAGCTTCCTGAGAGACACCCTGTACAGAACTTAAAAGAAATAACGGTATCTTCTCATTAATTCGGCACCTGTTGTTATGTTATTCCAAACCTGAGAAGGCTTTACTTACGGAGCCAAAAGCCTGGACAGGACATCTGGGTGTTGGAACTGCAACAGCCGGGATTCGGAGACTGTGCTGTAGCCCAAAAATCATAAAAGTCCTGTCCCTGACCAGATCCACTCTCTTGTAATGCTACAGCAGGGGGGTTCCCAGCCTAAGACCTGTGGGCCAGATCCAGCCCACAGTGCTATTTCATGTGGCCCCCCGCCCCACCAAGGGCACTTGAGAAACAAAATGGCAACCCCCTTTGAAGCTGTTGGGACAAAATGGCCACACCCATCGTGCAGGCAGGGCAAAATGGCCTCCCGGCCCTCGAAGCTGACTGAGAGAGTATGTAAAGGTAGGGAACCCCTACAGCATAGAGCCAAGCATTATAAGTACTTACCTTGAGTGATGCTTAGGAAAAAATTATACTCCAGCCTCAAGGGGAATTCCAATCTATAGAAAACAAATACAAAATTAGATAGAACATGTCAGTACAAATCTAACAATTTCAAGATAAAGCCGTTAAATAGCTTGCTAATTCTAAGTAATAAATACAAAGTACTGTACTATTATGTAAGGTCTCTGTCAAATCCGGTTAACATCTCTGTTTGATCTTGTCACCTGTCACAGATATCAACACATTCAGACAAAATTGGAGAGGCTCCTTGCACAAGCAGTTGGGATTGTAATCTTACTTTATGAATTTTGTTTGTTTGTTTGACAACATTTATATCCCACTCATCGTGTAACAAAACCAGTTTGGGTAGGTTACAACAATTACAAACAGCCGGGGGGGGGGGAGGACATCAGCATGAAATAAACAACCAAGAAACCAAGATCCCCCACCACAACTTTTCTCATGCATCAGGAAAATATACAACAATAGGGTAATAACATTACAATCCAACGTGGCAGTCAACAACATTTAGGGGAAGGCCTTTAGAACAAGTAGATTTTCAGTGACTCTCTAAATGCCAGCAATGATGATGAAGCTTTAATATCAGCTGCAGCGGCTGTGGTGGCTCAGGGGTTATGGTGGCTCAGTAGTTAAGAAGCTCGCCTTGTTAGTTGGAAGGTTGGCAAGTCGGCAGTTCGAGATCCGGATACTGCATGACGAATTGGGCACCCATCTCTGTCCCAGCTCTTGGGGACATGAAAGGAGCCTCATTTGGGCGTTCCCTGAGTGGAGTTTCTACAGCAAAAATCCTTTCAACCCAGAATAATTTCTGACATGCAATTATTCATCAGCGGGTATCTCGTTCCACAGGGAGAGAAAGCTCTAGAGTGGGTCATCACCTTTTTTGCTTCTCTAGGTGTGACCACCCTTAGCCTATTCTGCTTAGTGCTCCAAGTGTTCTCTTTGAGGACGATGTGCTCCTATGGGTAACATAGCCCCAAACCATTTAGGGCTGTATAGGTTAGAACCGGCACCTTGAACCTGGCACAGAACACAACAGGCAGCCAGTGTAGGTCAACCAAAACCGGAGTGACATGGTTGAAATGCCCAATACCACTGCATTCTACACCTGTTGCAGTTTCCATACCAGTCTCAAGGGAAGCCCCATGTAGAAAGCATTGCAATATTTTTTTACTGGAGATTACCAGTGCGTAGATTAGTGCTCTCAGAGACTTCCAGGAGTCAGCAGGGCTCACTTCCACAGATAGTAAAAAGTGAACTTGACTATAGAAGACACCTGTCCTTCCAATGTCAAGGACCTGACCTTCCAAGGTCCTAACCAGCAGGATCTCTGTCTAATCTGGATTCAGTTTCATGACTGCCTCCAGGCACTCCTTCAGAGTCCAGACAGCATACACTACTGAGGTAAAAAAGGAGAGATGGAACTGCACATCATCAAAATATTGATGATAGCAGACCCAGAATTTCCTAACGGCTGCTCCCAGCAGCCTCATTTAGATAATGAACATCACTGGGGAGATCACTAACCAGAAGCGTAGCTTACCTTGCCGGGGCCCCGTATAAAAATTGTTTGGGGGCCCTTTAGATGTGGGGCGGAGCTAACGTCATGACATCATGACGTCATGGGGGGAGCCAACGTCATGACGTCATGACGTCGTGGGCGGGGCCAAAAATAAAAATAAAATAAATAAAAATAAAATAAATAAAATAGAATTAAAATGTAAAAAAAAAAAAACCACACACACCTCAACCCACCCACCCACCCACCCGAAACACAAAAACCTCACCTTAATCCTGGGGCCTCTTCTTCCTCCGCCTCTGCTGTCACCGCCGCCGCGCCGCCGCTGCTGCCGATCGCTCCCTCGCCGTGCACGGCGAAGGCAAGGGGCAGTTGTGGAAGGCGTGCGGGCGAAGCGAGGCAGCCCCGAGGCCCTCCCCCCGGTTGCCGCGGGGGCTCCCTGGCAGGCTGCGCCAGCCCGGGCGGGGCTCTCCACCTCGACGCTGGGGTGGGAGTCCACCAGCTGCAGGACCAGCTCGCGCGCCCCATCCCACACGCAGGCGGCAGGTGAGTTCCAGGCGCGCGCGGTAGGTCAGCTCCAGGCGCGCTCCAGGTGACCTGCCGCCTGCCGCGGAACGGGGCGCGCCCGCGAGCTGGTCCTGCAGCTGGTGGACTCCCACCCCAGCGGCGACCGTGGAGAGCGCCGCCCGGGCTGGAGCAGGCAGGGAGCCCCCGCGGCGACTGGGGGGAGGGCCTCGGAGTCGGGGCTGCCTCGCTGCTTAAAAGCTGCGGCTCCGACTCCGACTCTGGCTTTTTTTTAAAAATTAGAGCCAAAAATGGCTCCAATAAAGTGCGCATGCGCAGAAACTCAATCTGACATGCGCAATGCATCAGATTGAGTTTCTGCTCATGCGCAGTAAATTTTTCTCTTTTTTATTTTTAATTTTATTTTTTGCCGTTGGGGGCCCCCGTAGCCCGGGGGCCCCGTATAATTGATACGGCTGATACGGCGGTAGCTACGCCTCTGTCACTAACCCCTGAAGTATCCCATAGAGATGTACCTAAGGATTGGACAATTCCTCCCCAAGCTGTACTATACTCTCTCGATATGCTCCTCCAGGAAGGATCTGCACCTAGCCAAGGCCTGGCCTCTGATACCCACCCCAGTAAGCCTCTTCAGAAAGCTAGCAAATTCAGGTTATACATTACACAGTTTAGGGAGTGAAACAACTTTTGCCTATTTACACCACTATACAGTTGTACCTTGCTTAAAGAGCACAGAGCTGAGCGAGTTGAGGAGGATGTTGGAGGACAACAGAAGTGCCCGGCGGACAGTGGGGTCCATGGGGTCATCGCAAAGGGTCGGAATCGACTGTGCGACTGAACAACAACAAAAAAGGATTGCTCTTTAAGAGAGTTTGCTCTTTAAGTGAAACACCATTGTAAATTACCAATTGTGTTGGGGGGGGGATTGCAAACCCCGATTTATTTGTTAAGCGAGTTTTTGGTTGGTTTTATTTGTTAAGTGAAGCGAACATTCAGAGAAAATTCTGCTCTTTAAGCGAGTTACTCTTTAAGCGAGATGATCTTTATGCGAGGTCCGACTGTAACTCCATCAGCATCCATTTCAGTGACAGACTGCCACAAGTTAAAAAAAAAACGGTGTAGGCATATCCTATTAAACACTGAAATCACGTGATTGGTGGGTGGCAGAAAATTCCTGTTCATTACCCCCTACCCAAAACAAAACAAAAATTACATGTAACTTGGAGCGCCCAGTGTGGTATAGTAGATTAGGACTTGGGTCCAGTCCCCTGCCTCTGCTAAAGACACTTGTGGGGGGGTGTATGTATGGATCTGAGAAAACCACTCCCTAATTACTTCGCTTACCCTGAAACCCCTATTAGGGTCACTGTATCCCAGTTCTGACTTGACAGCAAATAACAACTGTACTTTTTAATCTCTGACTAAATCACAAGGGAAGGGAGTCTACACAAAAGAACTGAGCTTGCAGTGTGTGTATATTCTAAATTGCTGACTGATTGCTTCGCTGAGGTTGGAAGCTACAAAAGAGAGAGGTAGCTGAGTACAGTGGCTGAAACGCTAAAGAGAAAATTTCATATTTAATTATGAATCAGCTTTTGATGCGACAGCATTTAAGTCTCCATCAAGATTAGAGCTATTTATCATCTGTCTCTATATTTTGCACAAGGAACTGATGCCAGGAATGGTGCTGTAACATTCACGTTGTCATCAAATTCACACAGACTAGAACAAGGGTTCTCAACCTGGGGCCCGGGGGCCAGACCTGGCCCACAGCACCATTTAATGTGGCCTGAGTCGCCAACGGAAGCATAAGCGGATGCATTTACGACAGTAATAAATGTACCCGCGGCTGTCATAAATGCATTTACAACAGCTGAGGACATATTTTACAGCAGCATTAATGATGGGGGGGGGGGGGACCACCAGTCCATCCCACTCTGCTGTCTGAGGGTCGAGGCCCGGCCTATGGCTTTAAAAGGTAGAGACCTCCTGGAGTAGAAAGTCAATTGCTCTCAAAGTCTGTGGGAGTAAATAGTAAAAGGAAAGGATTTCAGAACAGATCAAGATGCTAAAAGCTCACAAAATGCAGCTTGTAATTGCGGCCTTTCAAGATTTTAAATGACCTTAGGCAGGTGAGACTGAATTTTCAAGAGCAAATACTCCAGTCCACCCAATGCTGGATGCATTAATCTTCACGGATAAGCTACTTACAGAAGGTCAATTTGTAATATGACAGGTGCTATTAAACAAAATACCCTACATGGCATGAGCAAACTTCTTCCCATTCCATGTCTCTGTGTAACACAGATGCTTATCATAATTCTGAGTTGAAGTGGTTCTGGACTGTGGTGAATCAGATGGGTGAATGCAGAAGCACATGGAATTTGTCTGCTGTGTGGCACTTACATCATAAGACAAATACAACATCACTCCTCCAGAAACCGCTTTGGTGAGGCACAAGGATTCATCAGAGAAACTAACATGTGTATCCTAAAGATAGCTCAAAAGATCCGTACCACTGTATTCCTAAAGCTTGGTTTGGAAAGGGCTCACAGACAACAAATACAGTTTAGTAGGTAAATCAGCAAAGAAAGAAGATGCTTCAATGCGTGGATTGCAAGGGGACATCAGACCAAGATAACATGAGTAAAAGTGGGTGTCACACAAATGCAAATCTGATACAACATACTAATATTCCTCCATTACCTCACAAAAATCAATTTACTCCCCCCCCCTCCAATCCTGTGAATTTTAGTACAAGCTACTTTTTCATGGGTGGTTCCACCTTGATGTGTATTGCTAAGATGAGCTTTCTTGAATCCACCTGTGAACAACTCATACAATTCTAGTGAAACAACCCTATTATTATTATTATTTTGTTGTTGTTGTTTTTTCCATGTTCAAGAGAACTATTCAGTTGATGAAATTTCTTCCGTGGAAGAGCTTTACTCAATAAGCTTTACCCTGCCACAGAAAGCCGAGAAACAAAGTGATTTGACAGAAATAATACAATTAAATGTCATCTACGTTCCTAAGGACTGTGGTGACATCCTGGTTAAGATGCTGAGCTTGACTACTGGGAGGTCATTAAGTCAGCAGTTCAAGACCCAAGTGCACTCCCGTCTCTGTCCCAGCTCCCTCCAACCTAGCAGTTCGAAAGCAAAGAAATTGCAAGTCGATAAATAGGTTCTGCTTTGTTGGGAAGGTAAACAGCGTTCCATGCCTGCCACATGACCACAGAAACATCTGCAGACACAGACAATACTAACTCTTTGGCTATAAATTGAGATGAGCACCAAACCCTAGAGTTGGATACGACTGGGTTTCAATCAAGGTCGACCTTTACCTTTACCTAAGTTCCTTTTAATAGTCTGATAGAAAAATGGTGTTATGTTTAATAATAACAGCATGCCACCAAGTCAATTCTGATATAGCAATCCTGCCCTGGGTTTTCCAAGTAGAGAAGAAACAGTCACTTGTGGGAATGTGCAGCTTGCCCAAAACCACATAGGCTGGCTTTTCTCCCAGGAGGCACCAGTGGGGGACTGAAATCACAACCTCTGGTTCTGCAACCAGATACCCAAGTCATTGAGCTATCCAACCAGCTCATGTTTACCATTGTGGGTGGATACTTGGTCTCCTCCAATATTAAGAGATGGAACTATGTCATTTTTTATTTCTATACCACTGACAATACCTAGAGGCCACGTCATATACATTTTTTAAAATCATGTCATAAGCATACAAAGGTGCTTTTTGCGGGTTGAAAGGAATTTTTCTGGAGGAACTCTGCTCAGGGGACGCCTGAATGAGACTCTTTTCATGCCCCCAAGATCTTTTCCTACCAAAGTGGTCCCTATTTATCTATTTGCAATTTCTTGCTTTTGAACTGCTAGGTTCGCAGGAACCGGGACAGAGACGGGTGCTCATTCCAACATGCAGTACCTTGGTCTCAAATCATATATACTATCAGCATGAAAGTTTAGAACAGCCACAACCACTGTTACCACAACAAAATGACACTACAAAAAACACAGAACACAGTAACATCACTACCAGCCTCCACCAGTCACAAGCCTGTAGGCTGAGATTAAATATAGTACAGTAAAACCTCGGATAACTCTAAAACCTGGTTCCACAAGTCTTAGTGTTATCTGATTTTTAATGTTATCCAATAATGTCAAAATTCCATAGAGATACTATGGATTGTAACCAGCACAGGCTTTAGCAAACGTTATCCAATGCATCCCATAGGATTTAATGTTATGTGATGCAATTTTCCCCCCAGATTGCTTAACGTTATGCACTTTTAGCGTTATCTGATTCAAACGTTATCTGAGGTATTACTCAGTAATACCTCATATAACATTAGTATCGAATAACACTAAAATCGCATAACATTAAGGAATCTGGGGGGAAGAATTGCATCAGATAACATTAAGATCCTATGGGATGCTTCAGATAACAACCGCTAAAGCCTGTGTGGTTACAATGTATCTCTATGGATCCCATAGGATTTTAACATGCATCAGATAACACTAAAAATCATATAACACCAAGACTTGTGGAACCAGGTTTTAGTGTTATATGAGGTTTTACTGTATATAGAAATTCAGATTCTCTTCCATCAGAGAATGCAATGCAACATGGTCTGAATCAGTGGTGGGATGTCAAAAATTTTACTACCCCACCGTGATGTCATCACAGTGTGGGCGGAGCTAACGTCATGGTGTCATGATGTGGGCGGGGCCAAATAATTTTTTAAAAATTAATAAAATAAAATAAAAATAAACACACACACACACCCCTCAACCCACCCACCCACCCACAACACAAACTCATAAATAAATAAAATAAATAAAATAAAAATTACATTAAAATACACCCACCCACTCACCCCAAACATAAATCTGTATTTATGGTACTGTGGTAGTATGTCAATATAGTTAAAGGTATTAAATATACATTAAAATACACACAGACACACCACATCCAAAGGTGAGTCACTTACCGTGGGGAGCAGGCTATAAGGAGCTTCAGGCTAGCAGCTTCTCTTCCTCCTCCCTGCTTGGGAGGACAGCAAGGAGGCTGTGCATACACGCCAAGCACTGTAGGCATGCATGCACAGTGGGGGAACCAGTGAAAAGGTAAGCCCCGAAGGTGGTTCCCCCCAAAAGCTGCTACTGGTTCTCCGGGACACTGGGAAAAGTTACTACCGGTTCTGGCGAACTGGTGAGAACCTGTTACATCCCATCGCTGGTCTGAATGCACACCAACCCAATTTATTTTTATTTATTTTTTTGCAGGGCCCAGGCCGCCTCTTTTAGTTGCTTCCTGGTCTTCCTCCAAAACAAGGCGCAGAGTTATCTTATTTGGGAGAAAGCCAAGAAAGATCTGTGGAACACTCTATCTCGGGGATTCTCAACCTGTGGCCCACTGCACCATTTCATGTGCCCTCCCATTGCCTCCACCACACCAGGAAGTGCCATGTGGTGCAGGAAGGGGAAAATGGCCATCCGGCCCCCAAAGCTGTCTGAGGGAGCGTGAACCAATGGCCCCCAACTTAAAACGGCTGACAACTCCAGTTCTGTCTGGTCGATCTATGGAAGCCCAATGATGCGGATCTTCTATAACCAGGAACTATCCTAATTTCTCAAACTGGAATGGGGCAGTCAAAACAACCCTTCAGCTTCAACATCTAATTAGGCACGTCAGGGACCAACAACAGCTGAAGGAAAAGGAAACAGGAATAGGACACAGGAATAGAAAGGAACACTATCTTTGCCTACGGCCCTTCCATTTATAGCAAAGATGAAAGCCCGAAGGTTAAAAGTGGACTGCTGGAGTCTATAATGGTGGGTGGAATGCAGTGATGGGATGTAACAGGTTCTTACCAGTTCTCCAGAACCGGTAGTAACTTTTCCCAGTGTCCCAGAGAACCTGTAGCAGCTTTTGGGGGGAACCACCTTCGGGGCTTACCTTTTCACTGGTTGATGATGTGCATGCATGCCTAGTGCTTGGTACATATGCACGGCCTCCTTGCTGTCCTCCCAAACGGGGAGAAGGAAGAGAAGCTGCTAGCCTGAAGCTCCCTATAGCCTGAAGCTCCCTATTTTTAGTATTTTGCATTTTTTTTCTTTGGCCCTGCCCATGACATGACATCATGATGTTAGCTCCACCCACACTGTGATGACATCACGGTGGGGTAGTAAAATTTTTGACATCCCACCACTGGTGGAATGCCTTCCAAGAGAGAGAAGAAATTAATGGAGGAAATCTGGTGTTCTCTTGCACTTTCCAGTAGGCAGGGCATTGCAGAAGTTTTAGCATGAGAGTAAGGGCTGTGGCTGCTCAGTGATTAAGATGCTCACCTTGTTAGCTGGAAGGACAGCAAGTTGGCAGTTTTAATTTTAATTTTTAATTTTAATTACCAATTTGTATAGCTGCCCAACTTGGAACGACTCTGGGGGACTTACAACATTAAAATCAGTACTACAATAAAACCAGTAAAATCCCCAGTTAAAAATACAAGAAGAAATTACCCTGACAGCTAAAAAGAGTGAGGGAGCAATATTACTATATCAGCCAGCAGGCGGGGGTCACCGCATCCCCAGTTCAAGACCCGGGTACTGCATGACGGATTGAGCACCTGTCTCTGTCCCAGCTCTTGAGGATATGAAAGGAGCCTCATTCCGGTGTCCCCTGAGCAGAGCTTCTCCAGCAAAAATCCTTTCAACGCAGAATAGTTTCTGACACGAAATTATTATTCTTATTAGCATGAGAGTAGGAGAAGTACAAATAAAGATACTGTAGCATAACAGATAAAATGAAGGATTAGGAGCGAGGAGACTTAGAGCATGTCCTTTACATCAGGAAGGGCAGGTGCTTCACATCACATTCCCAGTAACATCATCATCATCATCACCACCACCACCACCACCACCACCACTAGCAGCAGCAAGAAACATTGCGGATAAGAAAGAGAAGCATCAGGTAGGTTGATCACCACCATTCAACAGACATATGTTTGTGTGGGCATCACACGGTTTTCTTTTCTTTCACATTATCATCCTCATTGATCATCATCATCATCATCGACATCATGATCATCAAAGCACCTAGTAACATTTTGGGTTAACTTTTTGCTACCCTCAAAACACCAGTGAGGGGACCACGCAGGGAGCTGGACAGGTGGACATCCCAAGGCAGCTCTGTCCTTCCTTCCCCTCACTTCAGATGTGGCTGCCTTGGCAAGCAAGCTGCCCCTGCTACTTGGCCTGGCCAGACCTTGGTCCCATCACAGGCCGTTTTCTTTCACCCACACAGAGTCACCCTCAGTCAGACAACAATATGCCCCTCAATAAGCCCCAGCGTTAAAACAACACAGGGTTGCTTTGACTTACTGAAGTCACCCTCAATAAGCCCCAGCGTTAGGCTCTTAACACAAAAACATGCAAACGCATATATTTACTGCAACCAGACCAGAACCCCCACCGGCCCCCATCCATGGCATTCAGCAGGCAAGCATAAAAAGCAGCAGATTTGTGATAATGCCCTACAGTTCCATCTCAACCATTTTCTGGGACCATCATCTACCATTTTCAGACTCATACTCACACAACTTTTATCTTGCTAAAACCATGCCTTCGTCTGCCAGCAAAATATCATTTCTGCATCTCAAGGCAATGTTTGCCAGCACACCCAGCTTTCTTCTCACAACCAGGACAAAGAGAGAGAGTCACTCTTTTTAGATCTTTCTTTACTTGCTCTCTCTAACCCTAAGCATCCTCTGGACTCTGGAGCTCTCACCCTATTTTTGTTGTCCTTCCAAAAGCAGACAAAGATCTTCCCCCACCCCGGGGGGAAATAAAGAGGCAATACACAAATTCTCGAAGTCGTCTCATGGTGTGTCCTATATGCCCAGCTGATTTGTACAAATTGTGCCAAGCAATTAGTGCCACCTCATCAAGGATTTGCCTAACAGATTTACCACTAGCCCCATCCACCCAACAGTACCCATCACTAGAGAGGGCAAGGGCCAGTTTGGCTCCACTCATCATATCTGCCTTATAGGTCCCACTGCCGGTTGACCTTTAACTATGTCGGCCCCCTCTACGCCGGGTAGGAGAAGAACCCCACGTCCTCTGAAAAGTTGTGGGTGGCCAAACTGGATAGCAGTGTGTGATCCAGATTCTCTTCCAGCAGGCTGTCCCTCAATGACTGGCTGTTGAAGACTGAGTTTTTATAACGGCATTGCTTCTTCCTTGTTGCTTTTAAATGTGTTATTTAGGATTGTTTTTATGTACTATTTTTAATATTTGTTTAAACCTCTTTTAATATTGTAAAAAAAAATCAATTAGCTTTTATGTTTCCTTTTTAAATGATGTAAGCTGCCTTGGATCGTCTTATAGAAGAAAGGCAGGGTAAAAATAGTTTACATAAATAAATAAAATACAGTAAAACCTCATATAACACTAAAACCTGGTTCCACAAGTCTTGGTGTTATATGATTTTTAGTGTTATCTGATGCATGTTAAAATCCTATGGGATCCATAGAGATACATTGTAACCACACAGGCTTTAGCGGTTGTTATCTGAAGCATCCCATAGGATCTTAATGTCATCTGATGCAATTCTTCCCCCCAGATTCCTTAATGTTATGCGATTTTAGTGTTATTCGATACTAATGTTATATGAGGTATTACTGTAAATAGAGCAACAAGTAGCCTACCCCCCATTATGTTCACTCCAGCCCAGGTACTGGGCGCAGGGATGCTACTGCTGCTGCTCAGGCAGTCAACAATAAGATTCACAAAGAATTCAGTAGTGGAGTAATTAAGCTTATGGCCCTACTACACTGATGGCAACTGCTCTGTGACCAACACATGCCACTACTGGGGGGGGGGGGAGTTTCTACAAGCAACCATTGAGGAAAAATAGTAGCTCACCTGAAGGACACTGAGGAGGGCAGGACTTTCCCCAGGCTCACAGGGGCTGTTCACAGAAACTCAGTGGCTGACTTGAATGGCTTTAGGATCATCCTGACCTACATAATCAATGCTATAATCCTTCCTTCCTTCCTTCCTTCCTTGGCCATTCCAGTTGTAAATCTCCAAAGCTGGATAACAATGCAATTCAAGCACACATTTCCATTGACAATAGCTCATTCATTTCAGCAACAACTTTCTCCATATGCTCTTCACACCCCTACGTTCAAACCATAAATGAAAATAGGTACCTACCTCCTGTTGGCATCTCCAACAATTTTTGAGTACAGTACTGTCATTTGAATTGAAATATTTCAACCTTACTAGTGGGAGTTACCATCTCCAAAATTTTTACAGCAATTTTCTTTAATCCTAACATATATTTGTCAAACATCTTTTGTTTCCATATTTTGGCCATTCCTACTATTTTATATTACTACCTGTCTGTTTCTAGCTTACACTTAAGCCCTGTTGTTTGGCCCCTTGAATCTAGTAAAATTCTATATATTTTGCTAACTAATTATTTCCTGGTTATATTTTCCTCCTAATACTGTTCAATCAGTTCTTCACATTTCATTAATTCCCTACAACTGCCACATTTTCTTACCCATTTCTGTCCATTTTTTCAATTGTATCATGCTATACCATAATACCTTGCTTCCTTCTTAGTATTGACCTTAATTGATCTTTATTAAATACTTTAGCTCACCAGTCCTTCAGTCTTATTACTTTACTTCTCTCCAGCCTCCTTGTTAATCCTACTTTTAAATTCTCTGGGAATTTCTCCAAATTCACAATTCAAGTTAATGGAGAAATTCCTGGTATGAATTTTTTTTTAAATATATATATATTTACTCCAAATTTCCAGAGTATTACTGCACAATGGATTTTTTTATCTCTTTTATAAACTGTATAAGATTAATTATAATTAAAATTACAAAGTAAAATTTGATTTCCTACTTGATGAATGATATAAGGATCTGATATATTAATGATAAATTATCATGTGAAATCAGGTTGACAAGGGGATTACTGAATGAAAATAAATCTAAAGCTACTTGGGAGAACTTTTGGATTATGTGCTAGTGAAAGATAAAGGAAAACTGCCAGAGCAGGAAACCTTGTCTTTTTGGAAATGAATCTGGGCACATGAAATAACTGAAAAGGGAATAATAATATAATATTTCCTCAAGTCCAGTAGTGAAGGCTGATATCTTTATGTCTATCTCTACTTAAAGCCAGGGCAGCATAAGTATGCTCCTAAGTATGCTCTACTAAGTGCTCCAGTGTGGTGTACTGTACAGTCAAACCTCACATAACGAGTGTTTCGCTTAGCGAAAAACTCGCATAACGAGCAAGTTTTTCTCTAAGCGGTCTGACTCGCATAACGAATTTTTCTCTATGTGAGTCAGACTTTTCCCTAGGGAAAAGAGTTTCTATGGGGAAAACTCGCATAACGATTTTTTTTCACTATGCGAGTTTTCCCCATAGAAACGCTCGTTATGCGGGTTTTTCCATAGGGAAAAGTCCGACTCGCATAGAGAAAAATTCGTTATGCGAATCAGACTCGCATAGCGAATTTTTCGCATAGCGAGCAACCTCTCAGAACGCATTAAATTCATTCTGCGAGGTACGACTGTATCTAGAATTCCATCTAGTGCCAATATCACACACCAGGCAGTGCTCTGGGGCTCAAACTCCTCCTCCCTCTTCGGCATCAGAAAGCTAGCATTCATGGCACACAAGAAATGGCACAAGATATCGTCATAAGGCTCAGAGAGCTCTCTTATCTCTTGGTTGTGGCTGGGCTTTTCTGGCTCCAGAGGCAGGTTATGCTTTACTACCAGATGAAGGATGTGGGCAAGACAATGGGCACTGACAAAACTCACAGTCACTAGAGAAAGCATACTGACACCACACTCTGTGACCATGAATCCCTCCTAAGGGCTTCTGATGCTATGGAGCCAAGAGGAGAACATCTTCCAAGAAAGCAGGGTGATGTTGTCCACTATGTGCTTCCCATCCATCCATCACCTGGCTGCGAAGCAAAGTCCAGCAGAAACCAGGTGACCATTTTTCCTGTCTAGGTTCCCTTTACTGGACTGGGAAAGGGTCTCCTATGGCACTCACCAGTGTGTGTGAAAGTTTTGGTGCCTGCTCCAGTTTGTTCATAGATGTGAAGTGAAGCATACAGTTCCACTGGCTTGGTTAATTGGCCTTTAGGGCCAATCCCCAGGGCCCCAGGGTACAGGGCAGGCGCTACTTTGCGAGACATTATTGAGCAACACAACACAAGGTATGGAAGTAAAGGTACAGCCGAGGAGCAGGCAGAAACTTGCCAACTGGTCCACAAGGAAAAGGCCCTGGAGGTGGTTCTCTCCCTGGCTGAAGGGTTGACTTTCTAAGCCTGCAGCCTATGCATTACCTGGGCCCCTCTTACCTGTCTTCACAGAGCCAAAAGGAAAAAAGGAAACAGGCTGCATCACCATCTGCTCCAGTGAAGGGCAAACTTGGTTCACCACTAATAGGATGACACACACCTCCCACCCACTGGAGACAATGCAATGCCACTGCCACACATTGCCAATGGTATGCAAAACTTGACCACAGCCTTCTCTGCCTGCTGGGGCACAGCATGGATAGGGCTACTGGTAGCACATTGTGACAGCATTGCTCAGGTGACTTAAGTTCTTTCCCGTTCAATTGGGAGCTGCACAGCTTGCAAACAGTAAACCAGCAGTCTGCCTCATCCAACTTAAAAGTGCCTCCAGATGTCGGGGGTCCTCTTGGGGTCATGATGATCAGCAGCAGGTGCTGGCTAATTCTGCCTGACCCCTATCTTAGGCTGCTGGTCTAACTAGAGGACAGAGATTACCTTCATCTCCTCTCCAGCCTCCTTGGCCAACATCCTGAGCGTCACCACTCGCAACCCCAGGGAGATGTGCTCTTCTCGATTAAGTGGGTGCCCAATGCTATCATCTGTTTGCTCCCTGTGAGAAGCAGAAAGCAGAGCCTGTGCAGGAAGGCCCAGAGCCTACACATCTGGAGAAGGATGAGCAGGGCGAGCCAAACTGGGCCCTGGTCCTGCCCACCCATGTCTGTGGGGGAGACCTGCTCCTCTCACCGTACAACCCCTCAGGTACACACCAGAATCTCTCTTCCTCCTGCACACCCTCTTCTTGGCAGATATTGCCCTGGTGCAGACCTCAGCTTGTCACCACCAAGACATGCTCAGTCTGCCATCTCTCCCTAAACCTGACTAAGGGGAAAAGCCAATAAACGAACACTAGGTTGCCCTTGCTTGAAAGCCAGTCATATCCAACTCTAGGTTTTGGTGCTCATCTCTGTTTATAGCTACAGAGCCAGTACTGTCTGCAGATGTTTCCATAGTCATGCGGCAGGCATGACAACACCGGAGTGCACAGACTGCTAGTTACCTTCCCACCAGTGTAGTACCTCTTTATCTACTTGCAATTTCTTGTTGTTGATCTGATAGGGTGGCAGGAGCTGGGACGGAGACAGGAGCTCATTCTGTCATGCAGCACTTGGGTCTTGAACTGCTGACCTGCTGACTTTCCAGTCTTCAAGTTCAGTGTCTTAACCACTAAGCCACCACAGTCCCAATTAAACAAACACTAGCAAGCAACAAAGTGTGCACCCAATACAAAGAGTAACCCACACACCAGTCACCAGACTGACTCTCAGTACAGCCTTAGCAGCAGCAAGCCAAAACTAGCCTAGCAAAAGCTCGCTGCATTAAGGCAAGTCATACACCGAGGGGGGGGGGGGGGGTGTTGGAAAGAATTATAAAAAATATCCAAAATCTCACCAGACCAGGTTCAAAAGTAATAGCAAAAGCTTTTGGATACCCACCCAGCCCTAAAAGTGTAATCTTCCAGGCAAGAAGCATCCTGCCGGCTAGTGAATACAGATTAAAAAGTTAAACATTATCACCCAAGATCTGCACAGGGCCATGAAAGGAGCTTCATTCGGGCATCCCCCGAGTGGAGTTTCTCCATCAAAAATCCTTTCAATCCAGAGTAATCTTTGACACGAAATTATTATTATCACTCAATTCAAAAAGCATGCGTTAACAGTGGTACCTCGCTTAAAGAGCATAATGCTTTCCACGGGATTGCTCTTTGAGCGAGTTTGCTCTTTAAGCGAAACACCATTGGAAGTGACCAATTGTGTGTGTGGGGGGGGGATTGCAAACCCTGATTTATTTGTTAAGTGTGAGTTTTTGGTTGGTTTTAGTTGTTAAGCGAGGCGACCATTCAGAGAAAACTCTGCTCTTTAAGCGAGGTAGTCTCCAAACAAGGCACTCTTTATGCCAGGTTTTACTGTACTGTATTTATTTAGCGTATTGAAACCAAGTTCCAGAAGCTATGCAAACTAACAAGTCAACAGCAAAAGACAGCAGGAAGGACCTTCTCAGGGACTGGGAAGAATACAATAGCAAAGAATGGCCAGCAGCAGCAGATCTCCCTGCCCCAAACACAAGCCTCAAATGATGCACAGAAGAAAACCAGCAGGCTATAACAGTAAATGACAGAATCAATGAAATAGACTCAATAATATTACACAGCAAAAATGCCCAGTGAAACGATAAGGAGGCGTCCTCCCACCCCGACCAGAAGCAGAATAGCAGCAAGTAAACGACAACAACAGAAATGCATCCCTTTCCCCCAGCGCAACTTTATACAACAAACAGTTAAAAACATTTAAACAATATTCTGAATATCAAATTTAATAAATAATACTAAATATCCCATGGGAAAGAGTTAAGCAGTGTAACCTTCCTCTCTTACCTGCACAGGGATAAAACCCTAAACACCACAACCCCAAACTCATAAACAGAATGGGAATCTGGGCAACTTTAACCCCCCCCCCCTACCGCTTTAGTGCTTTGGCAATAGTCCAGGAGTGCAGTCAATCCACAGGGCACGGCAGCAAACACTGTCCAGATCACTGAGAGCCACTCTCTAGACAAAAATATGGAGAGAGAGAAAAAAGGGGGGAATAGAAAGGAAAGGGAGGTAATCCCCTCAAATATCTGTAAGATTAAAAAGATAAAAAACAAAGCAGGGAATCCAAAGGGAGGAGTAATCCAGAAAGTGATCCAAGTGAAGAAGAACAGAAGCAAGATGATAAAAAGAAAAATAACCCACAATGAAGTGGAGGAACAGCAGGAGCAGGGAAGCGAATTCAAAACGGAGGCCAGCTCTCTCTCACCGATTAAACAAGTCTGCCACTAAGCATCAAAAGCACACGCACTGCTGTTTTCTAGCTTCATTTAAAGATTCAAACTCACCCCACCCCACCCAACCATCCAGTACGTTCTTCTAATCTTCAGCGGATGCTTAACAGCCCTCATGAGACTCATGATACTATTTGCTAAAAGGCAATTTTATATGCAAGAGTCAAACAGAGGTAATACACAAGTAAGAAATCAGTGAGATTTGGTAACCGCTGTTTTCTAATCCTAGTTCTTATAGACAAGTGGTGGTGAACCAATGGCACGCGTGCCAGAGGTGGCACTCGGAGCCCTCTCTGTGGGCACCCATGCAGTCACCTCAGCACAGTTCGCCCCACCCCTCTGCCCAACAGCCCAATGGGAGTCCTTTCTCCCCCCACCACACAGTTCACTCCACCCCTCTGTCCAGCAGCCCAATGAGAGCACTTTCTCCTTCCCCCAGCACAGAGTTTGCCCCACCCCTCTGCCCAGCAGCCCAATGGGAGCATTTCTTTCCTTCCCTGTTGTTGTGTTGGCACTTTGTGATAAATAGGTGGGTTTGGGGTTGCAGTTTGGGTACTTGGTCCCTAAAAGGTTCACCATCACTGTTATAGACGCTGTATGTGTTCTTACAAAAAGCCACGAAAGACTTCAAAACCAAAAGAAAGCTCATGTTTCATGGGATTTTTTTCCATCTGAGGTGACTAAAACGTCTCCTTCCTAGTGGTAATCTCTCCTCTGATGGACATAGTTAAGCAAAAAGAAGACAGATGACTGTCAGATGGCTAGCACTCCCTTCTACCTGTCTTCTAATTCAATGGTTCTACAAGCCTCATAGTACGCCTTTCCCCAAGCAGAGAAAGAGAAGAGCTAGAACCAGCAACCTTGCCAACCATAACTATACTCTTGCAGAATTAACCCTCACTGACTCCAGGTGGCAATAATGAAAAAACAGGGGATAAAATTCAGTATGTAGCATGAAAAATAGTAGGAACACCTCAAGTTTTGAATTCTTGGTCAGAAAGAGTTAAGCCAGAGGCAAAAAAGAAAGAACTGACAGGTCTTGGATCCACATTGCAACTCTCCACATACTGTATTTAGGGCCTGTTTACATAGAGGAATTTGGAGTGGTCTATTTCAACAGGAAAAGCTTCTTATCTGTCCTGCTATACATTTTATCTCCACAGTCTATGTGTGTGCATGTGAAAGAAAGACAGGGCGCACACCTGTGAGAACTGAGTCCAATCCACCAATCAGACATATAATGGGGGTCAGTGATGGGATGACAAAAATTCTACTACCACGCCATGACGTCACGGACGTCATGGGCATGGCCAATGGCATGACGTCATGACGTCACGGCTGACGTCATGACGTCATGACGTTGTGGGCGGGGCCAAAATAAAAATAAATAAAAAATAAAAATAAACATACACACACACCCCTCCCTCTCAGCCCACCCACCCAGACACAAATAAATAAATAAAATAAAAACAACCACCCACCCAAAACACAAATAAATTACCCACCCACCCCAAATAAAAACCCCTCGCTTACCTTTCTTGGGACCCGGCACCCCGATTGCTGTCCACAGCCGCCGCCGCCGCCGGAGCTGCCTGCACCCCTGTGGCGTCCTCCTTGGGCCGGTACCTTTTTAGCCCGGCTCCGGCCATGGCGAGGGGCGACGGGCAGCCGCGGCTGCCGCGCCTCCCTGGGCCGTCCCCATGCCGCACCGCCGCCGCCTACAGCTTCCTCCTCCGCAGCGCGCGGCAGCCGAGCTCAAAAGGGACCGACCCAAGAAGGAGTCCACAGGGATTCAGGCAGCAGCAGCTCCGGCGGCGGCGGGCGGCGGCTGTGGACGGCGGGTGCAGGCACCCGGCCCACAGGCGCCCGGCGGAGGCGGCGGCAGCGGTGTACCCCGCCGGGCGTCCCCAGGGCATGGGGCTTGTCAGCAGCGGACGGCCGAGGCAGCCCTCAACGTGCCGCGGGGAGGCGCCCCCCTCAGAGGGCTGCTGCCGCCGCCGCTGCCCTGAAAGTTCTAAATGTTTTGAAAATCGGAGCGAAAATGGCTCTAATTGACTGCGCATGCGCAGAAACTCAATCTGACGCATGTGCAATGCGTCAGATTGAGTTTCTGCGCATGCGCAGTCAATTAGAGCCATTTTCGCTCCGATTTTAATTTTTTTCTTTCTTTCGGTCAGGCGTCCGGAACCGGACGCCCCAAAAGTGGACTTCCCCTCACGGAGAACCCTCCGGGATTGGTCTTACCGGTTCCAGAGATCCGTCTGGAACCGGTGACATCCCATCACTGATGGGGGTCATAGATACATAATACATATAATGCCACTTTTCAGCTTGCCATTATTTCACTCGTAAAGTTTACCTGATTTATTTGTGATTAAATTTACCTGATTGACCCATAAGTTAGGTTTACCCAATTTACTCAAAAGTAAGGAGGCTGCAGTCACAGCTTGAGATTGCTGTTAATGAAGCCATGCGGCTACTGACAGGATACCTTAAACCTACACCAGTTGAGAAGATATACTCCCTTGGTATTGCTCCACCTAGGATCAGGAGCGAAGTAGCAGCAGATGCTGAGAAAACTAAGCAAGAGAATGAACCTCGACACCCTCTGAACGGATGTGAGACTCAAGTTCACTGGCTCTGATCCAGGAAGAGCTTTATGGCAAGAACAAACATTCTTGAGGGTACACAAGAGCAAAACCAAATTAGAAGATGGGAGGAATTTGCTCACTGGGAAAGGAACATCATTAAAGGTGGATATAGCTGAAGATTTCAATCTCCCCATGTCACCTGGAGGACCCTGAATAGGCTGAGGGTTGGAGTCCCTAAAGGCAAGAACATGCTCAATTGGGGACTGGTGGCAGACAACAACACACGGTGTGAATGTGGAGAGACACAGAGTCTGGCCTATTTGCTGATCTGCCGATTGCTGCCAGAAACATCCACCGATGAGGACTTGTGTTTGGGCAACAACAAAGCGAAGAAAGTGGCTTCGTTTTGCCAGTCAGGGTCTGATCAGGACACGAAAGCAGCAGCAGCAGCAGCAGCAGCAGCAGCAGTCATGGCCATCATTCAGTAGGCGGAGATGATTTCCCTGTTCAGTATTTTAGAGGAACTCCAGCATGCAATGGGTTGTTAATGTTCATTCTATCTCGGATTAACCCAGTGGTTCCCAACTTCTTTTGGCCATGCCACACCTAAGCATCTCTAAAAACCTGATGCCCCCCATGTGACATATAATTCTTATTATTGAAAAAATGAGCTCCTATCCATGTGGAGGAAGCCTAAAAGGCCATTCACTATTAATAACTCGTTCTCAAATTGCCCCCTTTAAAAATCAAATTGCCTCCCGGGGGGGGGGTGTGCCCCACTTTGGGAACCATGGGGTTAACCAATAAGAATGTCTTCTGTCTTCCCACCTCCAAGGTCATCTGATAGGGTTTTTATGTATTAACCCTTGTTGTTCAGGTCTCTACCTTTGCTCTTGTCTCTCCTCCTTGCTGTTTTCGCTTTCAAGCAAAAACAAATACAGTATGTCTAAGATCACCATTTTTGTTTGAGCAATGGCAACTTTTATGAAAAGAACTTTTACAAAGCAGAGCATGTTTCTATCTCTCTGAATCAACTGTAAGTAAAGAATACTTTTGTTATGTTTCTAAAACATCATGTGGAGTCTGTTTAATTGCTGGACTAGAGTGGGGAGTAAAAGGCTTGGAGAACTTACAACTCAAACTAAAGCTAATTGTAAATCTGTCCCAGTTTACTGCTGCATAAAAACTTAACATTCCCTTCTTTTGGTTCTTAAATAAAAAGACATAGAGAAACAATAATGGATCTGCCTAGCATGGTACACCTAGAACTGTGCTGTTTTAGTTAGAAAACTAATTTTAAAAATTAGACTTGACAAAAGTATAGGAAGGGGTTTTCCCCATCATCTGTTTTAATGTCACAACCCCTTGCCTATGTTACCATATTGACACCTCTGATAACACCCCTCACTGCTCTATTTGGGGTGAACTAACCATCTACAAATGCAACAGAATGGATAATTAGTGGCATACCAAAATAAATGCAGCTGTAACACTGTTCCAGAGAGTAGCAAGAGAGTAGTAAAAAGAGATGGAATGGAGCACTTTAATTGAAAACATGTGTAAATACCATAAATTAAGTTGACCCATCCCAAACCATATCAACACTGATTGAAATAGTGGACCATATGTCACTGTAGACAGGTTCTACGTCAAAGGAGGCAAGTCATATCAGTCTGGTTCAGGGCCCAATTTAAAGTGCTGGTTATAAAGGGGGGGGGGGAAATCTTATTTTACTCATTTCAATATCTATTATGATTGCCCTGAAATGCTCAACATTATGAAGAAAACATGTTGCATTACTTAACTTTTGCCACATATTTCAAAGAATTGTTTTGATACCAGAGCTGGCTTGTAATAGTCCATGAAGGAGACAAATTTCTCACTGCCAAAGATAAATCTCCCCTGTGGGGCTGACACACAACGAGCAAATGCTTCCTATTATGGTAATCAAGTTGAAAGATCCAGACAGAAGATATTTTTAATTAATAAACTGACAATATTTTCATGAACTTATTTTGTGGCATTTTTCATTCTTTACATGGAAAGTTTACATCCAGCTTGAAACATGCACATTAAAGAAAAGTACTGCATTAAAGGACATAAGCTATACTACTTCCTGCATCAAACCAGACATGCTAGGTCTTCCAAGTCCCACCAAGGAGAGTCCAGTGGAATCACTGGATTGTCAACTCCTAGCAAAGAAATTATCATCTAGGTATCTTGTGATTTATTCTTCTAGTAAAGAATTTAGGAACAGGAGAATCTGACACTGTCATCACCACCTCACAAACTGCACAAGTGTGAACACTCGGATGTCACCACTCTTCACTAATCTGTCTTGAAACAGGCATCCAGGTACTGGGACTACAGCAACTGCCTTTGATAGCTGCATTCTCTGACTCCCAAACTACCACAAACTATCATTCCACAAACTATCATTCCACACACAGAGAATCTATCTGATACTTCATTCCTTGAAGGCCAAGAGGCAGCCCAACCCATGACCCAAAGCAATGACTGGAAAGATCATTTGAAGGGTTACTCCAGACAGGTTCCTGCATTCTTGGAAGTGCCACGGGAGACACTGCTATATCTAGGTGACACCACTGTCTCTCTCTCTCTTTCTGAAACATGGCTCCTTCACAGATCTCCAGAAGTGGATGGCCTTCAAAGACTGTCTCGTCAAACTGCCTACAGAAGCAGGAGATCCAAAGCCAAAACATCCTTGTCAGGTAGACTCCAACCTCTGCTTTAAAAATTCCAAAGTAGGATCCACCACATTATAAGGCCATCCATTTTGCTGTTGAACAACTTTTAGCATCAGAAGGTTCTTCATCAATCATATATTACTAAATTAGAGCGACAGAGTGGTGTATTGCACTTGTTCATCATCAGTCTTCTCTCTTCACCATTTTTGAACTACAATTCAGCATTGTTTGTGTTGGCGAGTGATGAAAAGAATCACAATCCACCGGTCATACATTCTCTACCCCTGTCATAAAGGGAAACTCAGACAAAAGCATATGAATAAGGTGATGTCTCCTCCCATTCATTGTGTACTTTACTAATTCCCTTAGTCTCTACAGCCTTTCCATGGGTTATTTGGGGAATGAGCCCCTGTCTTGCAGGAGTCTGGCAGCAATATGACCCTACACATGAAAGACTGGTGCCCAACACATGGTCCATGTAGCTTTTTCAATGAAAATCACAGCTGGATATTATAATACATTACATTCAAAACATTCATACTTGAAATCTCACATAAACATGGCAGATCTTTAAAAACATCATAAAATATGCTGCAATTAGAATACAATGGCCCAATTCCTAGTCATGTTTACATAAGGGCGCATAATGTGCTACAGTTACCTGATACCTTATCAATTAGTTGCAGCAAGTATTCACAAACACCAATATAATTCCAGTCAATATGAATATATATGGCATATGCAAAAAAAAAAAACCCTCTATACAGTGGTACCTCGCTTAAAGAGCATAATGTGTTCTGCAGGACTGCTCTTTAAGCGAGTTTGCTCTTTAAGCCAAACACCATTGAAAGTGACCAATTGTGGCTTCTGGTGGGGGGGGGGGATTGCGAACCCCGATTTATTTGTTCAGCGAGTTTTTGGTTGGTTTTATTTGTTAAGCGAAGCGAACATTCAGAGAAAATTCTGCTCTTTAAGCAAGTTACTCTTTAAGCGAGGCGCTCTATATGCAAGGCTTGACTGTATTTTAAATGAAATTCAAAGGAGATATGAATGTGTCTACTCTCTCTCTCTCAAATGATCTGATTAAATTTTCCAACTTTCTTATAGTGTTGCAGTATTGCACTTTTTAACCCTCCTCTAATTTCGCTCCCAATTTATCATCTGCTATATAAAAACATCGCTGAGTTTTGTGGTGATTTTTGACATTTCACAAGCTCCTAGCTAGAGCCAATAGTCACATACAGTATTAAAATACTGTCTCTTCAAGGATGAAGTGGAAATGGCTGGTTCTGCCTTCCAGAGCATGTCTAGTATATTGGGCCATCCAACAGTCTCCAACCCATCCCCCCCCCAGCAACTTCACATTAAATATATTCTGCCTAGAGAGCAAAAGCCACAGCCACGCACCCAGCCGCGAGCATTGCAGAACCAATCTGTGGGTGAAGAACCAAGCTGGAATCGTCACGTTGCTACAGCAACAGACTTGCAACCATAAATTGACTACCGGGGGGGGGGGGGGGGGAAATATCTGCTGATGAAAATCTAGAATATGTGCTATCTCAAAGACTGTGCTGACTCTGCAGCCCCTTTGGCATCACAATAGCCCTTATGCAGGCATTCACCCCAGAAATGATTAGGAAAGCGTGAGAGTAAGGGTAAAAATGACCTCACAGCGCACGCCTCCGCGCACGCCTCACCGCCCCCCCCTTTTTCCTGGCCCTGCCGCATCCATCAGTTCCACTACTTTCCACTCAAGGCTCTGTAGCCAGTTTCCTTTCTTCACCTGCCTGCAGAATATGAAAACGGGTGTGATCAGCCCTCAGTGAGGATAATTAGTCACACAGGTTTTTAACGAGTATATAATTAATACAGATTTTTATAGAAGTTAATGAATTCATTAAATGATTTTTAAAGATTCCAACCCCCCCATCTGTTTAATGGCTTTTGATCATTTCCCCTCTCATTTTTAACAACCATTTTCTCCCCATAAACTTAATGTATCATTTTATTTAAAGCTCAAATGTTATGTCTTTTTTAAAAAAATCATAATTCGCTGCAATAAAAGTCAAACTGTAGAGACATTTGTTTGATTATTTATTAAATCTATAACAGACCCTTTTACACACAGAGAGAGGACATGTTGTGTCAGGGTGATTATGAGGTGGGGAAATTGCTTAAACATGTCTTTTGACCCGTTAGGAATCTATTCTAATTACCTGTCTATGAAAGAATGATGAAGCAGAAGTCCTTAAGACAAATACAGTAATACCTTGGATAACGTTTACCTCGGATAACGCTAAAATCGCATGACGTTAAGTAATCTGGGGAAGAGAATTGGATCGAATAACGTTAAGTCCTATGGGATGGATCGGATAACAACCACTAAAGCCTGTGCGGTTACAATGTATCTCTATGGAGCTTTAACGTTATCCGATCCATCCCATAGGATTTTAACATGCATCGGATAACACTAAAAATCGGATAACACCAAGTCTTGTGGAACCAAGTCTTAGCGTTATCCGAGGTATTACTGTAACTTTTTCACAGTACTGTATATGGAAATTCCACAGTTGTGATATTCTTCTTTCCCTTTGGATATGTTCATATTGTCAGAACTCAACCATTTTGTTTAGCTTTCCCCTGATTATTTTAATAGAGGAATGTACTGTTTTACCTCCTATTACGTTTTAAACTTTATGTAGCAGTGTTCATTGTTCAGACTTTTTAAATTGCTGTTTCCTAATTTATCCTGACTGCCAACAGCATACTCTTGTCAAGGACCCCTGATAAGGGCCTTTGAGAAGCCTCCGTGAACGGCATTGTTCTGAAATCACCATTCTGAAATAACTGTACAAAAATAAATCTGGAGAAGCACCATATCACACATTCCTCTGAAGGCCTGGACCATTTCAAATCACCTAGTCTAGAGATTCTCAACCTGAAGCCCACGGGCCGAATGCGGCCCACAGCACTATTTCATGTATCCCCTACCCCCAGCACCACACCAGGAAGTGCCATCTGGTGGAGGAAGGGCAAAATGGCCATCCAGCCCCCGAAGCTATCTGAGGGAGTGTGACCCAATGGCCCCCGGCTTTAAAAGGTTGAGAACTCCTAGTCCTTGGATTTTCTTGTCCCCTGGAGAGTCAATCTGTAAAACAATCCAAATTATAAGGTTGGTATTAACCTCTATATCAGCATTCAGGGCAAGCATGTTCTCCTAGCACAATCCAAGCCTGTTTTGCGTGTTTATGCTTTGCTGTCCGAAAAGCATCAGATGCCGAACACATGACTACTAGAAATAACCATGTGATGACACAAATAAAGAGTCTGCAAATTCATCTCTCTCTTGGAACAAAGAAACAGTGTACCATCACATTCCCCTACACACTGATACACAAACCATATTATGGAGATCATGAATGCCAGGTTTCAGAGTGTCATCTTTATCAACAGAACTAGCAGAACTTTTGTTCTGCTTTCTACCCCATAAACCGATTGGATAACTCTCTTGTGTCACTTTAATTTTGATTGGAATCTCAATAGGCAACCTGAAATCTACCATCCGGATAAGCACTTGAGCACCTGGTACTTAACATTCAGTTCAGCGCAAATTAAGTATCAGATGTATACTTTGAGTTTTACAAGTACAAATTTGCATAAGACATCTTTCATTTGATCTGACTGCATGAAAAATGTTTCCTAAGTGTCAGTGGCAAGCATTAGATGCTTTGAAACATGAAAAATAAGGATGGAGGCAAGACCTACAAGAAAAAATAAAGGTGACATATGAGAAACCTGGAGGGAAGTTATCTGTCAGAAAGTGGGGGAAGTGGCTGGTAGTGAATGCCGTTTCTGAGATGTGCAGTTAGTGACCCGGTTTGGGACCCATTTTCTGCTAGCTTGGGATGCCTACATGAATTATTAAGAAGACAGCCATTTTACTGGTCAGCATGTTTGAAGCACAAAATTAGATAAGCATATTAAAATTTTCATCTGGTGCCAAAAGAGGTTAATAAAGCACACAACATAGCAAATGCTTCTCTTCAAAGTCAGTACGAAATGGCTGGAATTGTGAGGATGCTATTACACATGAATACAAACTCAAGTCACAACTTATGAGGAACTGCTTGTACTTAAAAATAGCACAAGGAGAAGAAGCCCATACATGGTATAAAATACCTTTCATTGCAGCCATAAGCCAAGTTTACACGAGGAATGATATCAGAGGCAAGATAAACAACGTGAAGCAAAAAAACAGACAACAGAATAGGCAGGCTTGTATACAATCAAGTACAGCTGATGTGAGATTTATTCAATACTGAACTATAATGCTGAATTGAACTATTTATGGTAAAAACAAAGTGTGTTGAAGGTGGCATTTCCTACTGAACTTACCTGTCACAAATGAAAGGACATTTCTGTCATTCCTACAAATATTAGACCCAATAAAACAACTCTGACATCCGATTTCGTTAGTATGCTCCAATGCAGTAAGATGTTATCTACATATGTCCATATAGGAGGGAAAAGGCCTTGGAGACCGCTCAGTGGGAGATGGAGGACTATTTGCCCATTCATAGGAGTATAAGCATTTTTGATGGCATGATAACAAAAATAATCTTTTTGTCTATTACTCTTACATGTTGAACTTGGGTGGCCCACTGCTACTCTAACTTAAAACATAAGAGGTTTACATATTTATTTATTACACTTTTTCGTGTCTATTCCATCTGGCAGCGACTCTTCATAGTTTCAAACTGAGATTTTCTCATCTCTTCCATCAAAGATCCTTTAACTCAAACTTTAAAAGATCCTTTAACCTACACCAGGGGTGCCCAAACTTTTCAGGCCGCAGGCCAATCATGTGGTTCAGGGAGCCGGTTGCTATGACCCAGGGGCCGGATGCAGCCCGATGCCAATTCATCTGGCCTGCTAAGCCCTCATTACTCCTTGAAGCAGAAGTACGGGCATGCATTACTTCCGCTTCCAGGAGCGACAAGGGCTTTGGGAACCGGATGAATTGGCATCAGGGGCCACATCTGGCCCCCAGGCCGTAGTTTGGGCACCACTGACCTACACCAACAGCCAGGAAAGAAGAAGCCAGGGCTGGTTGAGGACTTTGCCGACCCTCCCCCTGTGCCGACACCAACGGCCAGGGAAGACGAAGCCAGGGCTGGTTGAGAACTTCGCCACCCCTCCCCCTGAACTCCCGCCAAAGTATCGTATCGTATCGTATCATATTGTATGGACCGGATACAGGCTCCGATGCCAATTCATCCATCATCACTCCTGGAAGTGGAAGTAAAGCATGGCCATATGGGCACGTTTTACTTCCGCTTCTGGGAGCGACAAGGGAGCTTCTGGGGCCATAGTTTGGGCACCCTTGCTTCAGAGCAATCACAACAGCAATCGTGGTGGTCTCAACTCTGAATCTCACTGGTGTTGGCAAGTAGCTTACCGAACAAGAAGCAAACTGCTTTGGCGGTTGTGCTATGTTGAATTGCACCAAGGTTCCCTAGCTTGCAGACTGTATGTATCACTACAATTTACCAACTTCTTAAAGGCTATATAAGGCGGAAATTGGTAAAGGCGGGAGGGAAGGAAGAGTTATTCGTCACCCAACAATTGAGTTCTAAATGCTTCTCTACTTCCCTAGTTATGACTCAAAATGGAATTACTGAAACAGACTGCTTATCTATGTCCAAATAAAATCTGCAGTGAGTGACACACATATATACAGTTTATGCTATTTGTACAGAGTAGAGAGTATTGCCAACAGACTCATAGACAGCTGAGAGTCTCCAGGGCTTTCAAAAGATTGCTACTTGGTCACTATGAGTTAGATTATTCCTGCCCCTTGTAACGAAGCTCATTCCTTCTGTACCGCATGGCAGCCTTTAAAGTATTTGGTGCATTACAGCTGGGCATTCCCCAATGTTACTGGATACAGTTTGCCCTGCCATGTGTTATTTATAGTGAACTTCCAGTTTGTCAGAATCATGGTCTTACTGAGTTAAAGAAAAGTTCTTCGGAAAAGAAAATAACCAGACAAACATGAAAATTAAGAAATGAAGCCTGGAGAGCTGTGTTTTCAGTAGAAAAACAGGATGTGAAGGTGTAAAATGGCTTCCCTCCTTCTTTCAATGCTTTTATTCAACATGGGGTACCTGTGGAAAGCTTTGCTGTAACAGTACCAGTCACGCGTAGACAAGCTACCTCTTTCCTAGGTGGTCTAAGGGATCATCTTAGAAGAGAGGCTCTCAACTTTTTCAAGTCAGGGGCCAGGTCACGCCCTCTCAGTCAACTTCGAGGGCCGGACGGCCATTTTGTCCTGCCTGCACAGCGGGCTGGCCATTTTGTCCCAACAGTTTCAAAGGGGCAGCCACTTTGTTTCTTGAATGCCCTTGGAGGGGAAGCACATGAAACAGTGCTGCAGGCCGGATCCAGCCCACAGAACTTAAGTTGGAAACCCCTGTCTTAGAAGTTTAGAACAGTTAAATACAGGAGTTAGTCTTTAAGGTGCCACAACATTTTGTCTTTTTGTTGTTGTTCTATTTTATTCACTCTCAGATATCTTAGAAGTTTGTCTCTTTCATCAATTCACTGATCATGGACTGTTTGGCACTGATTTTATTAAGTATTCCCAGAGATAATGCAAAGTTGATGTTTAAAAGCTGCCTTATATTATTTCAGACCACTGGTCATCTTGCTCCCAGTCTGACCAGGTTATCCTGCTATGGTAATAGAGTAAACCGTACTGCTAGAGACCCAGCTTTGATTGTCAGGTGGCATTTAACTAACCCGACAACCCTGAGGACTAATGGCTTTGGTTGGTGAAGTCCACAGGGTCCCTCAATGGATTAAATCCCACTTGAATCCATCTTGATGGAAGACAGCAGCTTCATCAATACTGGTCAGGGGGTGATGAGGAGGACTTTGCGTGCCAAAATGTCTCGGGACCAGAAAGTAACTTGTGGTACAGGTGTCACACCGCAGAAGGCAAATGAAAGACTACTGCATTATATTCTCAGGACAATCTTCATGGCTGATCACCAATAGGATAGCCAGTATTCGGAACTGGATACAGCACTTGAAGAAGAAGAAGGAGGAGGAGGAGGAGGAGGAGGAGGAGGAGGTTATCTTGCTAAGTAGCCTATACTCAGATTAGCAAAGGTTCTTCAGAGTTTCAGACAGCCTTAACTGGACTTGCCAGGGATAAATCTGGAACTTTTTTTGTGTGCAATATATGTGATCTATCACCGAATTACTGTATTAGGGAATGGCATTCATGTCCAAATGCTAGCCGGTCAGTGGACCAATGAAACATATTTGTTAGGTAACATAAAACTTATATGGTTTGAACATCATCATTGTCACTGGGCTGATTTCCCCCATTTTGCCAGAATCACATTGTAGGATCTTGTGGGTGCGCATCACACTTCTGCAAAAGAACTCTATAGTTCCCAGTTCACCAAACATACAGTACACCAGAAGAGTAGCGTGCCTTGGCGGGGCCCCGTATAAAAATTTGTTTGGGGGCCCTTAGGAAGGGTAAAGATTTGTTTTGCTTACGCACGTTGGGGCCCCCCGTGGCCCGGGGCCCCCGTATAATTGATACGGCAGATACGGTGGTAGCTACGCCTCTGCAGTACACACAACAAATGTGAGCTTGCAGACAAATGTGAGTGAATGAAGACCACAAAGGAGAATATTCCTCTTAAAGGTAAAGGTTTCCCTAGCTAGAAAGCCAGTTGTATCCGACTCTAGGGGTCAGTGCTCATCTCTTTTTCTAAGCCGAAGAGCCAGCACTGTCTGCTTCTGCAGACATTTCCATGGTCATGTGGCAGGCATGACTAGACACCGGAGCGCACGGAACTCTGTTACCTTCCCACCGAAGTGGTCCCTATTTATCTACTTGCAATTTCTTGCTTTCGAACTGCATAGATGATAATATGCAAGACGAGGCCTCCAGAGACTTGGGTTCAATTCCACATCCAGCCTTAGAAGCTTACTGAGGGACGGGAATGATAAACCACTTCTTGAGCATCATACATCCTTTGAAATTCCTGAAGCAACTTGGTGGCAAATTGCAACAGAAAGCTATTGAAGTTACAATGCACCAGCCACAGTCCCTAAACCCTTGGCAGGTAGCACATAGTTCAGTGAACAGAGACCATTTTACTCAGGAGACAAACAAAAGGGCATGCCATTAAGAGGGCAGGGAAATTGTGGCTTCTATGTATAACAGCCGAAGTGTCTTCCACACCTGCCCAACAAAACTTCTCTGCAATACACAGCAACATTAGTGAATCAACCTTTCTTCTACCAATTAATTTTTTGGGAATAGTAGCCGTGTTAGTCTGTGTTTCAAGCCTATCAGAGAGTAAAGAAAAACATTGTGGCACTTTAACCGTTGTATTTTTGTGTCTCCTACACACACACTATGAGAACAGGGGCAGAGGCAGGCTCTGCTTATAAGCATACCCATGGTGTTAAAACTCTCTGATGCTGAACAATAAGGCACATGATTCCATTATTCCTCATGCTGACCAGGCACTTGGAGTCCTTTCTGCCTTCCCAATCTACAGAGTCTACAGAACAGAGCAAGCACTGCAGACAGAGCTCCTTTCCAGCTCTCTGAAATAGGGAGTGCGCATTGCCACTACATCCCATCTGGAGATACAAAAAGCCACAGATATGATTGTTGAAATCTGCCTTCTGATGTATGGATGTCATGCCACTAACAAGCCATGGTTGTTTAACCAGCCACAAAACCATGATCAGAATCCAGGGCCTACTCTTTGCTAATAGATTCTGGTTTGTTGAAGCAGGACATGCTCTACCATTTAAGCGCATAGCTGTGGCTTTGCCCCTGCCACAGACTGATTTCCTGACTTTACCAGGTCCCAGCTGTAGGAGCTAAAGCAGCCCTTGCTACCTGTTGGATTCTTCATGTAAGGGAAGGGACCTCACGGGTAGTACAAGCAGAAATGTGTAGGGCTTTACCTTCTATGACCCCAAACTCCTCATCCTTGTTACTTCTGCTTTGCCTGGCCTTACTGAATAAATTAGAATTCAAACTGCATTGAAAAGCAAAGATCAGTGTTAACTCAGGTTATAGAAAATATTCACCAGTCACTGGAAAAAAAAAATACTCAGGAACAATGAAGTGGACAAGGTCATCTGGATGAGGCAGCAGAAAAAAATGCAGCATGGAAAGAAGGAATTCAAATTAGCTGGGGGTACACTAGCCTTCTATATAATGGAGCCATGGGACTCCTTGAGCCTCAATTCTGACTCTTTCAGCCTGTTTTGAACAATAAAGAAGACTGGAATGTTATGGCAACAACTCCAAAGCAGCAGATATTTAAAGCTTGTTTTCTTTCTGGGAGTATCTGAGGAAAAAACAAGTCTGATTGTAATGTCAAACAGCCTTTTCTACCACTCCTTGCACCACTCCACCTTAAGTTTGTGCTAGATGCACGGCGTCTGTTGCTCAGAGTGGTAAGACTATTACCCAACAGGGAGGGATAACTGAGCCACTCCTTACGGCATGTTTTTGTTCAAATTATAAACAGACTCCTAAATTAATCCACTTTCAAGTGGAAGAATTCTTGCAGGAAGGCTATTACAATGGCAGAAAGGAAGGGTTCTTAACTTTGAAATATTATACAGAGGGTGCCAAAAAATGTATGCACATTTTAACAGATGTTATCTACGTCTTACTTTTTGAAGTTGAATTGAATTACAGTATCAATGTGTAATATGATGTTTGCTGAAAAGAATGAATGCTGGTGTCACCATGTCACAGGGAGGGCAATGAAAGAAATCGGCAGCACAGCTGTCATTTGAGGAGCGCAAGACCATTTTGAAGAACATGTGGTTGAGTTTCCCACACACACACACACATCCTCCTGACTTAGCACTTCTACCTATGCTTGACTTCTGCTTGACTTCTACCTGCTTGAGTTCTACCTATGGGGGACTTTAAAGGATGTGGTATACCACAGAAAACTGGGTAGACTGGTGGTACTTCAGGAAGGAATTGAAATGGTATGCACAGCGATACAAGTGGACACTTTGGTCAACATTGCTCAAGCAGTACAAGTGTCTGGATGCTGATGGTAACACTTTGAGCACCTCTTGTAATTACAGAAGTCAAAAGTGGCTTGTATTCATCTTTTGTTATTGGTAGATACTGAGTATAATACATTTTTTTCTTACAATTTCTACACATTTTTGGCAGCCTGTGTATTTACATTTATGTATTAACATGGAATAGAATGTAACACTTTCTTAGAAATCTATTAACGGAACAGTCTAGATGTCATACTCTTACTGTTCAGTGCTATGGCCAGTATTTTCTGAATTACTTTGCAATTTTTTAGAAAGGTATAAATAGTTCTGTGGTCCAAGAGAAAACAACAAAATAAAGAGATTTTGCCCCTAAATTTGTTACCTACATGTTACTGTTGTTTTGCCATGGAAAATAAAATATTCAGACATTTAGAAATCTTGAGCATGTTGGTCTTACATTAAGCCACTCCAACCCTTAGCCTGTTCACAATCCCCCAAGTGACGGAAGGGAAGTCGAGTTCTTTTGCTATATCCTCCTTTCATGTTGTTCCTTGTCTAGTGAGCTACTTCATCCATCTTCTAATTTCATCTTGCTCTCGTGTATCCTCAAGAATGTATGCTTTTTTCCATAAAGCTCTTCCTGGATCTGAGCTGGCTGACTTGAGAAGCTTGATGTTGAGGGTCATTTTCTTGCTTAGTTCTCTCAGCATCTGCTGCTACTTATCTTAGGTGGAGTGATACAAACAAGAGTGTATATTCACATCCACTCAGTAATACAGTAATACCTCGGATAACGATTGCATCGGATAACGCTAGAATCGGATAACGATGCAAGTTTTTTGTCCGATGCAATCATCTGCGGGGGTGGGGGTGGATTGGGTAGAACATCTACCCAATCCACCACCACCCGCAGCGATGGATCACTGCGGTTGGGGGTGGATTGGGTAGCCCAATCCACCACCACCACCATCTCTGCGACTGCAGTAGGGTCGGGGGAAAGGTGCGCGCCTTTTCCCCGACCCTACTGCAGTCGCAGCAATGGATCGCTGCGGTTAGGGGTGGATTGGGCTACTCAATCCACACACACACCCCGCGTGGAGGTTTTCGGCCAAGACAAGCCGAGCGCGGCTTGTCTTGTGTGCTCTTTAAGCGAGTTACTCTTTAAGCGAGGCGCTCTTTATGCAAGGTTCGACTACCGGTAAGTGTAAACTAGTAACTGCACAACTGTAATTTCATTCAGCCTATGATCTCCATCTTGGAAGCTAGTCTAGCTGTAGACAATGGCCACAACACCCAGACAAAGATAAGAGGTTACTGTATTTCACCACCACCACCACTAATTCTTTAAATACCATTTAGCATGATAAAGCATTCTAGAAACCTCAGAAAATCCACACTCTTCAGCTGGATTTTGGTTTGGCATTTTGGGATCACCCAACTTTGAATTCTGTTATACCAATTAACCATAACTTGGCCTAACACTTTAATTTTTTAAAATCAAATCATTACATGTAATTCTTTTCACTTTACAACTTTTTTTTTACTTTAATAATGGCAATGTAGTCATTTAGTCAGCATACACTTTCTTGTTAGACACATTGTGTTATGATTTTATTACGCCATCTCAGAGTGATATTCCTGAGGCTGGCAGGAATATACTACGAGTTCTAATTACATTTTAAAAATTTAGAGCAAAACCCAGTAAACCCTCCTGTGACACAAGCTTGCCCTGAACTCATGCTTATCTCGGCCTAGTTCTTGCTATGGCTGACCAGGTGGGACTTTCACCACTGAATGATTCCCACAAAGAAAGAGAAAATCCTACACATCAACCAGCTCATTGTGCGTGACAAAGCTAAGCTACAACTCTTCTCCTTTTTTGTGAGACTTGGGGTTTTGTGTGTGTTTTGTTTGTTTGTTTTGTGGTTTGGTGGGATATAGAAGAGGACTGATCACACAAGCCCACACCTTGGCCATTCTTCTGAAAAGCAAGTCGGGGAGACACCTTGTTTTAAGCCCCAAGTAGCTTCACAATGAGAACTTCGTTACACCTCCTCGGACAACACTCTCTAATCCACAACCTGGGCACCACCTTGTTTTGTTTAATTCATTCTACTATGCGGAGCGGTTCAGGTTCAAAGGTCTTGAGAGGCTTTTAGGTCCGAAAGCAAGTTAAACATTGCTCCAAATTAAACATTGCGCACAGCCCTACATGTTAAACTGGAAGCAAACTTCAGCAAGAAGTGTTTCAGAACTTCATGCAGGTGTTTTATTAAACAGGTGCCTACCTAAAGTTTTCACAACTTCTCAATGGGGATCTCATTTTGACTTCTGAAGTTTCACTTATACACTCTTCTGGAACAGATGCAGAATAAAATGATATAAGCAAAGCCTGCTGAAAACAATTTAGCTGGATTACTTCTGCTGCTTTAAGCACTGGCTACGCTGCATAAAACACAAACAGTGAAAAGTCTTGTGACATCTTACCTTAAAGCAGGTGTTCTCAACCTTTTAAAGCCAGGGGGGCCATTGGGTCACGCTCCCTCAGGCTGCGTTGGGGGCCGGACAGCCATTTTGCCCTTCCTCCACCACGTGGCACTTCCTAGTGTGGTGGAGGCAGTCCACAGGTTGAGAATCCCTGCCTTAAGAGATGAGTGTGTTTTATTTGCAATAAGCATTTTGAGGACTGTTGGCCACATTTTTTTCAGAGGCAATCTGAAACAATAGGCTTCAATCCAAAAAATTATTTTGCCAAAAAAGAAATCTTACATTTTCACAAGACATTTTGTTATTTTTGCTGTAACAGATGAACATGGTGATCTCCTTAAAGTGCTTACACCTCTACCCAATCATACCTGTCTAACAACCATTTCAAGGGAAACGGAACTCTTGATATGCACGTACTGCACTCAGATGTACTGGAAGCATAGGTAAGAACTTCTTAAACCCTGCATTAAGTAATACAGGTAAGCACAAACAACCTCTAAGCATGACTAAATAATTCAGTTAGAAGCCTTGTTAACTTCACAACAGAGACCACTACTGTATTCCTGATCACTATGTATGGGGGTGAAAGTTGGCCAAAAAAAATGATTTGTTTCAAATATGGTGCTGACAGAGAGCTCTGCAAATACCACAGACTGCCAGAAAGAGGAACAAATGGATCTTAGAGCAAATGAAGCTTTAACTATTTCTGGAAGGGGGGGGGGAATGGTGAAACGGAGGATGTGCTACTTTGGACACATCATGAGAAAGCAAGATTCTCAGGAAAGGACAATAATACAGGGCTGGGAAAGGATGAAGGCAGCAAGGAAAGCAGGAAATTAAATACAAAATGGGTTGAGTCTCTAAAGGAACCCACAGGCTACAACTTACAAGAGCTGTAAAGTAAATAAGCAATTTATTAACTGATTAGTCTTATGACCTTATCAATAACATAAGAGAATTAAAATCTGTGCAATACAGTGGAGTGCAATGAAATATACAATAAAGAATACAGTGGTACCTTGCTTAAAGAGCATAATGTGTTCCACAGGATTCCTCTTTATGTGAGTTCGCTCTTTAAGCGAAACACCATTGAAAGTGACCAATTGTGACTTGGGGGGGGGATTGATTGTGACCTCCGATTTAGTTGTTAAGTGAGTTTCTGGTTGGTTTTATTTGTTAAGCGAAGCGAACGTTCAGAGAAAATTCTGCTCTTTAAGCAAGTTCCTCTTTAAGCGAGGCGTTCATTATGTGAGGTTTGACTGTACAAGAAAAATACAATACATACATACCTAAGCTACCATATATACTCGAGTATAAGCCAAGTTCTTTAGCCCCAAAAATGTACCCCAAAAAGGGGACTCGGCTTATGCTCGTGGTCAATGACCACAAGGGGCCCAGAACCATGCCCGATTGAGATATGTCAACAATCTAATTAATTTTACCATATTTTCATGTGTTTTGATTATAGCAACTCACTAGCAGCTGCTGCATTTCCCACCCTTGGCTTATACTCGGGTCAATCTATTTTCCTGGGTTTTCAGGTCAAAATTAGGTACCTTGGCTTATATTCAGGTCAGCTTATACTCGAGTATATACAATACTTTAAAAAGAAATGTAAACTGAAGAAGAGGTGTAGATGACATAACATTTTGGAGAGCTCTTATTTATAGGGTTGCCATAAGCTAGAGGCAACATGAAAGCATGTAACAACAATACTTCAGAACACTGATAGAAAAAAGAAATTTTGATTCTGCTAAAATTTGTTGTGAGAAAGACAACCAAAGAATGATCCATCACTTCTATCCTTCCACTTGCAGACAAATAGCTTTCAATTTGGGCCCGCCTTTGGCAACCAACTGATTATTGAAGAAATGACCTTTTGACAGACTTGTACTGTGCTTTTAAAAATATTGATGTATATTACAAATTATTTTAAGCTGAACTGCATTTTAATACTACAATTAATTAATAGGCTGAAGGTTGGAGTCCCTAAATGTAAGACCAACATGCTTAAGTGGGGGCTGCTGGCGGACAACACGTGGTGTGAATTTGGAGAGATACAGGATCCGGTCTTCTGTTACAGCCAGAAGCATCCTCCGATGAGAACTTAAGTTTGGCCAACGACAAAGCCAAAAAAGTGGCTTCATTTTGGCAGGCCAGGGTTTGATTGGGACACAAAAGAATTGAGAATTAAACTGCATTTCAATGTGATAAGCTTCTGCAAGTTCTTACCCCAAGTTGTTTGTTTAAATCTATTTTATTTGTATCTGTTGTTATCTTGCTTTGAAGTGCATATTTTGGGGAGGAAAAGTGGAATGGCATGTCTGGATTGTTTCCCTTCTCCTGCTGTGTTTGCTGGACTGCTTCTCAGGCATGGCCCGTAGTGTGTATCTCTATACCGAAGGAGGGAAAGCAGAGACAAGCATGCAAAGCAAAGCAGAAGCAAAGCAATCACTCTTATATACCACCCCATAGCACTTAGTGCACTCACTCTCTGGGTGCCCACCCCTGCCATCTACTGCCTCATTGTCTTTACCCCCCTCCCACATAGAGAGCCTTTCCTGTCCACACAAGATTTAGAACTCAGCCCAACTAGGGTTCTCAATCCCAGGATGAATCTCTTCTGGCTTAAAAGTCTCATCTATACAGAGAGGGCAATGGAAGGAGAAAGTGTAAGTATACCCATCGTCACTCCTTTTTATGATTTTTTAAAATATGTATTTTTTACGATGAGCTACAACTCTAAAGATGTAGGGTGTGACTAGGAGCCCTTGTGGTGCAGTGGTTAACCTGCTGTACTGGAACCAAAAGGTTGTGAGTTTGGTCCTGACCAGGACTGAAGGTTGACTCAGCTTTCCATCCTTCCAAGGTCGGTAAAATGAGTACCCAGCATGTTTGGGGCAGAATGCTAATTAACTTGTGGATCACCCAAAGAGTGCACTAAGCGCTATGGAGTGGCATAGAAGTACGATTGCTTTTGCTTTTGATTTGAGTGGAATAGTGCTGGATATTTTTTTAACAGTGGTAGAGGGGATATAGCCCTCTATGTTTCCTCCTGTCAGTCCCTCTATGGCAGGGATTCTCAACCTGTGGCCTGTGGGCCAGAAATGGGCCATGACATAATTTCATGTAGCCCTCCCTCTCCCTCCACCACACCAGGAAGGGCAAAATGGACATCCGGCCCCCAAAGCTGTCTGCGGGAGCGTGACCTGGCCCCCACCTCTAATAGCTTGAGAACTGCTCTATGGGAAGCAGAGGTAAACTGGAATTTTTTTTTAAAATGATTATTGGTAATTGACATATGATTTAATTGGTTTTCCAACCAAGTGACATAGCATGCCACTTTGGTTCAACATCAGCAGTGCCAGAAACGAAACTAAAACAGAGTGATCCTACCTGTGCTTAAAACAAACAAACAAACAAACTCAGTAGCCTCTGCCAGTGACCCAAAAAGGTGTGGGTAACTGCAGAAAAGAATCAGGCTAGTCTGCAATCACCAGTACATTGTTTAGCTGCTGGAAAACATCTCACATCTGACTGTGCCGAAAGAAGACCAACAAGCAAGATAAAGTATCATCTGATCATACCGTCAGATCCCTGAAAGTGTGTGTTCATTGCAATGAATACTATTAACCTTCTCAGGCTAGCAAACTGAAGTAACAATGGTTAAGGGTAATTGATTCCCCACCCATGCCCAGAATAGCTGGTTTCTGTTGCAAACACTCTCAGTCTTCAATGTATGCATACAATTACACCTTTATTTTAGTTTAATGAGGCTTCTCTGAAACGGAGCTGGTTGGGGTGGGAGGGTGGGGGGTTGTACCCTACGAATGAAGCCACTCCACACCTAGGCTACTACAGAACTTCTTTCTCCTTGACTGTTCAATCCTCTCTAACTTTGGCTGTAGGTGGTTGTTGTTGTTGTTGTTGCTACATTCCATCAAGTTGTCTACAACATATATGACAACTCTGTGAATGAAAGAACTCAAAACAACTGTCCTCAAAAGCCTTCCTTCTCCTCCTCCTCCTCCTCCTCCTCCTCCTTCCGTGTCTAAGCCAGACGTGAAATTGCCAAAACGAAGCCACCTTTGGGGAGTTTGTTTCTGCAGAAAATCCCTGCTAAACTACTGTAATCTCAAGCCTGTGATTTCTTTAGGAAATCAGTCCATCTCATATTTGGTTTTCCTCTTTTCCTGGTGCTTTCAACCTTACCTTGCATTATCATCCTTTCCTGAGAATCTTGGCTTTTCAGCAAAGCTCTCTACCTGCACCATATTTCAAGTGAATTAATCCCCCCCCTCAGCTTTCTTCACTGAGTGTGGATTATATTGTCTTGGTCTCCAATAACACATCCTTACACTTGATGAACTTTTCCAATTCCTTCATTACTGCCTGTCCCAGTCTCAATCGTCTTCTGATTTCTTGGCTGAAGTCCTCATTTGAATTGATGACTGAAACAAGGTACCATATTTGCTGGTATATAAGACACATATAAGGAATATCAGAAACAAGTCTACTTCTGTTTCATTGATGATTACACCAAGGCCTTTGACTGTGTGGACCACAACAAAATGTGGCAAGTAATTAAAGATATGGGAATACCAGAGCACCTTATATGCCTCATGAGAAATCTGTACATGAATCAAGAAGCAACAGTTAGGGCAGAATATGGAAGGACGGAGTGGTTTGGAATAGGAAAAGGAGTAAGACAAGGGTGCATTTTGTCATCCTATTTATTCAACTTATACACAGAGCACATAATGCGCAATGCAGGGTTGGATGAATCACAAGTTGGGATCAAAATTGCTGGGAGAAACATCAACAACTTGAGATATGCAGATGATACAAGCCTAATGGTAGAAAGCGAGGAAGACCTAAAGAAGCTGCTGCTTAGGTTGAAAGAAGAGAGTGTAAAAGCTGGCTTGAGACTCAACATCAAGAAAACCAAGATCATGGCCACAGGCCCTCTCAGTCCCTGGAAAATAGATGGGGAAGAAGTAGAAGCAGTGACAGATTTTACCTTCCTAGGATCCAAGATCACTGCAGATGGGGATTGCAGCCACGAAATAAAAAGGCGACTGATTCTTGGGAGGCAAGCAATGAGAAACCTGGGGAGCATAATAGTGAAAAGTAGAGACATCAAATTGCAAACAAAATTTGTATAGTCAAAGCAATGGTATTCCCTGTGGCAATGTATGGTTGTGAGAGCTGGACCATTAGGAAAGCTGAGCGCAGAAGAATTGATGCCTTTGAGATGTGGTGTTGGAGGAGAGTTTTGAGAGTCCCCTGGACAGCAAGGAGAACAAATAGGTCAATCTTGGAAGAAATCATCCCTGACTGCTCCTTAGAAGGTCAAATAGTAAAGATGAAACTAAAATACTTTGGACATCAAATGAGAAGAGAAGATTCACTTGAGAAAGCCTTGATGCTGGGAAAGGTGGAGGGCAAAAGAAGAAGGGGATGGCCAAAAATGAGATGGTTAGATGGTATTGTAGAGACAATGGGCACAGAGCTGAGCGAGTTGAGGAGGAGGGTGGAGGACAGGAGTGCCTGGTGGACAGTGGGGTCCATGGGGTCGGAATCGACTGTGCGACTGAACAAAAAAAAAGACGCATCCCTGTTATTACCAAAATAGCCCACCATAGGCCACCATATACGGTACAAGACACACACCATTTTTCCAGTGCATTTTAAGGAGGGAAGAGTGGGTCTTATATGCCAGCAAATAAGGTATACAAAATCATTCACTATCTCAGTTTCTTTGTTGTCAACGTGAAAGTTGCGGAGTTCTTCTGTAGTGATAATTTTTGTTTTCTTAATGTTCTATGGCTATATGCTTTGGCACATCCCCCTTTCACTTTCATTAAAAATCATTGCTGTTTCCTGTCAGTCAAGATGAAATCACCTGCACATCTTATTGATGTTTCTTCCACCAATCTTCACTCTGAATTTAGTCCAGTTTTCTGTAAGGTATGTTCCATATCCAGATTGAAGAAGGGGATAAAAGGCATCCTTGTCTGAAATGTTTGCCTATCGGAAACCATCCTGTCTCTCCTAATGGTAGCTGCTTGCCCACAATACAGGTAGTGCAACAGGACAATCAAGTGCGCACCCATTTCTTTCTGAATAACCCATAGTTTCTCATGATCCACACAGTCAAAGGCTTTGTTGTAGTCTATAATGCACCAGCAGATTTTCTTCTGAAATTTCCCTGGCCAGTGGATATTTGCCATATTATCTCAAGTGCTTCTTCCTTTATTGAATACAGCTTGAACATCAGGCATTTCCTGCTCCGTATAAGGTAAAAGCCTTTGCTTGTATGGAAAATTAAATCAATGGCTTTATACTTACTGCTTTACTTAGCATCTCCTCTCCTATGGACTGGAATGTATATTGAAAGTTGCCAGTGTGTGGGCCATTATTGGAAACTGAGAATTAACAGCTGGCCCTCAAAGGACACCGTCCATCCGGCCTCCCAGGGCTTCCTATCCGCAAAAGCAGCTGCATAGCCAGCCCATAATTCAGCAAAAGGAAGTCTCGCCCTCCATTCAAAAACAAAACATCTTGATAAGAAGAAGAAAAAACAGCACACTTCATAGACAGTAAGCAAAACTAGCTGGTTAGCAGTGAAGCAAAATACTTCCAGAGGAGTTAGGAAGATGGAGATAACTAGGAAAGATGGGTTGCTGAGGCACATACAGGCATAGAGATACATACTGTATACACTAAACACATATAGAAATGAAGAAGTCACGTTTGACTTCTGCAATTACAAAAGGTGCTCAAAGTGGTTACCATTAGTGCCCAGACACTTCTGATTATAGTGAACTACTGGTTGAGCAACGTTGACCAAAGGGTCCACTTGTATCACTGTGCATGCTGTTTCAATTTCTTCCCGAAGTACCACCAGCGTAGCCAGTTTTCTGCAGTAGTTCGCCCATAGGTAGAAGTCAAGGGGTGTTAAGTCAGGAGAACGTGGGGGATATTCAACCACACCTCTTCAAAATGGTTGTGCGCTCTTTGAACAACCAGCGTGCTTCCTCCATTTTCTCTGACTGTCCTGCCTGTCACATGGTGATGCAAGCAGTCATTCTTTTCGACGAATGTCATACTACACATTGCTGCCATAATTCAACTTCAAAAAGTAAGACATGGGTAACATCTCTTAAGGAGAAGGAGAGAGAGAGAGAGTGAGTGAGTGAACCTCTGTATACTTGCACACTCCTTCCTCACTTGCACAAACCCTTCACTAGGGGCAGCAACTCCATGGAGATTTCCCCTGGCCTTCCCAGCTGATGGGTCTTTGCCTCTCACCACAGCTGCCATGTTCCTGATCTTCCCTTCAGAGACTGGAGCTAGGATCAAAGCACCAAGAGTTTTAAGGACCTGCCTTCAGACGCATTGCACAAACTCACCCACAGTCAACCTGGCCGCTCATCAGCAACCATGATAAGGCAATGCTGTTTTTGCAAAGAGGGCAAAACAAAAGGACACTGCCAGGCGTGTGCTGGTATATCGGGCAACCAGGATTTGTCCCACCCCACCCTCAGCTCTGAGGCCTGGGGTGCCAACAGCAATGTATGGGATTTCCCCACCCCCGCCCCAACCCCGAAATAGGTGCCCCCACCACTCCCTGTCCAGCGCCTTCCCATGGTGACCTGCACACCCCTGGACACTGTTGGTGCATTTGGTTCTGTGCTCTTTGGCACAGACGCTACCAAGCTTACAAGGATAGCTCTGCCACAATGTTCTCTACTCCCAGAACTGACCAGTGACTACAGTCAGACATGGCACTCGCCTGCTTTCTCCTCCTGCCAAGACGGCTGCCATTTCCTTTTCTACCATCCCTCGCATAACTCAGCGGTTCATTTAGGCTGGGACACTGCTTTGCACAACGGGATGTTCTGGATACCGATAACAGGCATGCATGCTCAGAATGTTCTCCTAAGTGAGGGAGATAGGCTGATGTGACTTTCTCCCATGTATCAAACATTTGAGTCCAAACTGGCCCCATAGAACTAATCGGGAACACAAGCACAGGACACAGAAAAGGGATGGACATAACGGATGCTCCTTAAATGGTTACAAATGAGAAGCTCTTTCTCGCAATCTCCTTCTTAGGCTCCTGTTAAAAGGTTCGTCTCTTGCCTTTCCCATCATGTCAGGAAAATCAGGGCCATAAAAAAAGTTGGTTCTGTCTTAGGGAAGCCACACGGTCTTGAGATGTTATTTCCTAAGGATTTCCATTCTCCAGATCATACTGAAAGGTGTCTGGCAAGCAGGTTATTTTTTTTCCACTGGCAAGCAGCAATTTAGGGTCCGCAGTTGAATAATGAGCAAGTGGGTCTGCTTTTCTTAGGCTTTATTTTGCCTCCTTTGTTGATCAACTTGGGAGTAGGAGACTGAAAGATCCTTTCTTCATCAGCTGAATCATTAAAGAAGAATGGAAACAAAGAGAAGCCCCCCTCCCAAGCTCCTGGAGGAGGAGGAGGAGGAGGAATACAGTAGGAGATAAATTTGAGGAGTTAGTAACACCCAGTTTTCCCCACTAGGATTCTTTGTGTCAGAGTAGGAGAGACCAGGAGTTAAAGGTAAAGGTTTCCCTTGCTCGAAAGCCAGTCATATCCGACTCTAGGGTTCAGTGCTCATCACTCTGTTTCAAAGCCGAAGAGCCAGCGCTGTCTGCTTCTGCAGACGTTTCTGTGGTCATGACTAGACACGGGAGCGCACAGAACGCTGTTACCTTCCCACCAAAGTGGTCCTATTTATCTACAGTACATGCAATTTCTTGCTTTCAAACTGCTAGGTTGGCAGGAGATGGGACAGAGACAGGAGCTCATTCCGTCCTGCAGTACTCGGGAATCAGAACTGCTGACCTTCCGCCTCCCAGTCAGTGTCTTAGCCACTTAGGAAGATATAAGTGCAGACTCTACCACATCAGTCAATGCACTGTCCCACAGTATGCTAGGTTTTCTTCTGATAATAGATGTTTATGACAGAAGAGGGATTTGGTTGGTGTACCAAACAGGCCACTACTCAAGGGTCTCCTTTTTTGAGCTACTCAAGCTGCTCTTGGGAATAATGCTGGAGCTTATTATGCTGGGGACTTTAACATCCATGCTGACTGCATCTTATCTGAAGTATTCAGAGCTTCATGTTCCCCCCATGACCACACATCTGTCCACACATCTGTCCTAAGTGGTACAGTATCTGGCTCCACAGGGTGTCTGTGCCTTATTGGTGTTGCTAGACCTCTAAGAAGCTTTTGATACCACTGACTAAGATGGTATTCACCTCCTTGGAATGGGAGTTGGATATTCAGTTTTACTGTGGATCTGGTCCTTCCTTCCTGGAAGGATAAGCTCAGAGATAAGAGATGCTGTATTCCATTTGACATCTTGCTGGAGTCTACTGGTGTTCTTTTCTGTTGTCCATGTTATTCAATATATATACAGGAGAGATTGCACAGAATTTTGGGGTATCATAATATGCTGACGGCACTCAACCCTACCTCTTCTTTCCATCTAATTCCAAACAAGAGGTTTTGGTTCAATGCCTGATATTAGGGACTCAATCTGTATTGGATAGAGTTAGGTAAAGGTAAAGGTCACCCTTACTCGAAAGCCAGTAGTATCCGACTCTAGGGTTCAGTGCTCATCTCTGTTTCATAGCGGAAGAGCCAGCGCTGTCTGCTTCTGCAGACATTTCCATGGTCATGTAGCAGGCATGACTAGACACCAGAGTGCATGGAATGCTGTTTACCTTCCCACCAAAGTGGTCCCTATTTATCTATTTGCAATTTCTTGCTTTTGAACTGCTAGGTTGGCAGGAGCTGGGACAAAGACAGGAGCTCATTTCATCCTGCAGTACTCAGGTATTGAACTGCTGAACTGCTGCCTTCCAGTCAGCGTGTTAGCCACTTGAGCCACTGCAGTCTCCATAAAAATTCAGGTGCACAGCTTGGGTACGCTCCTAAATTCTGCCATCAGCCTCTATGCACAGGTTTCAGCAGTAACCAGGAGTACATTTACACAACTAAACCTGGTCATCTGCTGTGGTTATTCCCTAAAATGTCTGATTTGGCTACAGTGGCACATGCCTTAGTTACATTCCATCTGATTCGATGCAACATGATCCATGTGGGGCTACCTCTCAAGAGTGATGGGAAACTTCAGCTGGCTCAAAAGACGCCAGTTCCTCAGAGCACATAACTCCTTTGTTACAACCACTTCTCTGGGCTCAGTTCAAAGATCTTGATGGTAACCTCATACAGCTCCTCACAGCTTGGGCCCAAGCTAGCTGAAGGAAGTGTCTCAGAGACATCACATTGCAAACAAAAATTCACATAGTCAAAGCAATGGTATTCCCAGTGGCAATGTAGGGTTGTGAGAGCTGAACCATTAGGAAAGCGGAGCGCAGAAGAATAGACGCCTTTGAGATGTGGTGTTGGAGGAGAGTTTTGAGAGTCCCCTGGACAGCGAGGAGAACAAATAGGTCAATCTTAGACGAAATCAACCCCCACTGCTCGTTAGAAGGTCAAATTGTAAATATGAAGGTGAAGTACTTTGGACATCAGATGAGAAGAGAGGATTCGCTTGAGAAAGCCTTGATGCTGGGAAAGGTGGAGGGCAAAAGAAGAAGGGGGTGGCCAAAAATGAGAGGGTATTGTAGAGACAATGGGCATAGAACTGAGTGAGTTGAGGAGGAGGAGGATGGAAGACAGAAGTGCCTGGCGGACAGTGGGGTCCATGGGGTCATCGCAAAGGGTCGGAGTCGACTGTGCGACTGAACAACAAGTATGAGGCTGTATGGCTCCCTCTTCCAGTCCCACTGCTTTCACAAGAGAGGGACTTTTCAGTAGCCACTCCCAGGTTGTGGAACAGGCCGACCTTGCTCAAAAGCCAGTAGTATCCGACTCTAGGGCTTGATGCCCATCTCCGCTGTCTGCATCTGCAGACATTTCCATGGACATTTGACAGGCATGACTAGTCACCGGAGCGTATAGAACAGTTTACTGTCTCACCAAAGTGGTACCTAGTTACCTACTTGCAATGTCTTGCTTTCAAACTGCTAGGCTGCTGGCAGGAGCTGGGACAGAGATGGGAGCTCACTCTGTCATGGAGCGCTCGGGTTTTCAAACTGCTGGCCTGCCAACCTCCCAGTCACCAAGTTGAGCACCTTAAAGACTAAAGCCACTGCACAGTCCTTTGCAGGTGGAATGGCAGAGTTTATTTGGGCAGCAGGCAAAGACTTTTTAAGGCAAGCTTTGATAACTGATCACAACTATACATTTGTGTGTTTTATTGTGTTACTTGATATTTGCATATACACCACCCAAAGTGGGAAATTTCCCAAATGGGCAGTTATAAAAATGTAATAAATAAATAAATTTTACTGATGGCTACCATAAAAATGTTTCATTTTAATTTTTTTAATTATTTCTAACAGCAGTTTTTAAACACTGTCCAAGCTTTAATCATTTTAGTGTTGTTGTTGTTATTGTTATTGTTACTGTTATTATCTCAATTTATATGCCGCCTACTCGGTGCAACCGACTCAGGACGGCTCACAAAACCCACACATCATAAGCATCAACAGTATAATCAACAATATGTTATGCAATACCAATATATCACAATATGTTTGAAATTAAATACAATAGAAAATACAACATAATACAATGCAATGAAACAGCAAAATCATGACAGATACATCAACATTGTCAGTGAACAGTATATCATTAAAAAAAACACAATTACAGTCACTTCCCTCCAAACGGCCAGTTACAGTTACAAACAGCAATGCATTAATATCATCAGTACATAGATCACAAAACACTGGCAATACAAAACATTCACTTCCCTCCAAGCAGGCCATTATCATCGCCTCCCTTCAAACAGATAGTGATGGTAACTTCCCTCCAAACAGGCATTGAGGGGAGATCCTTACCCAGCCCCGGGAGTGTTTGTTTCTTAATGCTATTCCTTTTTGGGCTGCACTTGTTTCTAACTATCTATGCGCTGCCTTGGGTCCTCTAACAGGAGAACGACAGAACAGAAATAAATAAATAGGCCAAAGACAGATGTGAATGTACCTGTCTTTATGTGCAATGTGGCCCATGCTTGCTGTAATTCAACTTCAAAATGTTGAGAATGCCAGTCTCCTTGTAAATGTGCATGCAGTACATTTTACCACCGTAGCACATTTAGTGGTGGCAGCAGCACTGACTCTTCAGGGTGTTGTTCGTGCTCATCACCACTGATGTATAGTCTGGACTTTGGCCAAATTGACTTAGTGCCTCTCAGAAATTGTGCAATTTATTTCAGAAATACCTCATTTGGTTTTTAATGCCCAGGAATAGGAAAAATGAGGTTGTTCATTGGGATCTTCCAAGTTATTGCGCTCAAAACTATTGAGAATTAGCCATTCTTAAACAGTATTAAAAAAAGCAATGATAAAATATTAAACAGAACACTTAAATAATTCATTTCATCTGGGACAATGTCCTCTTGAATGGCAGAACACAGGCGGTTTAGAAGCAAAAACAGAAGCAACTTTTCAGTTGACAAAATCTCCTACTATGCCTGTATGAAATTCTTCTAAGTTCACATGTTTTTGCACTTTCAACCAGGAGACAGAGCAGTTCAAAATCATATTTCCAAAGGTACACTTTCAGATTGTAGTTTACAGCCCTTTCATTCTCATCACAAAATGCTATTCAATGAATAGTACAGTATACCGGTAATTTCCCTGAACTTCTCCCTCTGGGATTAGTTTTATGCCAACATAGGCTTAAAGATCATATCTTTCATGAAATATGTTATGGTTAAAGATCTACAATTTCAATTCTAAATAAAAGCCTACAATTTGTCAATCTGTATATGGAGTTTCACATTCTGAAGTCAGAATTCGTACTCTAAACATCAAATTTCATGACCCAATCTGGTTTTTGCTTCTTGGCAGCCTGTAATTGTTTAGACAGACAAGAGTCTGAACCCTAGCTAGTGTTCAGATGATGGCAAGTAATAAGATAGCATGGTACATCAGCTATCAAATACCTGTACTGTCAAGTATCAGCCATCGTACAATATAAATCATCACATTTTTGTAGGAGACAGTCATTTGTTTATTAAATTTAGGCAGTAAAATAATTGAAAATAACATTTTAAAAATAAATAGACTAAGCACACAACTAAAAAGCATTTGTAGAAAAGATGCAATAGCACAAAGTAAGTAAAGTCTTGCACAAGCAACCCAAGTTAAATGCAAAAGGACTTTCTAAATAAAAAAAGATATTTGCCTACCACCAGAAGATAAACACAGGGGAAAAGAGTCTAGCTTCTCCTGGAAAGCTGTTGCAGAGAACTAGAACCAGCCATCAAGAAAGTCCTGTGTCACAGCCCCTAAATTCTAGCTTTCAACTTATACCAGTCTTCATCAGGTTGTGTACCAACGTACTGTGGCTGGTGGAAGGGAAATAACATATATAATAGCCCCAAAAGTCATGCCAGATGTCCATATCAGGTCTGTTTCTTAAAAGTAAGTTGCAAAATGCAGAGTGCAAACAAACACAAGTCAGGAGTGTAGGTTTCAGTTTCCACCGCTGATGGTTGGATTCTCTCTCCCAACTCAACAAATGAAGGGCTGACAGGTATTCAGTATTTCCTCAACCACCTTCAGTGTCGCCAGATCAAGCATCTTAAGACAGGAATGCAGTTCATGAAGATATTCTGTGGACCTACTGAAACCTGGGCGAGTTGATACAGCCCAGAGCCTAGATGTCCATCCAAGTGTAAACCTGCACTCTCCTCTTCTCCTACAAAGAACTGAAAGCTCCTGGTAATCAACAATTCTGTGCCATTAAGCAAATTTTGACTTTTGGTGTTCCTTTAATGCAGTGGCTCAAGAGGCTAAGATAAAAATAACTAAATAAATATATTAAAATCCATAGATAAAAGCGGTATTAAAACATATTAAAAACATCAAAATTGATGGGAGAAACATCAACAACTTGAGAAATGTAGATGACACCACCCTAATGGCAGAAAGTGAGGAGGACTTTAAAAAGCTCCCGATTAGGTTGAAAGAAGAAAGTGCAAAAGCTGGCTTGAGACTCAATATAAAGAAAACCAAGATCATGGCAACAGTCCCTCTCAGTCCCTGGAAAATAGATGGGGAAGAAGTAGAAGCAGTGAGAGATTTTCCTTTCTTGGGATCAAAACTCATTGCAGATGGGGATTGCAGCCATGAAATAAAAAGGCGACTGATTCTTGGGAGGCAAGCAATGAGAAACTTGGGGAACATAATGAAAAGTAGAGACATCATATTGAAAACAAAAATTTGCATAATCAAAGCAATGGTATTCCCTGTGGCAATGTAGGGTTGTGAGAGCTGGACCATTAGGAAAGCTGAGCGCAGAAGAATAGACGCCTTTGAGATGTGGTGTTGAAGGAGAGTTTTGAGAGTCCCCTGGACAGCAAGGAGAACAAATCGGTCAATCTTAGAAGAAATCAACCCTGACTGCTCCTTAGAATGGGCGCAGAGCTGAGCGAGTTGAGGAGGATGGTGGAGGACAGAAGTGCCTGGTGGACAGTGGTCCAGGGGGTCCTCGCAAAGGGTCGGAATCGACTCTGCGACTGAACAACAAAAGATGGTCTCTTTTGGAAACCGCATCTCCCCCCCCCCTCAAGTTACTCAGCCAGCCTACTAACACATCTTCTGAGCTCCTCTCCATAGTAGGTACCAGGACCACTGTCAAACTCCAAGTCCAAACACAAACAGGCTCCTACAAAAGGACATAATGATTTGTGGCAACTAAAGCCATTGAAAGTTTCAGCAAAACTAAATAGTAATTCTTGAAAGGTGCAGTTTCCAACACAAATCATCCACCAACAGGACCACAACAGCTTCTGCCTCATACAGAGGCCTAAAATCAGATATAAATGGATCTAGACAATTTGCCTTATCCTGCCACCTCCCCCCCCCACGTTGAAACATCAACACATATGCCCCACTACCAAAAATGGTATATCATCGCCTAACTGGAAATTATCCGATACAATATTTACCAATTATGAAAAGGAGTTTCACAACAACTTCTTTTAGACAAAGCAGAACTACAGCTTGTTGCAAAGAGACACTAACAACTATTTTTCACCACTAAAATAATCTTCCTTCCCAGCTACATTCATAAACCATCGCTGGACATATATTTTCTTTTTTTTTAATGAAAACATTACTTTTTAAAGAAGCATTTAGGGATGTCCTCCCCATGACAACTAGTACTTTAGTTTTAATGTACTGTATGATACTATTCCTACTTCAGACATAAGCAGTGTGCAGTATATTGATTTGATTGTTGTTTATTGTTATATTTGTACAAAGAGAATTGTTGGACACTGCCCTGAAAGGGGGGGACCTAGATGGGTGGTATATAAATTCAATAAATTTAATATATATATATTAAACAATAGTGTCACAGAAACAGTCCCAAAGCGGGGATTGGTTCAGGGTTTCTCACCCTGAGGCCCACAGGTTGGATGTGGCCCGCAGCACCATTTATGTGGGGCCCCCACTGCCTCCACCACACCAGGAAGTGCTGTGTGGTGGAAGAAGGGCAAAATGGCCAACTGGCCCCCAAAACTATCTGAGGGAGCATGACCCAATGGCCCCCGGCTTAAAAATATTGAGAACTCCTGGATTAGTTGGATACACTCATACAAATATTGTTCAACTCCACATTTTAATCAATTTATCACCTTCAGCATCTCTGAAAATTCATGAGCCACTTAAAATACAAAAGAAGGGGACACTCCAGGAACTACCATACCATATCAACAACATAACTTATTGCTCCATTCCAGAAATCAAGCAGGGTTTAAACTGAATGGCCTTTCAGATTTATCAGCCATGGGGCAGATACGAACTCCAGTGATGGGATGTAACAGGTTCTCCCCAGTTCGCCAGAACCAGTAGTAACTTTTCCCAGTGTCCCGGCAGCAGCTTTTGGGGGGAACCACCTTCAGGGCTTACCTTTTCACTGGTTGTCCCACTGCACATGCGCGCCAAGCACTTGGTGTGCATGCACACCTACAGTGCTTGGCGCATATGCACGGCCTCCTTGCTGTCCTCCCAAGCGGGAGGAGGAAGATAAGCTGCTACCCTGAAGCTCCCTGTAGCCTGCTCCCCAGGGTAAGTGACTCACCTTTGGATGTGGTGTGTCTGTGTGTATTTTAATGTGTATTTAATACCTTTACCTATATTGACATACTACCACAGTTCCTAAAAAGGCCTGGCAGCCTGGCTTGGGGTTTTTAAGCAAAGTCTTGGAGTTACCTCATCCATAAGCGACACCTGTGCTGTTCCAATTGCTGTTCCAATTGGAGGACCCTTAAGGAGGTACAGCTGTTTTACATTTACATTAAGGGATATTATCCTAGAGAACTGGTATGATGACCATATCCATCTTGCAACATGGTGCTGCCCAGGCACTTATACTAGCAGGTAAATGATGGGTTTGCATTTGGGGTGGGTGGGTGGGTGGGTGGGTGTATTTTAATGTAATTTTTATTTAATTTATTTGCAGGTTTGTGTTGTGGGTGGGTGGGTTGAGGGGTGTGTGTGTGTGTGTGTGTGTGTGTGTGTGTGTGTGTGTGTGTGTGTGTGCTTATTTTTATTTTATTTTTTTAATTTTTCTTTGGCCCCACCCACAACATCATGATGTCATGACATTAGCTCCGCCCACACTATGATGATGTCACGGTGGGGTAATAACATTTTTGACATCCCATCACTGACTTCGAACTCTCTTAGGAAGGGCCAGAGTTACAACATTATACCCTATTTCTAGGCTCAGTCCAGCAGGGTAGCCAAAAGAAAAGGCCTGCAGAGGGTTAAGAAGCCAAGAAGTCCAGCATCACCAGCAAGGATTCATCTAGTGATCAGTGTAAATCATCTCCTGGGACAACTAAGCCTGACGGTTGTGGCCCCTAAAGACTTGGTGTAGTGGTCCATCCCATCCAAGAAAGTTGGTCATCTGAGCTAACCAGATCCTTCTGGGTGGCTGAAAAGACCCTTGAGCTCCCACTTCCTGTTTAGAAACACTTTTCTGTCAACCTCACAACCACCATTTAGTCTGGCACACACACAATGTGCATTAAAAACTTCCTCGGTTTCTAAAAGTTGGCAAAGCTCTACGCGGCCACTTAGCTCTTTGTGTCTTTGGAGGTTTTAGCAATATTACAGAAACTTTTTTGTTCTTCAGGGGACATGACTGATTGATGTGATACATAATTGCTAAATTGTATTTATTACTGCTGCGTTTCCTTCTTCTTAGGTCAGCTGATCACATCACTAAGAATTCACTGCTACGACAATTAAAATCTCTGTTTGCACACAGGATACGGGGAGGAAGAGTTGTTTTTGTTTTAAGTACAGATTAGTTTCCTTGTAATATAGTGTAATCTTTCTCCTGCAAAACACATAGGGCATCATATTAAATTTAAGGGCATTCTTACATGGCATGCACAGACACTGGCTAGAACCGGTCAGGGTTTTCTGGTGTCCAAAGTACAATTGGCATCTAAAACCACAGGCTCACTGCTTGTAGAGATGTTCAAGTATTGAGTTAAAATAAACACATGCCAGAGAAATTGAGGATTCCCCCCCCCCATGGAACAAATAGACATTTTGGAATATCTACAATTCCTCTGAAACACTTGCTCTTTTAAAAAAGAGAAGAATGCTTCTAAAACAAATGCTTCCTTCCTCAAAATGTCTAGCGGGGCTGTCCTGGGGAACTATTGACCTTTTGATGCTCTTCTAGAATCTAGACTATGGTGTAATGGTTAGCACTCTGAATTCAGCGATCCAAGTTTATTTGGGAGTCTGGCCAGGTTATCCTGCTGTGGTAAAAAAGTAGACCCTACTGCCAACAACTCAGCACCAATCATCAGGTGGAGGTTAACTAACCTGACAAGCCTGAGGACTAACAACCTTGGGTAGCAAAGTCCACAGGGAAAGGTGAGGGTTCCCAAGTGGATTAAATCTGCCCAAGTGGATTAAAGCTGCCCAGAACTGCGCATGCGTCAAACCTCCATTTGACGCATGCACAGTTCCAATTTTTATTGCACATGCATCAAATAGCGGTTAGATACATGTGCACTAAAAAACAACTGCGCATGCGTCAAACGGAGGTTGACGCATGTGCAGTTCTGGGCAGCTTTAATCCACTTGGGCAGATTTAAACCTGTTGTGTTGCTCCGCCCACAACGTCATGACATCATGGCATCATGACGTCAGCTACACCCACGACATCAGTGACATCACGGTGGGGTAGCAAAGATTTTAACAACCCACTACTGATTAAATCCCACTTGAATCCAACTTGATGGAGGGCAACACCTTCATCAATACTGGCCTGGGGCTGAGGACGACTTTGTGTGCCAAAAGGGCACAGGGCCAGAAAGTGACTCATGGAACTGTATCAATGGTACGGGTGTCATACTGAGATGCAGAAGGCAAATGAAATACAGTACTGCTGCATTATATTGTTTCCAGGACAATCTTCATGGCTGATCACCATGAGGATAGCCAATATTTGGAATTGTGTACAGGACTCAAAGAAGACTATGATACCTATATCTCTTTAACACTGGCTATCCTGCCTGGGGCTCATGAGAGATGAAGTGCAAAATTACAGTAGGCTAAAAGTTCCTCACAGCGACTACAGACACATCTAGGTTCAGTACTCAGGAAACACGGTGGTGCTTAGCAAGTTCAATCATCTTCATGAGAGAGGCATAGAAGGAGCTTTCACCCTTTTTGGGGTGTGGGGGGGAAAGGGATCTTAATGTATTTACATAATCAGCATTCCATCTTCTGAATCATTGTACCTTCAGAGTATGAAGTGACTCTCCAAGTTATTTTTCTACTAAGAAAATGTTCCCAAGATCTTTTCCCACTGAAGTCGTCCCTATACAGTGGTGGGCATCAGCAGGTTCACACCAGTTCTCCAGAACCGGTAGCAGAAATTCCAGCTGGCCCCTCTGCCCATCCTAGTTTTGAAATAAAGTAGTCCTAATTCAGGTGCAACGCAGGGCTTTCCCCCTGGCCACGCCCACCATAATACGCCCACAGTGTGGTAGTAAATTTTTTTGGAACCCACCACTATCCCTATATATCTCCTACACAAGAGGGACTGTGTAGAAAAGCCCTCAGTTAACCTTATAATGGACCTAATCCCAAACTCAGATTGTTAGGTGTCAGTTCATTGTCCCAATAATCAAGATGTTTTGGTCTCCCTTGCTGTCTTTGTCAGCAGACCTTTCCGTGGACATGTGGCAGGCATGACAAGACACTGGAGTGCACAGTATGCTGTTTACCTTTCCACCAAAGTGGTACCTATTCACCTATTTGCCATTTGGCAGGAGGCACAATAAGGAATTAAAGAAAAGCATGTGCATCTACCTTATGTACCCATTTGTTTTTGACTGTTACTTATACATGTCAAGCCTTCACAAGAGTTGCCTTCATGTCTACCAGTAAATAGTAACATACAATACATTTCAATACATTTCTGATAGTTACCATAACTGTATGTATTTTGTTCCTCTAAAGGCAACTGCAAAAGTCTCCAAAAATAGGAGAATTATGCCTCAGGCTATTTTCCAAAGATGCCACTGAATATCAAAAAGTATAAACACTTCTATCACAGGAGGGGCCGGATATGGGGAAAAGAAAGATGAGGCAGGAATTTCAGACTACTAGACCCACAATCTCCATGAAAAGAAATCTCACTAACAGAGAAGCACCATAGATCCTAGGTTAAATAATTGACCACAAGAAAAGGACAAAAACATTTCCAATTTTCACAATAATACCACCATCTTCCAAAAGTCTTTAGTGTTTTGAAAATCAGGGATAAGATTTGCTGATAAAAATACACTCTGGGAAAAATGGGGCTCGTACAAGGCACTCAGAATGACCTTCCCTCTAAATAAAGGTGATAAACCTGCACCGAATACAATGTGTTTTTGGCAGAATAACTGAGTTGTAAAAGGGATGGCTGGCAGACCCAAGGACTTTGGTGCACTTGGGTGATACATGGATTGTGTATTAAAAAGTTGTAATACCATGATGAAGAGAATAATTGGTACAAAGTGCAAAAGTATATTTTATATATGCATATAAATAGTATGGTTAAGAGATTGATTGTACTGAAAACAATTGAATTAATTTGTTGCTGTTTTTTCTTCTTTTTGTATTGTTATATTTGCTTGTTTTTTTTAATTTTCTGTATAGTAAGATGTAGTTTGTTTTGTTTTCTGTTCTTTCTTTTTAATATCTCTTATTGTAAAAAAAAAACCTTAATAATAATAAAAAAGAATGACCTTCCCTCTTTCTTCCAACACACGGTAAATAAATGGGATGCTTCTTGTCCATAAGATCATAGTGTCAAATTTTGCCCCAGCAAAAATTGCAGTAGCAATCAGGCCTGAATATAAATGGTTATAAAAGGTAATTAGATGCTGACTTTGCTTTGTGGTTCACATGTAAGCAAACCTGAGAGGTTTCATTAACTTTAGGTCCATCAACATGCTCGATACAGATAACTATTAATATTTCAACATGGAGAATAATTGCAGAGGAAAAAAGTCTGAACCACAGCAATTCCAAGGGAATGCTCCCATGACTTTTAAGTAGCCAACCCCTGGGAGAAAATACAGTTTGTTTTTTAAAATGCATTTATTATTAATAATAATCCTATTTCTCCCAAAGCTAGCTGAACAAAATGCAGCCTCTTGCTTCCTCTGTGGTTTCTCTAAGGACAATATTCCCCTTGGCCTGCTGCAAAAATACAGACAGGCACCAATGCACGATGACTTTTGGGCACGCCATCTCTGTTCCCAGTGGGGTTATTCCAAGTGATGTTGGAAATAGGATTCCCTGCCGGCGGAGATGAATTGGCAGTTCCAGACTGTGCCACACAAGCCCTGCTCCCTGAAGCTTTCCGACTTTTAGAAGATGCTACTGATCCTACAAGGGACTGTGGTGGCTTAGTGGTTAAGACACTCAACTTGACAGCTGGAAGGTCGGCAGGTCAGCAGTTCGAGACCTGAGTGCTGCACCATGGAGTGAGCTCCCATCTCTGGCCCAGCTCCTGCCAACCTAGCAGTTCAAAAGCAAGGAATTGCAAGTTGATAAATAGGTACCGCTAGGGTGGGAAGGGAAATAGCGTTCCATGGGCTCCAGTGCCTAGTCATGTCTTCCACATGTCCATGGAAACATCTGCAGAAGCAAACAGCACTGGCTTTTTGGCTCTAAACAGAGATGAGCACTGAACCCTAGAGTCAGATATGACTGGTTTTGGAGCAAGGGAGAAACCTTTACCTTTACCGATCCTACTCCTAGCAACGCCCACACTTGATTTCATCCTGACTCCCTGGAAAGAAGGCTTCCCTCCATCCCTATCACACTTGCCTTTGAACCTCCCTGCCCGGGGAGGGGGGGGGCTTCTCCTGTCCATTTCAAGGTCACCATCCAGCCTTAAAATGGACTCCACCGGACCCTCTCTTGAGAACCACAAGAAGGCTTTCCCTGCCTCCCAAGGGGTCCCTCCGGGAAGACTAGGATGGCGATGTTATCACAATTTTCCTTCACCCACACTGTACAGTATCTAGGCAACGCTAATAACGAATGACGTGTCAGTCACTTCTGAGCTTCTGCTCTGTAGTGTGTGTGTGTGGGGGGGTCACTGGAAGGCCCAGGTAGGTAGGTTTGGGCTTGGTTATTTTATTTTAAGGGGTGGGGGGTTCCTCCACTCCGGGCAGCCAGTTGCCTGCAAAGGTGATGGAGTGTCCTGAGGAAATGTCACATCTCCTTCTATCATTCTACTTGCATCGTTCTACTTTTAACCTGTTTTTATTTGGGTGTACACACACAATTTTGGCTGATCATATCTTATCTAATGTATCTTATCACATCTTAACCTGATGACTAGTAAAGGTAAAGGTCGCCCTTGCTCGGAAGCCAGTCGTATCCGACTCTAGGGTTCAGTGCTCATCTCTGTTTCATAGCTGAAGAGCAGTCAGCTTCTAGTCAGCTAATAAAGGATGCTGGATGATGGATAAAAGCGGTGCCTGTCCCTACCCAGGGCGGCTTGCGCGCCTACACACACACAATAGCAATTACACACACACACACACACTACACACACAGAGAGAGTGCTTGCACACACGCAGACTTACAGCGGTTTGGGCACACGCACACACAGACAGGCACACATAAGGCGGCTTGCACACACACACACACACACGCACACACTCGCTCTCTCCCTCCTCTTCGCTTCTCTAACCATAAGCGGATCCCTCCTTCCCCCGAGCAGGCAGGGGACCCCGCGGCGGGCAGCCTCACCTCGTCCGTGCCAATCCGGCCTACGTCCCGGGGGGGGGGGGAAGGCTCCGCTGGCTTACCTTGCACGGGCGGGCGGGCGGCCTCCTCTCCCCGATCCTTTTTTCAAAGAAGGCCTTCCTCCTCCTCCTCCTCCTCCTCCTCCTCCTCCGGTCCCCCCGCCGCAGTTTGCGCAGCAGCCCTCCTGCCTCTGGCGGCGACCAGCAAAGCCCGGACCTCAGCGCGGAGCCAGCCAGCGGGCGGCCAATGATGGGCGTCGCCTCCGCCCCCGCCCCCGCCCCCCCGCACTAGGACGCCTCCGCCCGAGGGGCTGCCAAGAGAGAAGCGCCCCTCCGTCCTGGCGGGGAAGGCGATAGAAGGCGCCCGAGTGCGCTCCCCGCCTCCTGAGTCCTGGCCCGCCCGCGAGTCCTTTCCCGAGCAGCGGCGGCGACAGGAAACGGGTGTCTCGAGCCGGCGGAGCGGAGGCCGAGACTGAGTGCCACCACTACTTCTTCGCCCCCACAGCTGCGTCGGTGCAGCCTCAGCTTCCCTGCGTCTTCTTACATTTATATCCCGCCCTCCTCCTCCTCCTCCTCCTCCTCCTCCTCCTGGCCCAGAGGACTGCGGTGGCCGAGTGGTTAAGGCGCTGGGCTTGACGACCGGCAGGTCAGCAGCTCGAGACCCGAGTTCTCCAAGATGCAGTGAGCTCCCGTCGTCTGCCCCAGCTCTTGCCAACCTAGCCGTTTAGAAGCAAGACATTGCACCTCTAGATAAATAGGTACCACTTTGGCGGGAAAGGTAGCAACGTTCCGTGCAATGGTGGTGGGCTCCAAAAAAAATTACTACCACACTGTGGGTGAGGTATGTTGGGCACGGCTAGGGGGAAAGTCCTACATTGCACGCGAATTAGGAGTGCAGTAGAGTACTGTACTGCACTTTATTTCACAACTTGAATTTCGGCTACTGGTTCTGGCGAACTGGTGCAAACCTGCTGATGCCCACCACTGGGTTCACTCTGCAGGGGCGTGGCCAGGATCCTAGATATTGGAGGGGGGGAGGTTTGAAAAAAATTTCAAGGGGGGGCAACAATGTCACACTCACACATATGTAACATTGCCATCCTGGCATGGGGGTGGAGCTGTTATCTCAGGAGGGTTTTCGCCGCCGTCCCCCCGGGCCCCCGGGCTATGGCCCTGGCACTCCAGTGTCTAGTCATGCCTGCGGCCCCATGACCACAGAAATGTCAGATGCAGACTCAGGGTCGTAGCCAGGATTCTAGATTGGGAGGGGATTTTTTTCAGGAGGGGCAACAATGTAACACACACACACACACACACACACACACACACACACACACACACACACACACCAGTGGAACTGTGTAACACACACACACACACACACACACACACACACACACACACACACACACACACACACACACTGGAACTGTGCCCCGGGTGGGGGGCGGACTGTTAGCTCAGGGAGGGGCTGACCCACCCACCCACCCAAGCCAACTCCTGGCTGCGGCCCTGCACAGACAGTGCTGACTCCTTGGCTGTAAATGGAGATGAGCACTGAACCCTAGAGTCTACACGACTGGCTTTTGAACATGGGATACTTTTTTTTAAATACAATAATATTTTTATTTCCATACAAAACATATTAAAACAATCACATGAACACTGAATATAAAACGAAATTAACAAAAATTCACCCTATGCCCTTCCTCCTAGTAACTTACAATATTGTTTAATCCAACCCTTTCAAATAGTCTTTTGTTTGTTTGTTTATGATCTTATTTAAACACACTAATTATTGAAGTACATAATCACCTTCCACCTTCCACCTGGGGTCTTGACTATTATTTCTTCTAGTTTTCATATTTTTCCATCTGTTATTTCCAAAATTTTATGACTTCCTGATTTGGTTTAGTGCCCTTTGCTTTCTGGGGAGACAATTTTTTTAACCTCCTTGTGACCTAGGGCCGACGGCAGCCTGAGGCTTGCCTGGGAGGCATCTTCACTGAACCACCACCACCACCCCCGGGGATTCTAGAGCCAGATATGGAGCTGATCGTGCCGGATATGGCTTATTCTGTTTTTTACAGCTCTTCTTTCCCACCTTGTCACTGCTTCTGTACAGTCTGGACTGTGGGTCAAAGTGAATTCCACAAACTGGGCTTGGGTTTCATTAAATGCTCCTGTCCAGGGACTTGCAGCAGTGGATAAAGCCACTGAGTCTTTGGTACAGGTCAAAATGTTCTCTGTGTGGGAAAGGAGAAAGGGGGAAATGGGCGCAGAGAAGGAAAAGCAGACTCTTAGCAGGGGGGGCTTAAAAAGGACAGTGCAATTTCCCTCTAATTTACTAAGTAGGCTCCTTCTGCTCTAAATGCTGCAAGCTGCAGATGGTATAAGCAGCTTAAACGTGTCACTTTAGGCCTATTCTGTGTCCGTACGTCTCTGCTCTGACACAACACTTCTTATTTTTTGTAAACTGTACCTAGTCCACCCAGGGCCATAGCCAGGATTCTGGATGTGGGTGGGCAAATAGTTTTTCAGGATGGGCAACATATATATGGCATATATATAGAATCAGCCGGCATTTGAGGGTGGGCAAACTCCCAAGTCAGGTTGGGCAAAGCCCACCCTGGTCAGCCCCTGGCTGTGGCCAATGGTAGGCTGATACCCGTTTGGACCGGTTCGGCCAAACCGGTAGCGGAAATCCGGAGGGGTTCGCTAGGGGTGGTGGTGGTAGTAAACCCCTGGGCGACCGGTTCGGTCACCTCTCTGGCCAACCTCCAGATTCCTTTTCCGCCCACAACATCAGTCCCGCTCACAGTGTGGTAGTAAAATTTTTGGCAGCCCACCCCTGGCTACGCCCCTGAATCCACCACACCTCATTTTAATATAATCTCAGTTTCCTTTATTTTGACCTGCATCATTACACTTTTACTCCAGCTACATATTTGTACACATTGGGAAAAGAGCAAATTCTAACTATGGTAGTTTTTAGTTCTGCTAATTAAATTTGGCTCAGTGGTTTAGGTCTCTGGCTGTGCCTCCAGGGGAAAAGTCAGCCTATATATCAGCCTATACATAACCTTTTGGGTTGCGGGCCAGTCATGTGGTTCAGGAAGCCCAAACTACAGCCCAGGGGCCTGGATGTGGCCCCCAAAGCCAATTCATCCGGCCCATGAAGCCCTCATCGCTCCTGGAAGCGGAAGTAAAATGTGCCTGTACAGGCACGATTTACTTCCACTTCCAGGAGCGACGAGGGCTTTGTGGGCCGGATGAATTGGCATCGGGGGCCAGGCCCGGCCGCCAAGCCGTAGTTTGGGCATCCCTGCTATATATTAGGCAAGCTGAACAGTCCCAGGGTGTCCCTGGAAGAAGGAAATGGAAAAGCCTCTCCTTTGCATATTCTCTGCCTAGAAAACCCTGGAAAGGGTTACCATTAATCAGAATTGTTTTGACAGCACACAATTATTATTGGAATCTAAGACTGGTCACTGTTTGAGATGGGAACTCTTTAAACTGAGAGCTGTTTGCTGCAATCTAAACAAATGTAACCTCTCAATCCTGTTTCTATCCTGCTGCCTGTACTACTAAGTATCCTGGAATCAAAGACTGTTAGTTATTACAGTTTTTACTAGTTGTATCCCTAATTTCATTTTGCTACACCGTTTCCTGTTCTTGTTGGCTGAACCATATCCAGCCTACTAAATCCTTATTTGTTTTGCTACCGTGAGGTGGAGCGGGGAGGGAATGCCTCTTAAATGCCCAAGCCTGCAGTAAGAGCGCTCCACTCCTACTGTATGGTAAGAACAGATAACATTGGGGAATGGTAATTGAACCTTCTAATATATTTTTTATTACACCTTTATCAAATGCACATCCTCTCTTTTGGCTACCTTCCCACCCATCCCAGAACAAGGTGGGTTGGTTTTTTCCAGGACATCAGCACATCTTGGAGTAACAGTGGAGAATGCCAGGACTATAAATGTGGAAAGAAAGAACTGTTCGCCTCTTTAAATGGATGAAACCCCAGGGAAGTCTCGCCTCTGTCTGGTCACGTGAAAAACTGGGTGACTTAGAAGTCATTGAATAGACTAGGGGGTGGCCAACCTGGGTGATCCAGCTGTCCTGGGACTTTAATTACCCCGTCAGCACACCTGCTGATCAGGGCTTCTGGAAATTCCAAGAACATCTGGAGAGCCAAGGTTGGCCACTCCTGGAACAGACTGTGGGCTGGAGTTGGCAGAACCAAGGTAAACCTAAGGAAATTGAAGGTTTGTGCCAACAAACTGAATTCTTCGCAAGTCTGGAGAACAGTCAACTTCACATCTGTGTCAAAGCACTCTACGCCCCTCTTCATCCTGTGTAGGAGACTTGCTCTTTGCTGCCCAAATGCTCTTGATGATCCCCATTATTGGACAAAAATTATTTGATTTTTTTAAAATTAAATGTTCTATGGCATTTCTGACATAAACAAAGAGAAGGATGTACTGTTAAGATGGTGCAATTTTTTGTTTTGTTAACAGAAAATAGATTTAGGCAAAAAAGCCAGTCGTATCTGATGCTAGAGTTTGGTGCTCATCTCCATTTATTGTATATCCAAAGAGTCTGTCTGCACTGTCTGCATCTGCAGATGTTTCCGTGGTCATGTGGCAGGCATGACTAGACACTGGAGTGCATGTTTACCTTCCCACTGAAGTGTTCCCTATTTATCTACTTGCAATTTCTTGCTTTTGAATGGCAGGAGCTGGGGCAGAGATGGGAGCTCACTGCGTCATAGAGCACTCGCGTCTCAAACTACTGACCTGCCAACCTTCCAGTCGTCAAGTTCAGTGTCTTAACCACTAAGCCACCACAGTCCCTATACCAAATCCCATTAGGGTAATCATAATACAGATATGACATGATAGCCCATACGGTGATACACAGGTCCTTTAATATCCACATTTTTACAATTAAAAATAGTAGGGTACATAGGAACCTGGACTGCAAATGGGCAGTAAATTGTAAAATTGTCTCCATGGTCCCTAGAATGAATGCCCTAAAACCTTGCAAATCTTCTTCTGTTTCATGACAATGTTTGGTTCCCAACTTAAGTCCTAGTTCAAAAAAATTCTTTCTTCATATCTGAGCACTGCATAATTAGATTATTATTATTTTTATCAGAAGTGGGCTACTTCAATGGCACTATTCCAGCCATTTGTTAGATTTTGTTTTATGAGGCATAAATTGCCTACACATAAATGCTGCATTAATTGAATTTCTCCACTTTTGCAGAAAAACTGCCCTTTATCCATGCAGCCCGATTTTACTTGATTTTTCTTTAGTCTTTCTACTTCAATTTGAAGTGTATTAAGTGATTAAATAGAGTCATTTAAATATATTATTTTAAATATATTACATAAGATAGTGTGGGATGGAAGCACAGGGTATAAAAAAACAGGCACTTTTACAACTCTGCGTGCATGTTACCAAGTATTAACCTGTGCTACAGGTTATTTGTATTTCAAACATAAAGACATCCACCAATGCCCTTCGCCTTTCTTGAATAAGCAGTGCACAAATACCATATGTTTGGTGATTAATATGAACAAGCAAAGCTGGCATTTGCAAAGTACACAGACATGGGCTTTGAACAATATGCTTTTCAACATGAGTTTTCAAGGATTCTTCAGCAGATACTCTTAAAATACTGGGAGAGGCTGTTCAGAGGTTTGGTGTTTTCATACCACTATGATGACACCCAATTCTACTTCTCCTTTCCATCCAAAACCGAGGCGGCTGTTTTAATCCAAACTAGTGTCTGAGGTCAGTAGCCCACTGTCGATGAATGCACTGAAGCTTAATCCAGACAAGATAGGGTAGTCCTAATGAGTTAAAAGGCAGATTTTAGATTAGGGATTCACAATCCAGTTTAATCCAGAAAAGATAGTGTAGTCCTAGTGCAGTGACGGCGAACCTTGGCACACCAGCTGTTCTTGGACTTCAATTCCCAGAAGCCCAAGTCTCTGTGAATCCGCACAAATGAGTTTACTGTGCATACGACTGTTCTTGGACTCTGTGGATTCACAGAAACTTGAGCTTCTGGGAACGAATGTCCAAGAACAGCTGGAGTGCCAAGGTTCGCCATCACAGCCCTAGTGAGTTAAAAGGTAGATTTTAAATTGGGAATTCCATTCTCCCAGAACATTCAAGTCCACCGCTTGGATATACTGTATGCTAGATTCAGGCCAGAGGCTGAATGCCCACGTTTCAGCTGGGGTTTTAGCAGCTTCACAGTTAAAACTAGTGAATCAAATAACTGTTTCCTGGAGAAATCTGATCTGGCCATTGTGACACAAACCTCAGTTATATCCCATTTGGATCACTGGAATTTGTTAAACTTAGGTCTGCCTTGGCAAGTGTTCAGAAATCTCCATGGGGTCCAAAATGCTGTGGTCAGGCAGCTGACTGGAGACTGTGTGCTGAAAATGGGGCTTCTTTGCTAGAACAGCTTCACTCGCTACCAATTTTTTTCCAGGCACCATTCAGAACAATGATTATGACCTAAGAAGCTGTACAGTATGTCACAAAACCAGCCGTCCCCCTCTGCTCTGGCCCTCCTAAACCAAAGCCCCCAGAGGGCGAGCTGGGCGGCAATGCAGCTAAGCTGCTTCTCTTCTGTAAGGAGGTTTAATAGGTAGCGTATTCAGAGGCTTGTGTGTGAATGCATTGCTTCTCTTACCCTTTAGTCCAATGAAGAGACGTTGTTCAAGCAAACGTAGGTTTATTGATCAGGTTCTTAAAGCATAGGTCAGTAGCATAAGACAGTCCAGCAAACAGAGCAATAGTCCTAGGTAATCATGATGAAAACAAAAAGGCATAGTCCCCCAGGCAAAGATGTTAACCCATAGACATCCAAAAGCGAACTCCTTCTGCTCTCCCCAAGAAGGGGATTCTGCAGTCAGGTGGGGTACCTTTTAACCAATCAGGGTGCGCTCTTATTGAAACACAAAGTTTCTCAAAACATGGGAACATGTAGAGACAGTGTCTCTGTGGTAGCTACAATAAGGCTAACTACAGATAAGGGATAGGAACACTGAACTAAAAACAAGCCGTCTCGTGACACGTAGTCTTGCGAGACAAAGAAGAGAAATGATTTTTGAGGCCTAGTTTAAACCAGGTCCTCTCCAAGCTTTGAGAACGTTAGAAAAGATGTCGTCTCATGACACAGTATATGCATTAGGTGGCTAGATGTTACTTTCCTTTTATTGTTGCTATTGTTATGTTTTTAAGTGGGTGTTTAAGTGGTTAACTCTGGACTGTTTCAATGTAACATATAGTATTAGGTAAAGGCCACCCTTGCATAAAAGCCAGCCATATCTGACTCTAGGGTTCAGTGCTCATCTCTGTTTCATAGCTGAAGAGCCAGCACTGTCTGCATTTGCAGACGTTTCCTTGAACATTTGGCAGGTATGCCTAGACACCAAAGTACACGGAATGCTGTTTACCTTCCCACCAAAGTGGTACCTGTTTATCTACTTCCAATTTCTTACTTTCAAACTGCTAGGCTAGAAGGAGCTGGGACAGAGACGGGAGCTCACTCTGTCATGCAGTACCCGGGAATCGAACTCCAACCTTCCAGTCAGCGAGTTCAGCATCTTAACCACTTGAGCCACCACAGTCATGCAGAAACTGATAAAAAAATTAAAAACACAATAAATTACAGTATTAACGTATAAATAATGTAGCTTATTATTTATGTGCTAATACTGTAATTTATTGTGGTTTTTAAACTTTGTAAATCATTTTCTAAAATCCACATTGTGAGCCACCTTGGATCCTGTGAAGCAGAAAGCAGGATGCCAAATAAAAGAATAAAATTCACATGAGCTTTATATGTTACAGCTCTGTTTCTCATGTTGATCAGTCTGGTGACAGTAGAGAGTAGAATCTTGTAAAGGTAAAGGTTCCCCTTGCTCGAAAGCCAGTCATATCCAACTCTAGGGTTCAGTGCTCATCTATGTTTCAAAGCTGAAGAGGCAGCGCTGCCTGCTTCTGCAGACGTTTCCGTGGTCATGTGGCAGACATGACTAGACACCGGAGGGCACAGAATGCTGTTTACCTTCCCACCGAAGTGGTCCCTATTTCTCTACTTGCAATGTCTTGCTTTCAAAATGCTAGGTTGGCAGGAGCTGGGACAAAGACGGGAGCTCATTCCGTCCTGCAGTACTCGGGAATCGAACTGCTGACTTTCCACCTTCCAGTCAGCATCTTAACAACCATTTAAAAGGCAGTTCTGATTTGATGTAAGGCAAATAAATTGAAGCGTAATCCTGATAAAGTGGAAACGATATTGGCCTGGGGAAACTGCTTACCCAGAAGGAAGTTTGCAATCTGTTCTAGGCCGGCTTGCACTCTGCTCAAGGTAGATGTGGGCATTTAGTGGGTCAGGACCCATGTGGAAATGAACGAGCCCTCTGACCCATGGCAGTTTGATAAAACTAGACACCTGGGGAGGGCACTTTGGTCTTAAGTGGAAATGGTTTTGCTTTAAAATTAAGTTGCAGCTATTTTTTTCAGGTGGGGGAACAAGAAAAAAGACTAAGTCCGTATGGAACTTTTAGACCGTGTTACTCGTCTCCCCCTGAATATCCAGATCTGCTGTTTGGGGTTTATTGTGTTGGGACAAGATAGCGCTGGTGGTCAGCAATTCTTTTACTTGCAAAAAAAAAGATCTAGCCCCACTTTGCCTGAGGTGGTCCCATCAAGACAAAACTACTCTAACGATGGCTCTCTGGGGCTGTCACTATAGCTCTGAAACTGCATTGGATACGAAATGGGGGAAATTGCTAGCAATCAGGCAATTCAACTACATGGCACCAAAGCAATATCATCCTTTTGCTTACCATTTTGTTTCTGAGCTGAGTGTAGGGTTTCATCTTTTATATTCTGTAAGCCAGGTTTTCTTCTTCGTCTTCTGCCGTATCCAATCCCAAATGTTGGCGATCCTCATGGTAATCAGCCATGAAGACTGTCCTGAGAATATAATGCAGTGACCTTTCATCCAGTAGTGGGCAGCAACAGGTTAGCACCCCCCCTGGGAGCGGGGGGAGCAAAGTTGGGTGGCCTCTGGGCAGGGGGCTAGCAAAATTGGGTGGCTTTCAGGCAGGGGAGGTAGCGAAATTGGGTGGCCATGCCCACCTCCCTGCCCTGCCCCATCAGGTTTTGTCCCTGCAAGTGGTTCAAGGTTTCTCTTGCTCAAAAGCCAGTCATATCCGACTCTTAGGTGCAGTGCTCACCTCCATTTACAGCCAAAGAACCAGTGCTGCCTGTGTTTGCAGATGTATACATGGCCATATGGCAGGCATGACTAGATCACCCATGATGTAGGCTCCGCCCATGACTTAGGCTCTGCCCACAACATAGGCTCTGCCCATGGTGTGGGAGTGAAAAATTTTGCTGCCCACCACTGCTTTCATCTGCCTTCCACATCATAGTGTGGCCCCCATACCACTGATTCAGTTCCATTATTTCACTTTCTGGTCCTGAGCTCTTTTGGCATACAAAGTCCTCCTCTTCAGCCCCAGGCCAGGATTGATGAAGCTGCTGCCCTCCATCAAGATGGATTCAAGTGGGATTTAATCCACTTGGGGACCATCATCCTTCCCTGTGGATTTCACCACCCAAGGCTGTGAGTCGTCTGGTTCTTAATGTCAGGTTAGTTAACCACTGCCTGACACTTGGCAATGAGCTGCCGGCAGTAGGGTCTACTCTGTACAGTAGCAGGATAACCTGGCCAGACAAGCGACCCAGATTTTGCAACCAAGTACAGTAGAACTTCATACAACAACTGGTCCGTATAGCAACGAAACTGCATAACCATTAGGTTTTGGGGGGAAATGGCATCCCGCATAACAATTTTCCCTATGGAAAAAAAATTGTACAACATTTTTTCAATGGGAAAAACCACTTAGCAACAACAACAACAACAACAACAACAATTGTATGATGCATCCCATAGGGAAAATCGCTATATGATGCATGCATTGTATAGCAATTGTTTCGTACAACAACGAGCCCCGTAGAACGTATTAAAATCACTGTATGAGGTACCAATGTACAGTAAAACCCCTACTTACATAAAAAGTCTGTTCCGTGGGCTTTTATGTAAATCAGTTTTTTACTTAACTCGAAGCAAACCCATAGGAAAAAAATGAATTTTTACATAACTCGAAGCAAACCCACAGGAAATTGTGTTATGTAAATCAGTTTTAGTGCAAAAATCATTATATAAGTCGAATTTTATGTAACTCGAGGCATATGTAAATTGGGATTTTACTGTAATTTGAAAGGCCAAGTTCACCCTATGAACCTATCTAGCCTTTCATGTTGTTCTCAGGCCTCCTGCTCTCTGCATGTGCCATTGGGAAGGGGTGGGCTGGTGGTTATTGGGTACAGATAGGAAGCACATTTTTTAAGCTCTCTTTCCTGATGCCTTCATCAAGGTCTACTCTTTGTTTGCCATGAAAAAGGAATTCAGTACTTAACTTATTTTATGGAGCTTTCTTGTGGATTATTTCACCAGATTTTCCATTGTTTCTAACTCTTGCTTAACTTTATTTATTTAATTTTTTTGCATCTTACTACATTGTTGTTTTAGTTTTAAATTCTTTATTTATAAATTTTGAATATAAAAAACAATAAGAAAAACAAACATACAGTACAAAAAAGATTTCACAGGAATACTACATTTGATATATATTGAATAATACATTTTTCTATTTTTATATTATCACTCTTCAGCCAAAAGAAAAAGATTCTAATACCTCTTTTATCCCTACTACACATATTCTTCATTGCTTAATTCACCTCTGTGCTATATACAATGTCTTGGAAGGTTGTATCCATTACATTGTTGTTTTAAAATCATGAATGTTGGCCTTTTTATGAGGTCATTGCAACCGAAGGATAAAATCGTTTGAAATGAAATTAATCTGACAGCACTCGTCCTCCAAACATATGGACCATCCGTAAGTATTTAACATCACTGCACAATAGTCTGAGAAGCGGATGGTTTGGTACATGGCTCCAGTGCCAGCTTCAGGGCTGAACATGGATTTGAATCTGTGTTCCTATCTTTCAAATTGAAACAAAACCCAAGCAAACATAAAGGCTCACATTCATGCCTTCAATTGCTACATTTCCCTATCTTGTTCGTCTCCTCTGCCTCTGCCTTTACACTCACACCATAGTTTTAAGTAATAAAATATTCTGGGGATGAATTCCCTGCTCACGTTGTGGCCGATGTTAAGCACATAAATGTTGCCAGTCTGTTCCTATCACAGCTAGCGCCTGGGCCCTCCAGACATGGTTGGACCATTTCTCCCTTCATACCTGACTTTATGGGCTTGGCCCAATGGGCCAACAACATCCCAAGGGCCACAGGCTCCCCACCAACCACTCTGCTATTAAGATAAACATAACACGGGGCAAGGTTGTGCAAGTAGATCATGCCGTGAACCTCAGTTCCCAATGCAGTCTGTGTGGTAAAAAGGAAGAAGATGAGAAGAGGGAAACAGCTCACAGCTCACTCTTTACCTAGTGACTAGGTAAAGGTAAAGGTTTCCCTTGCTCGAAAGCCAGTCGTATCCGACTCTAGGGTTCAGTGCTCATCTAGGTTTCAAAGCCGAAGAGCCAGGGCTGTCTGTTTCTGCAGACGTTTCCGTGGCCATGTGGCAGTCAAGAGCACATGGAACACTGTTACCTTCCCACCGATGTGGTCCCTGTTTATCTACTTACAATTTCTTGCTTTCGAACTGCTAGGTTGGCAGGAGCTGGGACAAAGTCGGGAGCTCATTCTGTCCTGCAGTACAGTAAAACACCGGATAACGATTGGATCAGATAACGCTAAAATCACATAACGTTAAGCAATCTGGGGAGGAGAATTGGATTGAATAACGTTAAGGTCCTATGGGACGGATCGGATAACAACCGCTAAAGCCTGTGCAGTTACAATGTATCTCTATGGAGCTTTAACATTATCTGATCCATCCCATAGGATTTTAACATGCATCGGATAACACTAAAAATCGGATAACACCAAGACTTGTGGAACCAAGTTTTAGCGTTATCCGGTGTTTTATTGTACTTGGGAATCGAACTGCTGACCTTCTGCCTCCCAGTCAGTGTCTTAGCCACTTGAGCCACTGCAGTGACTAGTAGTCCATTGTAAAGGATGGCATTTTGCTAGTAAACAATAGGCTCCAAAGGCTCTTTTTGAATGTAAAGACAAGTTTTAAAAATCCATATGGTTTTAGGAAAGCAAATGTGGTTTAAAAAATGGCTGAAATGGGTACCAGAGTGTGGGTCGGTTATGTTTCCAACAGGTGCGTTTCCCAGATTCTGTCCACGCAAATGTTGCTTGTTTATGCAGAACTGAGATTTCAGGGGCTGGAAGTCAGGAACCTTCTGCAGCATACAAACCATTCCTCTAATCCACAGGCCATTGAAAGCAGGGGTCATGTAACCTCAACGATTGTGTCAGTGCACGTTGCCAGGGTTCCTAATCCCTCCAGATCTCTGACATGAAGCCCTCTGCCTACAACAGCTCATTGGGATAAATCACAATCCCTGCTCATGCTTGGATACATGACGGAACTGCTGAGTTTGGTCCTTGTTGCCTGCTTTTGGGAGAAATAACGTTTACTGCATCTGCGCCCTTTTGTCATCAATTATCACTGTTCAGAAAGAGTACCCAGAGACTACCGAGAAGACCTTGTACGATATTCATTTCCACATAAGAACATTGTGAAGGGCATGGAACATTTCCTTCAGCAGTAGATGGAAGGCAATTTTTAATTATTGTTCCTATTTTCAGAAGCTAGAAGTATATAGTAGACTTTGAAAAGGTACAGAAACTGGCAAATACCGGTAATACGAACAGACAGTTTGGCCACATTCCTCAAAAGGAAATACAGTAATACAGTAATACAGTGGTATTACCCAGGTTAGTGTAGTGGCATAGCTTTGAAGTTTCGAAGGGATATTTCCCTATCCTTTGGAAAACCCTGCCTGCTACCTCAGTGAAGAAATGGTAGGCTATAAATCAGTGGTGGGATGTCAAAAAATTTACTACCACACCATGGGCGGAGCCTAATGTGTGGGTGGAGCCAATGTTGTGGGCAGGACGATGTGACCTGGTGGGGGCAGCCAAAGTTGGTCATGTACACATAAAAATACAAATTACATAGACATAAAAATGCATACAAATATACATAAAACACATATAATACACATTAAAATAAATACACATTAAATATACATAAAAACACATAAAAATACAAATTAAATATACATAAAACACATAAAAATACACATTAAAAATAAATACACATTAAATACACATTAAAATACACACCCATACCCCAAACCCAAAGGTGAGTCACTTACCCTGGGGAGTAGGCTATAGGGAGCTTCAGGCTAGCAGCTTCTCTTCCTCCTCCCTGCTTGGGAGGATAGCAAGGAGGCCGCGCATGCGCACCAAGTGCTGTAGGCGTGCATGCACACCAAGTGCTTGGCATGCATGCGCAGTGGGGGAACCGGCGAAAAGGTAAGCCCCTGAGGTGGTTCTCTCCAAAAGCCCCTACCGGTTCTCCGGGACACTGGGGAAAGTTACTACCGGTTCTGGCGAGCTGGTGCGAACCTGTAACATCCCATCACTGCTATAAATGTAACTAATCAACAACTGAAGTTTAAGAGGAAAATGAGGGAGTAATGGCTGCTGCTGCTGCTGCTTCATGACCAAGTTCACGACTAATGTGCCACCATTGTGATTTCTGATTTGCAGCTACAGCCTGCATCAGTTCTCCCCCAGCTTCAACAGTATCTTCCTGAAAGGGATCCTGCTTGTAGAGTGCCTGATGTGTATCCAACAGAGGTTTGATGTTGTCAGTCAGGCCCTGGATGTACTGGGTTCAGCATCCTCCTGGAATATTTTCCCTTGATAGTACTTTCATAAGACGAACAGATTCATGATATTTATTTGGGTGTGTGGGGGGGAATCTTTTCCACACTTTTAGCCAGCTGTTCTGGAATGCTCATTCATTTAGGCTTCTTAAAGTTAAACCATGTGTGAGAAGGCATCTCCTGGGGCTTCACTGCAGCATTTACTATGCACACGATCGGTCTGAGTTGAGTGTGTGGGATCAAATCATCAACAACTTTCATGCATTGTGCTGCTATCTTCTTCTAACAAATATGGTCTCTGGATTTTGCCCCCTCCTCCATCTACTTCTGCTAAAGCATGCAGGAAGTTGCGGATCATGGACAAGAAAGAACATTCCTATAGGTAAAAGAAAAGCCTCAATAAATGACTGGTGATATTTTTACTCTCCGATTTGCTTGAGAATTTATTAAAATTCTACTAAGAATATCTCAACAAATATGGAAAACTAAACAGTGGCCCATAGATTGAAAATGATGACTACACGATCCAAACCTCAAAGAAAAGAGATACTGTATATACTCGAGTTTAAGTCTATTCTTTTTGCCCCCAAAATGAGGTCCAACAAGAGGACTTGACCTATACTCGGATCAACAGCCCCGAAGGGTCCCAAAACTGCAGTGGTGCAAATTCAAACATACATTTTTAAAAAGCACTACCACTACCATAAAAACTCAAAAAACATACCCACACACACGTCTAAATTAATTAATTTTACCATATTTTCATGTATTTTAATTATTGAAACTCACTAGCAGCTGTTGCATTTTCCACCCCTGACTTATACTTAGGTCAGTCTATTTTCCTAGCTTTAGTGATCCAAAATTAGCCACCTCGGCTTATATTTGGGACGACTTATAGTCGAGTATACACGGGAATGAAAACTACAATCACCATAGGACTACTGCATTAATTTCCCACGCAAGAAAAGTGATGCTCAAGGTTTTGCAAGAACTCTCGCCACATATGGAGTGAAAAATGCACACACAAAAAGAGGCACTAGAGATCAATATACACTGGCTACTGAACTTGCAAAGCATTTCAAAAGAAAGTTAGTTTGTGTTTTATAGATTACAGCAAAGCCTTTGGCCGGAGACTAAGGCTAATAGCATTTGTACTTTGGTATTTCTGATTATCACATACGGATGTGAAAGCTGGACAATGAAGAAAGCATGCAGGAATTATTTCTTAATCCCTATAATATGTGGTATTGGAGGAGAGCTTTGAGGATGTTGTCGGCCACCAAAGAGGAAAAGAAGTGGGCACCAGATCAAACAAAGCCTGAATTCTCACTAGAAGCTAAAATGACTAATCTAAAGCTGTCATGCCGGACATATGATGAGAGAACACTGAAAAAGACAATAATACTAGGATGTATGGAAGGCATTAGGAAAAGAAGACAAAAATGAGATGGATTCACTCCATAGGGAAAACAAATTGTGAATGATTTAGCATTTTTCTGAGGCAATTTGTATTACCATAAGATGACAGATTTAAGTCTAGTAACAGAAAATAATTCTTGACATAACATGCAATTAATTTGCTGGATTAGTTGCCATAACTAATGGTCAGAATTATAGTGGCTTTAAAAGGATGTAAGATCAATTATTGATGCAACTTCTACCAGTGGGTGTAGGAGGTCATGCTGTCTTTCTTCATAACTAATATGCTCTGGTATCTCAGAGGCATTGTATTGGCAATTAGAGGAAAGAAAGTTCTTCGCTAGACAGGCCCTTGGTTTGATCCTGTAGGATTTTTCTTACATTCTCATCTTCGGAATTGGATCTAGAAGTGAGAGCTAAGGTGACGTTTTCACGCTACATGTATTCGGGTATGACCTGTACCTTTTTACAGTCACGTGAAAAGTTTCTTTCATTGGCCAGAGTGAGACAGACAGTCACCCTCATGATACCATCTCTCAAGGATGGTGCTAACATGCAGGTAGCAGAGAACGAAGAGAACGTGGCTTGCTCTGTGCAATAGTTGTCTAGGAACCCCCATGCTCTATGATAAGTAACATGTCATTCTCTTTTGCGGGATAGGCACATGTTCTGATTTTAGTTCTATTTATAGAGTTCTGCTAGAACAGAGGGTACTTTATAAAACACATGAAAGTTTAAAAAAAACCCAAACAACTATGCTTTGAAGTTTCCTGGGCAGTAGCATGGCACATGGGATCTTTTGATCTATATTTCTGTTTACATTGAGGACAGATGTGGAGGATGTCTTAGTTGCTGTGAGCAAAACTACTGTAACCTCTTCCAGAAGAAGAGCTAAGAAAGCAATAAAGCAATCCTTCCTCTGTCATCTTTGCTCATTAACAGCCGTACAAGAGCATATCCATGCCTATAAGCAGCAGGGTCAATAACCGCTTCAGACATACATTGCCTACAATTGTACGTGGGGCTTCTTATTCTCAATGGCACCATATACCCAAAGAATTGTTTATTTTAATACTGCTTTTTGTTGTTGCTCAGTCGCACAGTCGACTCCGACCGACCCTTTGCAATGACCCCATGGACCCCACTGTCCGCCAGGCACTTCTGTCCTCCACCATCCTCCTCAACTCGCTCAGCTCTGTGCCCATTGTCTCTTCCATACCATCCAGCCATCTCATTTTCTGCTGCCCCCTTCTTCTTTTGCCCTCAACTTTTCCCGGCATCAATGGTTTCTCAAGTGAATCCTCATTTGGTGTCCAGAGTACTTTAGCTTCATCTTCAATATCTGGCTTCCCAAGGAGCAATCAGGGATGATTTCTTCTAGAATCAACCTATTTGTTCTCCTTGCTGTCCAGGGGACTCTCAAAATTCTCCTCCAACACCACATTTCAAAGGCATCTATTCTTCTGCACTCAGCTTTCCTTGTGGTCCAGATCTCACAACCATACATTACTACTGGGAATACCATTGCTTTGACTATGTGGACTTTTGTTTGCAAGGTGATGTCTCTACTTTTCACTCTGTTCCCCAGGTTTCTCTAGCTTGTCTCCCAAGAATCAGTCGTCTTTTTATTTCATGGCTGCAATCTCCATCTGCAGTGAGCTTTGATCCTAAGAAAGTAAAATCTGCCACTGCTTCTACTTCTTCCCCATCTATTCTCCATGGACTGATCAGGGCCTGTTGCCATGATCTTGGTTTTCTTGATATTGAGTCTCAAGCCAGCTTTTTCACTCCATTCTTTCAACTTAAGGAAGAGCTTCTTTAGGTCTTCTTCTTTACTTTCTGCCATTAGGGTAGTATCATCTGCATATCTCAAATTGTTGATGCTCCTCCCAGCAATTTTGATCCCAAATTGTGATTCATCCAGGCCTGCGTTGCACATTATATTCTCTGTATATAAGTTAAATAAGCAGGGTGACAAAATGCAGCCTTTACCTTGAATCCTTTGGAGGAGAAAGGTGGCATATAAATATTTTAATATAAATAAACAAATAAATGTTTCTTATGTGTCTCTGTGCACCCACTGGAGGACACCGTACATTACAAGGATGTTTCTGAAGCTACCCAGAGGCTTTACACTTGATGGGCAGCCAAAGATGCCACCCCAGCTGTGCAGGCGGACGAGGATGCCACCGCCTACCCCAGACACCCACCAGCTGTCCGGGGGGATTAAAAAAAAGCCCCGGTGGAGCACACGGCCAAAGACACTACCCCGGCCATGTAGGCGGCCGATGAAGTTGCCCCAACTATGCAGGCAGACAAGGACACCACCATTAATCTCTGACCACCATCAACTTCCGGGAGGGGCTTTGCTGCTGCCCCAACAACAGTCCGGTGGGGAGTCCTGTGACTATTTCATTTTGTTTGTCTTTTCTGTTGTCTATTGTTATTTTACTGTTATTTCTTGCACTAATTTGTAAGCCACCCTGAGTCACCAAGGCAAGTGGGTGGCTATAAATGTGAATTATAAATAAATAAATAAATAAATAAACTTATGTGTGATAGTAGCACTTCAACTTCTTAAGCGGTGCTCCATATCTCCAGGGCATTCATGTGATGTAAAGATCCATGGAAGATCCCTTCACATAAAGAAAGCTGTGAGAACTGAATAGACTACTAGACGTTTCTCCCTGTCATGCTTCATTTCTAGGAGCAAGGAAAATTTTGTACTGAGATCATATGAGCACCTATATTCTGTCCAAAATCTGGCAGCTTGAATGCAGCTTTACTATACACCGTAAACCTGAACTAAGAATCAAACTAGATATGACTAGGTCCCTTACTTGAAAGCCAGTTGTATCCAAATATAGGGTTCAGCGCTCATCTCTGTTTACTGCCAAGACACATAATATTTTTTTTTCAAAGGATAATTAAAAATGTTAAATAGCCTCAATATTTCTCTCCCTATCCCCAATTGTGTTGGAAAGGATAATTTTGTTTAGAAAGGAAAGACATGACAAAGTACCACCTCTGATGCTCCTCATTCTCAGAGCACATTGGCTTCTTGTTTAGTGGTCCAATCTGGAGAGATCCCTTTGGAACTTTTTGCATCTATTTATATGTCACAACTCTGAAACTTAATGAACAGATAATTAATGAACAAATTACAATGCTCTTAGGATCTCATTTACCTTCTTCCATTGCAGCATTGCTCCAGTTACTCTCATTTTCTGTTTTTTTATTCTTTTACTAATCCAGAAAAGTATCTGTTCTCTCATTCTATGACTTCAATTTAATGAGGACTCTTATTGAAAGTCCTTGCATAAAACATCTAGATTCAGAGACTGCATCGTCCCAAGGACATCTGCCCGTCCCACCAGAGCTGACCGGAGAGGCTCTCTGGTTGTGCCATCGGCCAGAGAGGCGCACCTCTCTGGCACGAGAAGGAGGAGGGCCTTCTCGGTGTCCACTCCGGCCCTGTGGAACCTCCTGCCAATAGAGCTACGCCTGCAGACGGAGTTGCTGCCCTTTAGGAAAGGAGTGAAAACCTGGCTGGCAGGTCTGGTCTGGGGAGTGGATGGTGCAATTTCCCCAGCCAGTTGGTTGGGTTGACCCCCAGTATGCCTGTGTTGTAATTTTTGGCTTTTAATATCAAGGTTTTTTTAAAAGTTTTTAGAGTTTTTAATTTTTAAAAATGATTTTATAATTGTTGTAAATTGCCCTGGGTCCCTTTAGGGAGGAGGGCGATAAACAAATCTAAATAAATAAATAGATTCTAGACACGACCATCCTTATCCATATGCAAAGGTATATCAAAAAGTCTTTGCACCTATTTTTTTATTACAGTATTTGGTGGTGCAACAGGCAACCAGGAGGTTTATATGACTGTTGTTGCGACTGTTGCATTTGTTGCATATTCTTTGGGGGAAATAGGTTCTTCTTCTTCCTCTTTTTCCTCCTCCTCCTCCTCCTCCTCTTCTTCTTATGTCTAGGCCAGACATGAAACTGCCAGAATGGAGGCACCTATTAGTGAGTTCATTCAGCAGTTCCTTTCACTTGAACCAGTGTGAGAAAGATTAGCTGACAATACAGGGTTGCCATTACCTGGGTATGCCCAATTGTGGTTCAAAAATTCTGTGAGATGTATTTGTTACTATTGAATTTTGGAGGATAAAAAACAGGCACATAGACTTTTCCAAATGTTTTTATATTTGTTTGTACTCTAGAAGATCTGTACAGCAGGATTTTGCAAAATCCATGCTCATTCTCTTGTTCTAATTTGTTCTTCTACATGTTTAATAATGTATTTAATGACATTTCATACCAGTTTAGCCAAATGAGTTGCAGTTTCCTGGGTATGTTTTTGAGAATTAATCACATGAAAATCAGTCATCTTAAGGGAAAATGTCATGTTTTTGTTGACAATTTGAGATTTTTAAAGAACTCTTGGGTGGGCAACCTCGTGATTTGTTATTTAAGAACTCTTGGGTGGATACTCTTGTGATCTGCATATTTGAAACCAGTCATTAAGAGCTAGAACTTCATCTTGCGTTAGTGGTCAAAATCTTGTTGTGTAGTTGCACCTGTATAATCCAACATTGCTTAAGCTGTTGCAAAATTCACATCAAGGTGGATGCCATATCCAGCAAGTCGTTCCAGTGGCATAGTTGTGCAAACAGTTGCACAATCAGATGCAGAATATGGATTGCCTGGGTGTAACTCTCTGTGAACCTCTCCACGTTTGTTGGAGACATTTGTCTAGCTGATTCAACTTCACGTTATTTGGAGTCCTGCATGCAAGAGAGTGCAAAACATATGTGCTCCTATCTACACCGGTTTGATACCTGGCATTGGAATAAAGGTGATGAATGTGAAGAAAATCTAGATGGATGACACAAGAAGCGGTTAAAATTGCAGAGGACAGGTGAGACACAAAAGTAAGAGGTGATAGAAATAGAGTCACAACCCTGAATGCAATTATTCAGTGACTGTCACATAGAGACAAAGAGAGCTATTACAATAGTCAGTGAAAATAAATAGAAGGGGGGAAAGAGATTTCTTCCAGAAAATTCAAGAAATCAAAGGAACAGAAAATCTTGGAGATTGATCATTCAAAGGGTTGCCATAAATTGGAGATGACTAAATGATACATTAGAAGAACAATAGCATAGTAAGTTGCAACTAGGTAGATAAGGGATTTTCAACCTGCCCCCCGTGGGCCAGATTCAGTCCATGGCACCATTTCACATGGCCCACCACCACCTCCACCACACCTGGAAGTGCCATGTGGTGGAGGAAGGCCAACTGGCTGTCTGGCCCCCAAAGTAGCCTGAAGGAGCATGACTCAGCGCCCCCCCCCCCAGCTTAAACAGGTTGAGAACTCCTGAGGTAGATCCATGGAATCAGTGAAGTTTACAGAGGAGGTGACTCACGACATTTCCAGTGATTCAGTGGGCCTAGTCAAGTTGCACTAAAAGCAACAGGATTTCAGCCACTCTTTTAACCAACTAATGTTTAAAAATACTAAACCAGAACTGTTGACATGGTCAATTTTTGATCTGGTAATTTGCATACTTGTAACTGGAAGACAAATAACTTCTCACAGTAGAGGTACCTCCTGTGGTAGTTTGTCTGTTAAACCATTCATGCATACATACACATGCATGTTCTTGATCAAATTACTTTGCATATGCTCATAGTTAATGTGTTTGCAGGCTTTCAGTATGAAGGAGGGTTAGATGCGAATGCTACTCCTGGAGTGTTCAGTTTGCCTCTTGAAGCTCCAGTTTTGTTTCAAGTAAAAAAATCCAGCATGGAAAGTTTACAAAGTCGTCTGAAATGTCTGAGAAGCCCAAGTTGGTGCTTACTTTGTAGGTTGGCAGGTTCTACTGATTCATAGGACAAGTGTTAGAGTCATACTTTATAAGCCACCTAAAACAATTACTCCACAGTAAGTAACTTAACACATCTGTCCTTGTTAAACCGGGCAGGTTACAATTAAGAAGTACTAATGTAAATTAATAATGAGTGAGTATTAATAAAATACAACAAATGCAGCCATCTCAAATACTTTGGCCATGTAATGTGAAGTTAAAACTATGCATTGTTGCAGCTGATTATTCAACATAAAAGAAATGGGAACAGAAATGCAAGAAGGAGAGGAATTTTGTGGCTGAAAATACTGAGACACTGGTTTGGACTGCAACGTGATATCACTGCTTCGAGCTCTCACACCCAAAGTTAGCATAGCTACAGTGTTCTCCAATCTCAAGCAGGAGAGGAATAGGAAAATGACATCTGGCCAGAGATAGCTGCATCCCACCATGTGTCTGTCGAGCTGGAAAAGCCTTTGCCACCACCATTACCACATTGTGGAGCAATGCTTCAGGAAGACTGTTTGGCCAAATAAATCTGCCCTGGTAAAACTGGTCTTTATTCGGGACATGCAGTGGTCAGAAGCCTTGCCACGGGTTCACCTGCTGGCTGCAGAAATTCTGACCAGCCCTACCACTGGATTCAAGGAGGATCTGTTGAGATCAGTGGTGTGCTGGCTATGCTAAAAGGGCGCTGGGCAGGGAGCGGTGAGGGTGTACCTTAACAAAACATATACGTTCCCACTCACCTTCTAATTTCAAAACCCCTCTGGGGATTCGAACCAACAACCTCATGTTTACAAGGCAAAATTGCAACCTCTAAGCCATGGCAGCTCTGCTAATAGAGCTGCTTTTGTAACCTTATCTTTGGCAGAAACAGGAGGAGGAAGGTAGGCAGAGGAACACGGAGTCCTGCTCGTTTGCTTGATCGTTTCAGGCATCGCTGCTCTGCTCTTTGGATTGGCACCCAAGGGGGGGGGCATGGTACTAGGGGCCTGTGGGGTGTCCTGGGCTGAGTCCCGGTTGCTCGATGGGCCAGCCCATCACTGGTTGAGATGCGTGGAGGGCTTTCTTTCGGAACTTTTTTTCTGTTTTCTTTTCTTTACAAATGGTAGCTTTCATGTGTTTTCACCATCTCGTTCCTGTATGGTAAGCATGACAAGATATTTGCTATATTATTGGAAGCAAGTTTCTGCTCTCAGGTATGTTTCCCTGGCAAACTGATAGTTGGGATTGTGAGTAACTCTCTTACTTGCTACCTCTATATCCCAGAGCAAGAAACCTTCTTGAGCTCATCCACCTCTATCGCTAGTTAAGAGTGGTGATGCAATTCAAATTCTTGGTTTCATTGAGTTTTCTGAAGCAAAGGGTGGCCAACCACCCAGAATGAGACCATCGATTCTAGGGTTTATCAGAAAGATGAACCACAGACTAACACGGCTACTATTTTAAAAATTCATCTATAGGGTCTCCACTGGAATGAAAAGATTGTGTACTTGTATCCATTGCTTGGAAGAGTTCCCTCCGTTTCAGCAGGTGCAACATGCATTACAAATGACATCCATTGAATTGTCCCTGTCCCACAAAACTATTCAAGGAGAACTTGTTCTCCTTTAAATATGAGCCCAACCCTCCACAATGGCAACTTTCATCTCCAAACCTCTTTCACCTCCCGTTGCCAGTATCTGTGGCACTTCTTTGTTGCTAGACTAATGGCTGCTGCTCTTACAGTTTCCTTTGTATTGATGCAACCAATAATGTGGTCATTTCTTCTACAGTGGTTGGCAAGAAACCGGCAGGCATAGTGCTCTTTGGTACCACACCACAGCATGTCAGACAGGTTGAGGCTTTCCTATTGTCCAAAACACTTTCAAAGTTGGATAATGGGATGGTCCGTAAGAGAAGCCATTTGGAGAGAGAACCTCGAACTGGCATGTGAGATGGCAAATTTCTATGTATTGCAAAGATGTTGTCCCATCTTTTCCATCCACTAGTTTGATGATTAATGGGTTAATTTTGAATATTACATTCATATAGTAAGATTTCTTACCAGACACCTGTTTCAGATGAACTAATTCCCAAAAAGTGACCATTTGTGTGTGTGTGTGTGTGTGTGTGTGTGTGTGTGTGTGTGTGTGTGTGTGTGTGTGTGTGTGTGTGTGTGTGTGTGTGTGTGTGTGTGTGTGTATGTTATCACAGTGCAGTGGCTCAAGTAGTTAAGATGCTGACTGTAATGTGGCAGGTCAGTAGTTCGTGACCTGAGTACTGCATGACGGAATGTGCTCCCGTCTCTGTCCCAGCTCCTGCCAATCTAGCAGTTTGAAAGCAAGAAATTGCAAGTAGAGAAACAGGGACCACTTCAGTGGGAAAGTAAACAGTGTTTTGTGCACTCTGGTGTCTAGTCATGCCTGCCACATGTCCACAGAAATGCCTGCAGAAACAGACAGTGCTGGCTCTTCAGCTATAAACAGAGATGAGCACTGAACCTTAGAGTTGGATACAACTGGCTTTCGAGCAAGGGTGACCTTTACCTTTAATTATATATATCGGCCTGTATACATCTGAAGAAAGAACAAAGATTTACATTCAAGTGCTAGGTCCACTTTAAAAAAGAAGAAGAAAGGATTCCAAGTTTGGAATTTAATCTGGTGCTGCTTGTTATCCAAGCTGCAGAGCCAGAAATTCCCATATATCCATTAACACTGTCGTAATCCTGTCTCTTCTGTCGTCTGGCCACTCTACTCCAAAGCAGCATTCTTCTCCTCTCAGGATGGAAAACCAATGGGGACCTTTTCATTCTGTGAACCCACCAAATAGTTCAGGGCTGAAAAAGACAGTTCCCTCTTGAAAAGACAGCTCAAAACTCACAGATCATGAATAGGAGCACCAATAAAACAAGCCACTGGAAAATAAAAGATCACACCTAGGAGAACAAAGCCTAATTAGAGATGATGTTAAAACCATCTGTTTGAGCATTATCTTCCCAAGTGCAGGCAAAAAGGTTATGAGAAATTGGCCAACCAAGAGCAACAACGGTCAAAACTAAAATCCTTGGAGACCAGTTCATTGTTTGCACATACCAAGGCATAAGGAAACAATGTCCCCACCTTGGGAAACACCCTATCTGAATAATAAAAATCAACTGTCTTCTTTTGTAATCCAATGAAGCAAAACACAATTTAATTTTAATTCCATTGTAGCCTCAAGATAACTTTTAACCAGTGGCAAAGATAGAAATATTTTCACAGCATGCTGGAATGTTGTCAAATGAAAAGCCAATCTAGTGTAAGAGGTGGGAATTCTATCCTATGGATGCCACAACTAGAAAGACCTGAATTCCCAGAGTTCAAGGGTCCACTGAGAGGAAAACAATGTGGATAAGATCTTTTAATATAGCATTACACAGACCGGATCATGGAAGAAGAAAGGGGTCTTTCAAACAGCCTAGTGCCAGACAGAATCATAGAATAATGGAGTTTGAAAGGCCATTGAATCCAATTCTCTGCTCAACGTAGGGATTCAAATTAAAGTATATCTCATTGATGGCTGTCTAACTTTCTACTGAATGCCTCCCATATTAGTTGCCTCAACGTCCACTGTTACTTCTCTCATTATTTTAGGTAGAGTGATACCAACAAAAGGATATATGTTCTCAACTGTTATAGGTTTGAGGCATCCTGTCACTATGCACATTGTTTCATTAACAGCAATATCAACTTGCTTCATGTGTGCAGATGCACTCCACACTGGAGCAGCATAGTCCACTGCAGAGAGGCTCAGGACCAAAGCTGATGTACACAGTGTGGATGGCTAACTTCCCCGCAAATGGTTTGTCAATTTCCTGATAATATTGTCCCTAGAACTGACTTTGGCCTTCACATTCAGTCAATGATGTTTGAAAGAGAGCATCTTGACAAGTGTTACACCAAAGTATTTCAGTGCTGAACAATGCTGTAATTCAGGGGTTTTCGACATTGGGCCTCCAGGTGTTCTTGGACTTCAATTACCAGAAGCCCAAGTCAGCATACCTCATTGATTCCCTTGCCATGTAACATCCAGCCTCTCCATTCATTCATTTTCTTAGATTTGTATCACCGACCCATCGCCGGGGCGACTTTGGGCGGCTTACAACAAGTATTACAAACCCAACATAAAAACAATTCTATAGAAATAATTATAAAAATCTCAAGTTAAAACCATTTAAAATTAACTAGAACTAGGGTAAAAGGCTAAAACTCCATCCCGGACGGCCCTTATATCAACCAACCCGGGGGGGGGGCTGCCACACCGATAGCACCCCACATCTGGTGAGCTACCCATGTTTTCAGTCCCTTTCTAAAAGGCAGAAGGGTCAGCTAATGCACAGGCATGCGCAGGATCAGACCTATATAAGCCACAGCATAGTACGAGAGCAGAGGGTGGTGTGGCACTTGGGTCTTCCTTGGGATGGGCTTCAAATGGTTGATGGTGTAATGCCATCCTAATTCTTCAAGTGCTCCACTGAGTAGACCGGTGAGTAGTCGTAACCTGGATCAACCTATAGAAACCAAAGCTCTAAATCTGATCAGGACATATATATGAAAGTGGCGAAATTTGCTCTCTCTTCAATTGAAAATAGCTTGTAAGCTATCCAAAGGTGCTTTCTAAGAAGCATCTGACCAAAGGGCCAATCGGCAGTAGTGTGCTGGCCCACAGGGATACAGGGACCCATCCTGGTGTGCCCCAGCAACTGGCAACCCCCAGAGGCAGGCAGAGGTAAATGTATGGGATTTCCCCCCCCCCACAACCCTCCGCCCCAATAGGCACCCCCATCACTTCCTGTCCACTGCCCTCCCAAGTTGCCCAGCACACTCCTGCCAACCAGCTGCTGTGCTGGCAGGTACTAATGTCTGTCCCTGGATCTTCCTGGGCACCTTTCCAGAGGAACAGAAGGAGGCTCCTCTGATGCCCCAGACCTTGGGAAAGATCAGTCCAGACAGATCCTTATCAGTTCAGTGAGCACAACCTTTCTTGCCTAGCAGCTCATGAGTGATTACTTAACACTCTGATTGTCATTAAACTGAAAGTCTTTAACACTGCATTAGGGTGAGCTGATGCACAGGCAGGGATAGGATCCGAGCTATATAAGCCGCAGCATAGTATGAGAGCAGAGGACTGCAGTTCCCATCAACCCTATTCTGCAGAGCCACTGGTACAGGATGATGGGAGAGGTGACCATCCAGCAACATCTGAAGGGTTGCATGTTTTCCATCCTTGCTGAAGTAGATCATCATTTTCTGACAGGAAAAAAGAGGAAAGCGTAGGCTGATGAGAGGCAGGAGTAGAGCAGGAAACGGATGAATTCCCTATTATGGTTATGAAAATAAGTAATAAGGATCAGAGGGAATTCTAAGAGCATGCAGCTAGATGCCTTTCCTTTGCACTCTGGGACTTGTGCAACTGTGACAGAGGAACAGGAAATAACTTTCAGTAAAGATCTAGGTGCCGTTATCCACTTTGTTAACACAGGTACAGTAATACCTCATATAACATTAGTATCGAATAACACTAAAATCGCATAACATTAAGGAATCTGGGGGGAAGAATTGCATCAGATAACATTAAGATCCTATGGGATGCTTCAGATAACAACCGCTAAAGCCTGTGTGGTTACAATGTATCTCTATGGATCCCATAGAGGATCAGATAACACTAAAAATCATATAACACCAAGACTTGTGGAACCAGGTTTTAGTGTTATATGAGGTTTTACTGTATTAACATTCTTACAACAATTACATACATTTTCTCTTCTTCTTCTGGTGAGGTATGTGACTTGACCAAATACACAGAGAATGTTTAGTGAATTATTTGATTTATCCCATGTCCGAATGTTCACAGGGTGGGTGTTTCCCACCCCCCACCCCAGCCCTGCTTTGCAGTTGTTGTGGCAGGCTTATATCCACAATGGATCTGTCAGGGGACGCTGCCCACCCACCCACCCACCCACCTACATGCCTACCCACAGGAATGTCCCTACCTCTGTCTGGGAAATGCTGGTGGCATTGGAAGGGGTCTCTCATCTCCTGCCCTTGCTGGCAAAGCTAAAAGTCAAGTGCTGCAAGAGAGATAACTGGGGCGACACACAGTACAACGAACAGCACAAGAATGAAAACAAAGTAAGCCGGTGGGTTGGTTTCGGAAGCAGTTGGGGAAGAATTGGTATGGCAAGATAAATAGTGCAAACACACACAGCCAAAGACACTTTGGGGGAATAAAGTAAAAGTTTCCAGAATCTGCCGAGACCAAATCCTAGTTTGGAGGGTTCATGTCGGAGTCTTCTTTGGAACACTTTTTTGGTGAGAGTGAGGACCTTGTAATCTGCAACAGATAGTTGCATAACTGATGATGGATTATATTTAGCACAACTGGAGCAGCGGTTGGGGTGAGTGGGCGAGAGAATGGAGGTTTAGCTAAATACAAACCCATAACACAATGCTGTTTTTTTTCACTCTCTGCAACCTATGAAATCACCTGGCTTAGGTCTTCAGGGCTGAGGATTTGTACAATTCGAACTCTTCAGCACCAAACGCAAGGCAAGAAGACCGCCAACAGTTCCTTTCATTGCAAAACTTAGGGAACTCTGAGAATATTGTGGCAAAGAATGTGGATACTTTGCACAGAACTCCAGAGGACTGAAATGTGGAGGACAAGAGAGCACCATTAAAGGTCATAGAGCTGATGCTTTCCCTTTAAAGGCATTGAGAGTTGAGAGCACAACAGCCAAAACATTTCCCTTCTCTGGTCATGCGTTTGCAACTGCTCAACAAGCCTGAGTGTCAAGAAGCTGGGGAGACTTTGGCATTCAGATGTACTAAGCAGGGACAAGCCATTCCCAGAAAGGTTACCTTATCACAAAGTTCACATGCAGGACGACTTTTCTGTTCCTCTAATATTCTTAGGAGCGTCTGCTAACCTTTTGGTCCATGCCTATTTTATTTTGTACACACGATTCTGTTATTGTTTGGGGTGGCACAAAAAGAGGGAGAAAGGAAAATGAGCCCTACACAAAAGGTTCCATTCTGAAAAATGGGGAAAGAATCTGGTCAGGGTGAAACCTGCTTTTATGATCTTCTGTGCATGAATTGGAATAATGATGCTCTAAGCAGCACAAAAAATATAAAAGGAGGGGGGGATAAAATCCTCCTAATCTCTTTGTGCCAAACTAAGAAAATGGTTGTGGGACTGCGGTGGCTCAGTGGTTAAGATGGTTAACATGATGACTGGAAGGTCGGCAGGTTGGCAAGTCAAGACCTGAGTGCTGCATGACAGAATGAGCTCCCATCTCTGTCCCAGCTCCTGCCAACCTAGCAGTTCAAATGCAAGAAATTGCAAGTAGATAAATACGGACCACTTCAGTGGGAAGTAAACAACATTCCATGCACTCCAATCTCTAGTCATGCCTGCCACGTGTCCACAGAAATATCTGCAGACGCAGATAGTGCTGGCGATTTGGCTGTAAATGGAGAGGAGCACTGAACCCTAGAGTCAGATACAATTGGCTTTCGAGCAAGGGCGACCTACGAAAATGGTTGTTTTGCTGTGCTCAGTTATGTACAACACACTGCCAAAGTAGGTAACAGGTAGCCCTCAAGAGAACTGTTCAGCTACAAACTCCATCGGCCCTCTTTAGCATGGGTACTGATGGGATTTTGATTGAAACTCTTCTCTAAATAAAAGAGCATTATTCAAACAGAAACAGGAGGGAAGGATTTCTAAGGCCTTTTCACAGAGCATCAGGGGGCTGCCGTGGCTCAGTGGTTAAAACGCTCACCTTGTTAACTGGAAGGTTGGCAAGTCGGCAGTTCAAGACCTGTGTGCTGCTCAGCTCCGGCCAACCCAGCAATTCGAAAGCAAGAAATTGCAAGTACTGTACTGTAGATAAATTGGGACCACTTTCGGTGGGAAAAGATCTTGGGGACATGAAAGGAGCCTCTTCCAGGCCTCCCCTGGGCGGAGTTCCTCCAGCAAAAACCCTTTCAACCCAGAAAGCACCGCTGTGTGCTTCTGACAAAAGAGGTGGGGGGCAGGCAGGTTATTCCCCAGGCCTTTGCCCTTCTGCCATGACCTACTGGTCTCAGCAAGAGGGATTCATGTGCCCACTCCAGGACTTCTACATTCTCACAGGCCATAGACCAGGGAATGCACTGGTGTGTTCTTTTAGTTTAGCTTTAATTCTGAGTTACACAAAATGTGTTGCATGCAACCAAAAATCTCTGTTTTACTTCAAAGTAGGCACATAATAGAACCAGTGCCTACTTTGAAGTAAAATTATCTGACCAGATAATTTTTTGCCCATAAATCCCGATTTAAACCAACCTGTCTTTTATCTATACATCCTCTCCCTACAAATTACTCGAGGGTTTTAAGGAAAGTGATCTCCAGATGCATGTTCAGTATAACACATACAGTAGTTTAGTCATAAAATCAGAGAAATGATAGTGTGTTGTTTTAACACTATGTGGGTTGAGGTGGCTTATTGGGAAGGTCTTGGCATTCCTGCCACATGTCCACAGAAATGCCTGCAGACACAGACAGCACTGGCTCTTTGGCTATAAACAGAGATGAGCACCGACTCCTAGAGTTGGATATAACTGGCTTTCGAGCAAGGGAGACCTTTACCTAGCTTAACACTGGTTTCGGTCCTTGGCTAGGGCAGTGCTGGCAAACCTTGGCACTCCAGGTGTTCTTGGACTTCAGTTCCCAGAAGCCCAAGTCAGCACTCCTGCTGATCAGGACTCTGGAAATTGAAGTTCTAGAACAGCTGGGGTGCCAAGGTTGGCCATCCCTGGGCTAGGGAGTCCCTTGGGCAAGAGGCACAGTCCCAGGGCACCCTTGGAGAGAGGGAAAGGAAAACCACTGCTGTGTATCGTCTTCCTTGAAAGCCCTGAAAAGGGTAGCCATAAATCAGAATTGACTTGATAGCACACACAGTTGCTATACCCTACTACTCCTTCTCAAGGCAGGGTGGCTAATATCGCAGCCGCAGCGCTCGGGCCAAGCGGCCATAAGGAAGGGAAGGGCTCCTCCGTGGCAGGAGTCCACATCGCCCTCTGCAGCACACCCTGAATTCTACACCTCCAAGGCTGTAAGAAGACCCTGCTTGTAGCAGGGGAGATCTTTGTTCTTAAGAAACAGATCATCAGGGAATATAGGTCAGTGGTGGCCAACCTTGGCACTCCAGCTGTTTCTGGACTTCAATTCCCAGAAGCCCTAATCATTGGGTCTACTGACTTGGGCATCTGGGAATTGAAGTCCAGGAACAGCTGGAGTGCCAAGGTTCGCCACTACTGATATAGGTAATGGTTGCCCTTGTCAAAAGCCAGATGTGTCTGACTCTAGGGCGCAGTGCTCATCATCTCCATTTACAGAGAAAGAGCCACTGCTGTTTGCATCTGCAGATGTTCCCACGGTTTTGTGGCAGGCACAAAACATTGTTAATTTCCCCACCAAAGCAGTATCTATTTATCTACTTGCAATTTCTTGCTTTCAAACTGCTAGGTTGGCAGGAGCTGGGACTGGGGACAGGAGCTCACTCCGTCACACAGTACTCGGGTCTCGAGCTGCTGACCTGCTGACTGTCCCGTCGTCAAGCTCAGCTTCTTAACCACTAAGCCACTGCAGTCAGGGAATATAATGAAGCATATAAAAAGAAATTATCATTACCAATTTACTTGGGGAGGAATAACTTTACAGGCACGTTTCAGGTGAAATTCCAGTGCCTACCAGACACTCCCCTACCAGCTCACTAAACTGAACAGTGGCCCTGAAAGAGGGGGCCGTCTGAGATTGCCTTGTATTTCCTATGCTTTTGCCTTCCTGCTTGTGGAGACCAGTCACTGTGGGGCAGCTTTTCCCAGTGCTAACACTGCACCCCTGAAGAGGAACATGTCCTGCTGACGGGCGGTGGAACAAAGCTTCTGTAACCTTCTGCAGGCACAGGGCTGTTGCCGCGAAGACAGAGTGGCAGTGAGAAGAAAGCCTTGCTTTTGCCACAGTGGAAGCGAACGTTTGGTACAATGCATGCCTTCTGTATCTCTCCAAATCCCTACTAAAGAATCTGCTCCAACGTGGATGCCAGTTTGATGATCAAGCCTACTGGGATAACGCTTAGGCTATGGGCAGTGCAATCACGTCAAAAAGGTTTTCGTTGAATTAATTAGAGGGTGCGGTCAAAGTGTTTGTGACTGATCTTCTGAAATCTGTGAAAGATGGTACGGTGAAAACCTTCTCCAGACTTTTTGCGTGAGTGCACGGAAGAGGAGTTAATGCTCTCATTATGGAAACGAGTGCGCTCTCTTCTGAGAAAGTTGCCTTATCTAAGTATCGATGATGAATTATTAATCATTTTACTTACTACCTTTCCTCCTGCCTTTCCACAACTAGATAGTGCTTAAGGCAGCTTATAATCATTATAAAACATATTCAAACCAAATACAGTGAAGGCAAATTCAGCCATAAGAACTCATTCTTCAGTGTCAGAAAGATTAGCCGCCAAGGTTGCCACCCAGGGTGAGCCTGAGTGTATCCACAGTCTTCGAGGAAGCTCTTTATATGAACCCCTGCAATCAAACTAAGCAAATGTGGCCATAAAACCATTAAAATCAATCAGGCCTACAGGGAGCTAAAATAATCACATTACATTAAATTGTCTCATAAAACCCCTTTCAAAAGATATGCCTTCACATCCTTGCTAAAAATAATGCAAAACAAGAAACGGACTGCAGTTCTGAAAAGGCATCTGTTCTGCGACTATGACTCACATTGGGTAGTGGTGGCCGCCCACTTCAAGTGCATGGCTCTCGGTAACTATGCGTATTTCCAAGGAGAAAAATCTTTTCTGACAATCTTAACATACAAATAGGTAATGGCAATAGAACTGGAGTCTTGTTGTTTTGCAAAGGTGAACATCATGTGGCACCCACCCACCCACCCACCCGTGATCTGTGTGTTTGCATTCCTACCAACAAATACCATTTGTCCAAAACTAAGCAACATTGCTAGGAAGCATGGTCTGCCTCGCCGCCACCTCCAGGCCCCCACCAATGCCTGGAGGGGAGATGTTCTGTGTTTGTTTACCGTATTTTGTTCCTGTTGTTGTACTGTTGTAAGCAACCCTGAGTTGCCACGGCAAGTGGGGGCAATATACATTTGAACAAACAAACAAATAATAGATGTACCCTATCTCCCAGCAGAAAATAATTCTGCAATTTTGGAAAGAAAACAAGGTATGAGTTCCTTTATGTGTGATGTTTCCCAGTGAAATTATTGAGTTACAGCAGGGATGTCTCGTCCTGGTGGACTCAGCCCCAAGAGGATGCCCAGCCATGCGTAGAATTGTGATGGGAGAGATACTGTACTTTTTTTTATAATGCCCCAGTGAAAGCCTTCTCGTCCTGTGAATGCAACAACACAGAAAATGTCCTGGACTCTTTGCTCCTTCTTCCATGTGACCACTGTCAGGTCCTGTTGACTTATTCTCCACTTGTCAACAGTGGTTCTCATGCTTGGAAGAATGCCTGCACCAAGCAGGAAGTCAGGAGGGAAGGACTGCCTTCACCTTCATTGTGGATGGTGGGCTTTAGCTTTTTCAGATCTATCTTCCTTCATCTCGTTTTGGCAACACTGAAACAACACTTTCCTTATCCCTCAGCCACGCTCTTGAGTTCCCCTTTCCCCCATTCTGTTGAGTTCTCACGCTAAGGAAGCTCCAACGCCTTGGCCATATCATAGGGAGCAACATAAAATATAGAATACCCCCAACTTGCTCCGCAAGGAAAGGTCCCTGGGAAGAGAGGAAGCCCTGGACATGGACGGACTTCATGGCTGAGGAACCTGAGAGACTGGCGTGGCATGTCCTCGGAAGAACTGTTCCAAGGAGTTAAGAACAGGAAGACTATGGCGATGATGATAGCCAATATCCGGAACGGATACAGCACCTGAGGAAGTCTGACTTCTCTAGAAATCCTTCCACAGGGTGATAACACGCCTGGACCCATCTAGTTTCTGGCCATAGCCTGCCACCTACTGGCTTTTCCTCCTCCTCCTCCTCCTAAACACCAACAACCGGACCTCAAACAAATTAACTTGTCTTCTTCATTCTCATAACCCCAGCTAAGAAAACAGTCTTGGGGGTCTATTGGGTGGTTGATCGTATCATTACCAGCGACTGGGGATAAAGGACCTGTGGATGGCCGAAGACGCTGCGCTGACCCAGCCCGTTGCCCCCACCAACGGCTGGCGATAAGAGCCCCTCCCGCCCTGCCAATGATTTTGGCTGTGGCACCATGGTGGCAGTTCATCTCGGGACTGTTGGGACGGTTATTTTTGCTACTATGGGACTTTTAAATGAAAGGTTTTCTTTTCCCCCTTCTTTATTGTAATATTTTATGATGTTTTACAATGTCTGATTTATATTGTGATTTATTAGCAGTGATGGGATGTGACAGGTTCTCACCACTTTGCCAGAACCTGTAGTAACTTTTCCCAGTGTCCCAGAGAACCGGTAGCAGCGTTTGGGGGGAACCTTCTTTGGGGCTTAACTTTTTCACTGGTTCCCCCACTGCGCATGCGCGCCAAGCACTTGGTATGCATGCATGCCTACAGTGCTTGGCGCGTATGCACAGCCTCCTTGCTGTCCTCCTTACTGTCCTTGTGTTTGTGTGTGTGTGTGTGTGTGTGTGTGTGTGTGTGTGTGTGTGTGTGTGTGTGTGTGTGTGCTTATTTTTATTTTATTATTATTATTTTCTTTGGCTCCGCCTACAATGTCATGACATCATGATGGTAGCTCCACCAACACAGTGATGACATCACGGTGGGGTAGTAAAAAATTTGACATCCCACCACTGTTTATTAGTCATGCCTGCCACATGGCCAGGGAAACGTCTGTAGAAGCAGACAGCGCTGGCTCTTCAGGTTTGAAACAGAGATGAGCACTGGACCCTAGAGTCAGATACGACTGGCTTTCGAGCAAGGGAAACCTTTACCTTTACCTATTGCTATTATGCTTTGTTGTTTTTGTGAGTTGCCCTGAGTCAGGTTGTGTGAGTGGGCTGCATATAAATGTGAATATAACAACAACAACAACACCTTCCAGCGTGTGTGGCTTTCACTGGGATTTTGGGCAAAGTGTTTGCCATGTGCAAAACGTCCCTTTATCCAGGTTCCTATTTCTGTATTGTAAACTCTCAAGATCTGAGACCGGCTGATGGCTCTCCAGCTCAAGGGTCCTCTTATAGAAGGCTAGGACAACACAGAGATATGATCACACACTTATTCGTGTTGATGAAGTTTTCAGTGCAAGTTTCTGCTCCTGAAATTGGTTTTGTGTTTCATACAGAAACTGTAACTCTAATGCTCTAAGAGTCCGCACAGCACCTTCCAGTCCTGTGCAATTGGCCCACACCACTTCCTTTCACCAGATTCTCTGTTTGCCTTCTCTTTACCCTTTTGTTTTAAATTGAGAGGAGATGCAGGGCTGAACTCATATGATGATTCCTGTTCTCTCTTTCCCCTTTCCTGACTGTTAAAGGATTTAGGGTTGAAGAGGCAAAGATTGGGAGTTGGATTCCCTTCTGTGCCTCCTTGACAGAGGATGGCCTCGGTGATCCACCAGGTCCCTTCCGGCCGTGCAGTTCTAAGATTTTCATGAGGAACTGCTAGACAGTTCAATGGTTTCTAAGCTTATAAAGAGGCCAGCTCGGCAGAATGTAGTTCACTCCATGCATTCTTGTCCATAACCTGGCTTGCTTTTATTATTATTTTTAAAAGAGACTTTCTCTAGCAATACAAATGCTCCACTTGTAATTGCAACCCAGCCAGGAATTCACCTGCAAAAGAAGAAAACAGGCATCCCTTGTCTAGCTCCATTTCCCATCCACCCTCTCTTCTTCCTTTCCCTCTTCCATCACCTTCCAAGATTCAATGTTTCAAAGATGGGGGAGGGGAGAGAAAGCTCTCTTCCTTTGATCTGATCAGATTGGCTGCAAACTCAGGACCAAATGTTCAGCTGACCCAGCACTGACTTGAATCAGTGCTCTATTTAACAACATGCGCCACTGAAGGCATCACCTAAGACTCACTAATATAGGCAATCATACATGCCCAAAAACTGAAACAAAGCAACCTGGAGGGGTGGGTGGCAACAAAAAAGTTAAATCCCCTGTTGGCAGAACACATTACTGTAAAAAAAAAAGAGAGAGAGAGAGAGAGAGAGAACTAGGGTTACTTACAACTTCCTTTATGTCTTTAGCACACAGTGGGCTGAAAATACTATAGTCAGCTTCAAGCTAAATGCTGCAATACTCTAGGGGATACATTGTAATTTGCTCAAGTGCTTAAAAAGCACATTTCCAAGCTAGCTATATTGTATGTTGCTGGTAGTCTGTCATGATTAACCATGGAACTGGCTAGTATCCAAGCTCAGGTGGCCCTGGTACCTAAGAGTACTTTTCATCAGCTTAGGTTTCTACACTACAGTACTGTATCTGCAACCTTGTCTAGGGAAGATGGTCCACATCAAGGTAAACCATGTTTCCATTATATCTATGCAGTGGCTGCAGCACTTTTGCTAGGATTAAGCTTCATTTTAACTGCCCTCATCCATTCTGCTACCAATACCATGCGGGAAAGAGGGAACAGAATTGGGACAAGTGCTACCCATGTAGCCATCATGGTAGTACCAGGCTCTAAAATGTCAGACAAGTTCTGCCAGTGGTGTTGTACTGATGTTAAATGACATAGGAGATGGAATACAATCCTGTGGAATACCATAGTGCTCCAGATGTTATTGGTGCTCCAGATGTTATTGGACTTCAATTACCAGAAGCTCCAGTCAGCACACCAGCTGACTAGGGCTTCTGGGAAATGAAGTTGAAGAACACCTGGAGCACCAAGGTTGGCCACTCCTGGTCTATGGTATTCCACAGGATCGTGTTCCACTTGGACACCCCTGTGCATAGATCAGGTGTGCCCAAACTATGGCCTGTGGGCCAGATCCAGCCCCCAATGCCAATTCATCCGGCCCACGCTGCCCTCATCACTCCCAGAAGCCGTAGTAAAACATGCCCATACGGACCATCACCCACCTAAAGTGGCTCAACTGCCAGTAGCCATTGGCCCCTTTAGGGAGTCAGGTTATTCACCACCACCCAACACTTGACATTGAGTTGCTGGCTGTACAGTCTACTCCATTACCGCAACAACACACTCATAAATGTTATGCAACAAGTCACAGACAGATTTGGGGTTTAGGACCTGGTGATTATACTAGAATGGATTTTTTTGGGGGAATATCTGATGATTTCCTGTGTCACTTTCATCTAATCGTGGATGCCAGGTGAATTTGGTTGGTTGGTATGCCTAACAGGAAAATCACTGTTTTGCACCACCACAGGTGAACAAGGACTGGAGTATGGATTCTGTAATGGTTTTGTGGCTTGTTTCATCCTTCCTGTCCAGTCAAAACTGTATGACTGTATGACATTGGCTTGTTCAGGATTGAGTACTATAGTTGCACTTCCATTTCTGGGCATTTGGTGGTTAACAAAAGAATATCCCAAAGCCCCCCCCCCCCCGGGCCTTAGTGACTGGCTCCCTGAACCACTGATTGGCCCACAGCCCAAAAAGTTTGGGCACCTCTGTTGTAGGGTATAAATCAGTACATGCCAAAGAAATGGATGTAGTTCTTAATGAATCATGCAGGATTATTACTGGCTGCTTGAAACCTACCCCCCCACCCCCTGAAAAAGTCTATTGTTTGGCTGGCATTGCCACCCTGGAAGTATGTTGAGAGATGCTAGAATAGAGTGCATGAAGCAAGGCAATCTACCATAGCAACAAAATCATCCACTTCATGGACACCAACCAACTAGACAGCTCAAATCAAGGAAAAGTTCTCTGCATACCTCTCAAGTTCTAAATATTAAACCAGAAAATGCTAGGTTAAACCTCTGGAGAGAGAAATAGCACACCATGCCAAGCATGCAAATGCTAAAGAGTGTCTCCAAGGTGACAAGTTTCTGGCTGGCCCATATGAAAGTCACTAAATAGACTTCCAAGTGAAGAATGAAGATCAAATAAATAAAACGGGGCTACTTGGATATAGGAAAACATTTTCTGTGATTGTGGAGAAATTTATGTGCATGCCATTTATGCCCCATGACATATACAAAAGATTGTAAATATCTTAGATAATCTGATTGAAGTAGCCCACTTTTGATCATTAACTCTATTCATGTAAACATTTTCATTTGTTTTGAATTTCACCCATATTTCATATAGTCATACCTTGCATAACTAATTTAATTTGTTCTGCGAGGCTGCTCGCTATGTGAGTTTTTCGCTATGTGAGTCAGACTTGCATAACGATTTTTTTGCTATGCGAGTCAGACTTTCCCTATGGAAAAACTTGCATAACAAGGGGGGAAACTCACATAGTGAAAAGTTTTGGCTATGCGAGTTTTCCCCATAGAAACGCTCGTTATGTGAGTTTTTCCAAAGGGAAAAGTCTGACTCACATAGTGAAAAATTCGTTATGTGAGTTGGACCACTTAGCAGAAAACTTGCTCGTTATGCGAGTTTTTCACTAAGCGAAATGCTCGTTATGCGGTTTGACTGTACTTACATCATTTTAAATTTAAACTCTTTTCCTTCCTTAGCTTCTTCCTTTTCTCTAGTTTGCTATACGATGCTGGACCTTGGACTGCAATTTTAATCTTTTATTTCTTTGACCCAGAGAAGACACTGCTCCTTTTAATTTGTATTTAAAAATGCATTTTTCGCAGGAAGGAAGGAATGAAGTCTTGGAATGATTTGTATTTAAATATAGGTCACTCTTAGAAGAAATCAACCCTGACCTGACTGCTCCTTAGAAGGTCAAATAGTAAAGATGAAGCTAAAGTACTTTGGACATCAGATGAGAAGAGAGGATTCGCTTGAGAAAGCCTTGATGCTGGGAAGGGTGGAGGGCAAAAGAAGAAGGGGGCGGCCAAAACTGAGATGGCTGGATGGTATTGTAGAGACAATGGGGACAGAACTGAGCGAGATGAGGAGGAGGAGGAGGGTGGAGGACAACAGAGGTGCCTGGCGGACAGTGGGGTCCGTCCATGGGGTCATCGCCAAGGGTCGGAATCGACTGTGCGACTGAACGACCACACATATGCATTTCGGCTGCTGTTCAATCTTGTGCAGCGCTGTGTGTCGTTGGCTCCTGGACCGTAATAATGGCGGAGTGGATCCTTTTAAATGGAGGAAGGAGTGAAAGCAAGGCAGGGGAAGCCAGAAGAGGAAGCCATCCTTTCTTTCTGCCGCGAACGGGGCTGCCTCTGGCGCTTCCGCTCCTGCCTTTTCTCCAGCCTCCTGAGTGAAGGGGGGGCGAAACACCTCCCCCCCCCCCGCCCAGCTCTCCTGCCCTTTAGTCCGTGATACTCGCACGTTTAAGGAGGCCCAGCCGGGAGGAGCAGCAGCCCGGCTTCCTCGCCGCACCCCCCCCTTTCTTTTCTCGGCTCAATAAATCCACCGTTGCCGTCTCCGATCTCGCTCCTCCTCGGCCGCTTCCTGGATGGGCGGCGAGGGAGGAGGAGTCCCCCGGGGGGGCCCGGCCGGGCCTCCCTCCCTCCAGGGCGCGGGCAAGGGCGGGGGGGGGGCTGTGCTGCTTGGGAAGTGCCGGTTCGCGCCTCCTCGCCCGCTGGGCGTCACGGGGTGGGGCTAGGGCGGCGGCGGGGCAGGGGAGGGCTCCGGGCTCCGGCTCGGGGGGGGGGATTGACCCCCCTCCCCCGGGAGGCGTGGCGGAGAGAGGCGTCCGGCTGAGCCCCCCCCCCCCCGCCACGCCGGCCGGGCGCCGCCAGTGCCAGCCAGCCAGCAGCAGCAGCATGAGCGAGACTCAGCGCGTGGTCCTCCGGGGCCCGGGGCCCTGGGGCTTCCGCCTGGTCGGGGGCAAAGACTTCGAGCAGCCGCTCACCATCTCCAGGGTAAGGGGGGCTGCGCTTGGTCGTGCCCTGGAAATTTGGGGGAGGCCCCCCCCCCTACGGTGGCTCAGTGGTTAAGAAACTCGCCTGGAAAGCTGACAAGTCGGCAGCTCGAGACCCGGGTACTGCATGGCGGAGTGAGCGCCCGTCTCTGTCCCAGCTCTTGGGGACACGACAGGCGCCTCCTTTGGGCGTCCCCGGAGCGGAGCTTCTCCCGCAAAAACCCTTTCAACCCAGAACGATTCCTGACACACGTTGCTATTACTATGAATATGTGTCAGGAATTAGTCTGGGTTGAAAGGGTTTATATTCAGATTTATTTATTTTTAAAAGGCCAGAACCCTGGGCGTGGGGAGGCGAGAGGGCGCCGGGCCATAGGCAAAGCGCCGCTCAGAAGAGGCGCCGGGATTGGCGCCCCGCCGCGCTCAGGCGCGAAGCGTTTCCACGGGACTCCGGGGGCGATCGGGGGGTGGGGGGTGGGGGCGCCCCTTGTTCTTCTTCTCCCCCCCCCCCAGGGCGGCATGGACTCTCGGCTGGCCCTGGTTTTAGCCATTGAAAGGGGCGGAAGCCCCCCCCCCCCGCCTCAGGACCAGAGACTCTGAGGTTCCCAATTCCCACAGCGGGGGCCACGGGAATGACGTCAGCCTTGCTTTGGGGTTCCTCGACGGGACGGGACCGGCGGCAGCAGCGCCCCTGAGGGAAAGGATGCCCTTCAAGGGGGTTGAATGCTGCCCAAAGACTGCCCGTGGGTGGGTGGGTGGGGTGGGACGGGGACTGGGCAAGGGATGGTGTTAAAGCTGACATTTAACATCAAAATTAACACCTGGAAAAAGGTAACTTGGAAAAAACAAGGTTTCTCTCCTTAAAGTCATATTTTAAAGCAAACTTCTCAACTAACATTAAGGGAAGGGTCTCCCTTGCTTGAAAGCCAGTGGTGTCCCCAGACTCATCTCTGCTTACAGCCAAAGAGCCAACCCTGTCTGCATTGGCAGACTTTTCCGTGCACACGTGGCAGGCATGACTAGACACCAGAGTGCATGGAATGCCAGAACAGTACAGTACCTATTTAGTAAAGGTAAAGGTTGCCCTTGCTCGAAAGTTAGTCATATCCGACTCTAGCTGGTCCTGGTTAGCTCTAGGGTTCATTGCTCATCTCTGTTTATAGCTAAAGAGCCAGTGTTTTCTGCAGTGGCAGATGCTTCTGTGGACACGTGGCAGGCATGCCTCATGCTGTTTACCTTTCAACCAAAGTGGTACCTATTTATTTACTTGCAGTTTCTTGCTTTCAAACTGCTAGGTAGGCAGGAGCTGGGACAGAGAGGGGAGCTCACTCCCTTGTGCGATACTCAAGTCTTGACCTGCTGACCTTCCGGTCGTCAAGTCCAGTGTCTTAACCACTCAGCCACTGTAGTCCCCTCTAAACTAACATTAGAGGTAATAAGGAGAGTTGCATAAGCAATCTCAGCTGTTTTCAATTGTCCAACAGCCCCTTTGTCAGAACATACTGTAGCACAGTCACCCAGGTCTTGACACCTTGGTCCTTATTTTGTATTCCTGTGGTCCTCTCCAATTTCTTTTTGGGAATCACACCTTTCTCCACATGCAACTCATTGGTAGTTTGCTGATGGAGCCCCGTTTCAATGGAAACCATTCTCATCTCACATGTTTCCTGTGCACCTTCGGATAGTCCCCATCCTCTACAGTGGATATCCTGGTCCTTTGTTTTAGCTTGGGTCAAAGTCCAGACCAGTAGACACATTGGCATGTTTGCTTTTGTGGATAGGATTGCCACAGTAAACAAACCTTTCAGCCAAAGTTGCCACAAATTGCCCTGGTTTTTTTCTGCAATAGATACCTTCTATTTTAAATAGCTAAAATTTTGTTATTTTATACATCTTGTTTAAGATTTAAAAGAACCCAAAATACTTAAGGAGACCGGCACTTTACGTTACAGCTAATGTTTACTTGTCATCTTTGGTTTTTTGTGTTTGCAAAATCTGAATATGCCTTCCCTTTTATTGAATGTCTTGCTGAAGGCCAAAATCCAAAAAGAGCCAAGTTTGTTCTTTCTTTTTTCACTTTTAGTTCTTCAAATCTTCTATGTCTACTTCAGTAAAATAATAGTTGGATTCTTTTGTTGTAAAACAATATTTGTATTAATGCTGCTGTGAGTAATTATGGCTATCGTCCTATCACAAGTCTCAGCTTGTGAGTAGGCACACTGAATCGATTGTTGGAGGGTAGGTCAACACTTGTGTAAATCCCGCTGAGTCTCTAGGCCTGGGACTCGCGATTGGATCATGGCCTATATATGGCTGTAAATTCATTTGTTTTACTAGATTAGACCATTGAATCAATTGCTCAGCAGTGAGGTAATATTTCTATAAACCCTTTGATTCTGTGGGTTTACGTTGCCTTCCACCCTCTTATAATGGTGAAATAAATGGGATGTACAGTATTAACACCCAATATGCCCTGCCTTCTATAACCTAGGTCATATTAGAAAGTCCCCCTTTTTAGGTTTTGGGGTGGGAACACTCTTCCTGCACATTGAGCAGTGGAGACATTTGAATGTTTTTTTCCCCCAAATTGCAAGTTTGTATTTATAGCCATCAGGAACAGCAACATAACCACAATTGCTGACAAAGTTTGGTACCACCCTGTCCCCCCCCCCCCCCACTGCTTTCTAGCCAACTACAGTATTACAAACCAAGGAGATATTATCTGGCATGTCAGGGCAAACTCACACAATTAGATACTTGCTCTTAGGAAATCTTTGTGATAGCATGTGAGGTAACTCTGTGACAGTTTCTACATGATTCTTTAAAAAAGGTAACTCTTAAAGGAAGGAATATAAGAGGGAGGTTTTATACCCACACTCAAATAACCAGAGGTTTTGTTGATTATTTTCTGCTGTCTAAATTCCAGTCTGTCAGAAGAGACGGTTGTCAAGAGAGGGTGACTCTGTAAGACTGTGGGTGAGTGGGGAATGTGGTCAGGAAGGAAGGCATGACTAGGATTTTTCCATTGGGATGTTTCGGGATTCTCTGACTCCTAGAATTCTCCAGGCAGAATACTATAAGTTGCAATCTACAGACCCATCCCATACGTTCAGATATCTGTATCTCTCTTACCCTGAACAAGGTCTCATTTTCTAGAGCTGCACTCTAGACCTTCATTTCATGAGAAGAAATGCCTGCAATGCTTCCAGGGCATCTTGTTACTCTTTAGGATCTGTAGATGTTACCTTCCAAAGAACTATAACACCCAGGAAATAGTGTGGCAGGGAATGAAGGTCTAAAATGCCACCTTGTAGTTAGTGCTAGGCCATGTTCCAAGTGAAGGTAGTCCAGGCATCTGAAGGTGTGGGTTTCTGGACCTGGACTTCTATAATTCTGCCCAGATAGTTTGTTCAGAATTCTGAAAGTTGGAGTCCAAATAATCTAAATGGCCCAACCCTAGTCATGAACTCTGGATTGAGGGCGAGTATTCAGCACCAACCCAGTTCTCCATTTCTACAAAACAGGCATTTTGGTGATGGAGGCCACATGACTCATTTATTTGTCTGTCTGTCTTTATTCATTTGGTGCTAACATACATGTTTTACAAACAAGACTTCTTGTAAATGCTTCTATTTTTATTTAAAAAATGCAAAATTTTACTTTAAGATCCGTTTTGTTAGTTTAGGACGTTTCTAGGAAAAATGGGGGGGGGGGGATTGTGAAAATTGCATTGGGTTCCAGGGCACAGGGAACCTATTTGGAGATTATAAAGATTACCTTCTTAGACTGTAATTGCTAATATATGAGTAGCTGGCTAGTGGCTATACTGTTTTGGGGATTCTGCACATTGCAGTCTGAACAATTATTTTTCCAAGGCTGTTCTCTTCTTATCTTTCAGAAGAATGTATCTGCTCCTCAGGGATATTGGCAAGAAGAATGTATGCACTAAGAAAGTTTCTGTGTATGTTTGAAACTGGTAGTAAGGTTTGTTAGATGCTTGTAAAATCATCTAACTGGGTCAATCTACCGTTCATGAAACTGAATAAAAATACAAGCCAGTTTTATTTCTTAAGCTGAATCCTCCATTCAAACTAGAAACAGGAAACTGTGTTTCAGTCTATAAGAATAGATTTGGAAGAGCAGTGTCTGGCACTTGGATAAGAAAGGCCACAGTGGCTTCTTTTTCATTCTTCACCCATCAGGATGGCTGAGCATCCCTGATAAATTCCCTACAGTGTCTGTAAAATAGAGACTTCATGAGAATCTTTTGAGAGGGGGTGAGTCACCACCCCTCTTTGTTTTCAGATCCCAGTGGATTAGGTATAGTAGGCTATATCAGACAAGGATAGAAAAGTTTGGGAAAACAGAATACCAATAAACTCTTGCCAGATTCCCGCTATAGTCAGTTTACATATTCTACCCAAAATCTTACAAAAATGCTGTAAGACTTCAGAAATCTCACATTCTGAAGGAAACAAAACTCAGCTAAATTTTCAGAGAACTATCCCTTTTAGACTGTTTCACAAGGTGTAACAAAAATATTTGTAGCACCTTAAGGACTAAGAGATTTATTTCAGCGTGAGCTTTCATAGATTACAATCCATTTCCTCAGACATAGAGTGTAATAGTTAAGCCACTGTTCTGCATACAGAGAGCTGGCTGGATTGTTCAGTGAACAGGGTACCTGGTTGTGTAACTAGAGGTTTGGGATCCCCCCCCTTTTGTGCTCCCCAGAAGAAGAGCGACAGGTGTGGCCCCTGGGTGTGTGGAATAGTCCCAGAGCACATCTAGAAGCAGACATTGATAAAACACTGCTGAATATTCTGTATCTAGAAAACACTAGAATATGCCAATGTAATTCAAAATTGACTTGATGACACATTATTACTATTTATACAATACATGGTAAAATGTAGCGAGAGTAGGCCCACTTGAATCAGTGAAACATATGGAGTGTTGACTCACTAAATGCCAACTGATTCAGTAGAGTTTCTCTATTGCAATTTACTATACTAAAGAAAAGGATTATAGCTAGATTCTGAAACCCAATAGTAAGATGTAACAAGTGTAGGTCCATTGAATTGGCTGGGCTTTGGCAAGTCAGTTTCTCTAAGCCCCATTGAGCCAGTGGTTTTTATTAGAGTCTTACTCCGTTCTCCAGCAATATTACAGACTCCAATAGAGGCATCCACAAAGAGGGGGCTTGTTTACTTGTTTATCTGCTGAGTTGATCCATGTCCTCCTTTGCCAGCAATGCCCCTCTGCACGCCACATAGGGCAAACAGGGCACTCTCGGCCAAAGGGAACAAAGAGCACAAATCAAACATTGGAAATAGCAACACACAAAAGCCAGTTTCCGAACTCTGCACACACGCACCCCACACAAGGCATTCTGTCATACAAAATTGTGCAGATACTCCAAGCTTCACCAAACTTGGAGACAGTTGAGAGGAAAGTCAACAGAATACTCTCTCTAATTTTGCTGTTGTGCCCCCACAAATCACTCATTGAACTTTCCCTAAACCAACTGGTGGTGGTCTTAAGACTTTTGCATAGTACAGTACTGTAGATCTCATAGTAATTTTTGTGCAGAAAAGGTATGTACAAAGAAAGATTTAAGTGAAGGACAGCTCAGCTGGTCTATGCTCTAAATCTCTAGCTCAAGTGAAATGTATCTGTTAGTCCTTAAGGTGCCACAATACTTCTCCTCCTCCTCCTCCTCCTCCTCCTCCTCCTCCTCTTCTTCTTCTTCTTCTTCTTCTTCTTCTTCTTCTTCTTCTTCTTCTTCTTCTTCTTCTTCTTCTTCTTCTTCTTCTCGTTCTCTTGGAGCTACTCACAGTTTGGAAAAATGGGAGCCACAGAATACTTGATTATTGATTTGTTGCATTTGTAAGCATGCCTTCTGAGAAGTGCAAAACAGTTTGTGAAAGGTTTTTATATTGTTTTATAACCACAAAAATCCTGTGAAGTAACGTGGACTGTTGGACTTGCGGTAGTCACTCAATGAGTTTCCTGGATGAGCTGTAATTTAACTGAGGTTTCTGAGACAAACCAGCAATGGTAGGATTCACATATATATATATTTTTTAAGGAGAACATGTTTGTCAGTCAGGTTATTTGGATGGCAAAAATATCAGTACAGTTTTACAGATTGGTGTCCCAGGGAAGCTTGAGTGTTGACAGCACTTTGATACAAGGAGTAGACAGAGTGTATAGCAGTGGTGCCCAAACTAAAGCCCGGGGGGCAGGTGCAGGCCCCGACGCCAATTCATCCGGCCCGCGAAGCCCTCGTCGCTCCTGGAAGCGGAAGTAAAATGCACCCATATGGATGAATTGGCGTCGGATGGTGCACCCGGCCCCTGGGCCTTCGTGACTGACTTCCTGAATCACATGATCAGCCCATGGCCCAAAAAGTTTGGGCACCCCTGGTGTATAGGTTTGCCTTCCCTTTGGCAGGGGAAGTAAAATCTGCACATTTGCATAATGCAGCCCCCCAAAAAAGAATAGGTGCACTTCTTAAGGTGTTTTGGTAGGAGTTCCAAGTACAGTGTGATTAACTACTTTAGAAACATGTTCCTGTGACATTTTGATGGAGGAATATTAGTAATTTTACTACTGCATCCAGGAATGGGGTAGCACAGCTGGATACATACTCCCTTGTCATCTTCTAAAGCCCAGTATACACTTAAGAAAAATACTTGAGTGGCACACTTTCAGATTGGTGAAATTTTCACTGTTAGCCAAGCATTGTGGAGTCAAAACCCCTCCTGGTGTGCTTTGGAATATGGGAAGGGAGAACAGCACCAGTGGCTTATGGTGTTCTTAGCCAAGGTTGTTTGCCACTTGCTTTTCAATTGGTCATTGAGCAGTCAGGATCATCTTCATGGCTCTCAGTGGGAAGACTTTGGAGATACTTAAGAGGGTGGCGGGGGGGGGGAGGTGTAAAGCAAACCAGGGATGGCCAAATGATACCACAGGTTGGTTTGTTGGCACAAAGCAATGTGCTACGTGGTTGCAGCAAACAAACCACGATTGACATAAAATCTGGTGTACCACAGTGTGCTAATGCAGGCACAGGATAACGGGAACCATTTTCTAAAGAGCTGCTTCAGAGAACTTTTTGTTTATCTTGCTGTCTTCTTCCAGGTGACACCTGGCAGCAAAGCTGCAATTGCCAATCTGTGCATTGGAGATGTAATCATGACGATTGATGGGGAAGACACAGAGAACATGACTCACTTGGAAGCACAGAACAAAATCAAGGGCTGCACAGATGAACTCACCCTGACCGTGGGCAGGTAAAGTGGCCTCTGTTTGAAAGAATGCTCTGTATATGCGCCACTGATGTTTGGCTGTGATTTCAGTCATGTGTATTTGGCTGATTTCCCACAACTTCTTATGGAAGAAGTTTCTTTCTGTGGATTAACACATTAAAGACAGTGATTTTTTTTCCTTCAAAGCCAAGATGAGGAAAACATTATGTGTAGTAATTTGTAGCTTTGCAAAATAATCCTGTTACTCTAAAGTTTAGCACAAATAAATAAAATATTTGCCAAATTTTCCATCTCATGTGGGGATGGAAAGGAAGAAGTGAGTGTCCTGTATTTAGATTTTTGCTAAGATGACCAATCAATTAAATCTGTTAATGGGCATAATTAACAGAGACTGCATTTGATTGTAAGTAGTAACCTTGTTAGCTCACACACCAGAGGTCCCAATCTGCTTTACTCTTTTGAATGTAACATATCCAGTTGTACCTCACTTAAAGAACATAATGCGTTCCACAGGATTGCTCTTTAAGTGAAACACGATTGTGAGTGACCAATTGTGACTTCTGGTAGGGAAATTGCGAACCCCAATTTAGTTGTTAAGCGAAGCGAACATTCAGAGAAAATTCTGCTCTTTAAGCGAGTTACTCTTTAAGCGAGGAGGAGGCGCTCTTTATGCACAGTTTGGCTGTACTTTTGAAAAGCCACTTGCTTGCAGGTGTTTCATTGAGTCCTGTGCTTCCCAACCTTTGGTTTTTCGACATCAGTTCCTAGAAGAAGCCTAAGTCAATTCTCCAAAGCACTGACCAGCCAATGTACTGACTTCGGCTGGGGCTTAAATTCCCAGAACCACTGAACTAGCGTAACCCGCACACAATTAATCTCATTTCCCATTTTTTGTAGTGCTGGAAAGAGCCCAATTCACTGTATCAGGTTCGTGTCAAGTTTGGCTCTTTTAGTGGTGCAATTAATTTACTCCCAGGTAACAGATTGAAAGGAAGCCTGCATTTGGAAAATTAATTTGGGAACCAGTTAACAGGAAACTGCAGCTTTGGCCTAAGCTCACTGGAATCTTTGCTAGACCTCCTCTGCTTGGATAGATTACTCTGCTACTCCCTTTTCCTTCCTCAACTGTAAGGCTAAAAGACTATTTTTCAGCTGGGGATTTAGGGTGCAGTTTTTATACACACTTCATTGGAATTAACTTTGCATGAACAGAACTTAGTTTACTTAGTAAACTTTTTTTTATTTTTGGAGAGATATGATTTGATAACTTTGACTGCCATAACAAGAATCACTCACTATTCAGCTGCTAGACACAACTTGAGGCTTGGTGGGCAGAAATATTTCTCTTTTGTTACTTCAAATATTTTGAAGAATTTGTTACAGGTACAGTACTGGGGACTTAACCAACACTAGCATCATTTTTTGTTCTTAATGACTGGCTATAGCCAGAAGGTTTATTTCTATACAATTATCTGCCTGTGGTTTTAAATGTGAAAGGTTAAAGATACATTCGCAGTATAAACACTAACAGAAATAGTAATGCTCCTTTTTGCTGACAAGTTGCCAGTTTTAAAATACGGTGGAGTTTCTTGCCCCTTTTGCTGGCTGGTGCCGTGGACTTGACCAAGGACCTTCCACCTTGCCGGGGATGGACCAAAGAACCACAGCTGCGGCCGGTGAGGCTTCGCCCCCACCCTCCCTCCCTCCGGGACCTCTTTCCATCTCGGCCCGGAGGCCGGTAAAAGACTGCGGCAGTGGCGGCGAGAGGACAGTCCCGCACTACCTCCGGGGGGCCCTCCACCTTGGCCCGGAGGCTGATTAAGAACAGCTCTCGGCGGACGGGCGGACGTGATATTGGTGACATTTGATGACATTTGTATTTGTGACATTTGACCTTTGTATTTATGACACTTGATTATATTTGTAATGCTGGACTGAATTTTTGCTATTATAGTGCTATTATTACTTTGCTATTATACTGTTATATTTTTATATTGTATGTTATTTTTGCCTTATTGTTGGACTTTATTGATTGACTGTATACTAATTATGTTGTACACCACCCTGAGTTGGTCGCACCAAGTAGGGTGGGATAGAAATCCAATAATTAATTAATTAATTAATTAATTAATTAATTAATTAATTAATTGGGGCGGGGTTGCCCCCTGGCCAGCCTCGGCCTTGGACTTTTAGGACTTGGACTCTTTTGCAGTCAACTTGCTGAACTTTTTAGATGATTGGGTTTTTTTTTAATGTCTTATGATGGTCGTTGATTTGTGATATTTTTGACTTATGTGATGTTTTTGATACTGTGGTTTATTTCCATTACTGTATGCTAATTGTATTTTATTGTATTGTATTGTGATATATATGTATGATGTATTAGATGTGGTATTGTTGTGAGCTGCCCTGTGGGTGGCATACAAGTCCAAATATGACAACAACAACAACAACAACAACAACAACAACAACAACAACAACAACAACAACAACAACAACAACAACAACAACAACAACAACAACAACAACAACAACAACAACAACAACCTCAAAATAATAATAATTTCATGTCAAAAATTATTCTGGTTTGGAAAAAAAAATTGTGGAAGAAACTCAGCTCAGGGAACGCCCAAATGAGGCTCCTTTCATGCCACCAAGAACTGGGACAGAGATGGGCGCTCAATTCATCGTGCAGTACCCAGGTCTTGAACTGCCGACTTACCAGCCTTCCAGCTGAAAAGGTGAACTTCTTAACCACTGAGCCACTGCAGTCCCTACCTCAAAATTATATACAGTTGTCCCTCGCTTAAAGAGCATAATGTGTTCCACAGGATTGCTCTTTAAGCGAGTTTGTTCTTTAAGCGAAACACCATTGAAAGTGACCCGTTGTGACTTCTGGAGGGGGGGGAGCGATTGCGAACCCCGATTTATTTGTTAAGCGAGTTTTTGGTTGGTTTTAGTTGTTAAGTGAAGTGACCATTCAGAGAAAATTCTGCTCTTTATGCGAGTTAGTCTCTAAGCGAGGCGCTCTTTAGGCAAGGTTTTGCTGTAGATGGAAGTGATAGTGCATAATTTCATGTGTATTTTCTCCTTTAAACAACTTTGTTCTGTCCTTTGCTGCCATTTGTAGAGCCCAAACCTGACTTTTTTCTGTGCTTAAAGCTTTGTGTCTGATGGCTGAGTCAAAGGCAGAAACTTATTCGGATGAATTCTAGCCAATATTTAAGAGGTGTAGGCAGTCTGCCCTTTTTCAGTTCTGGCTGGCATGCTACTGAAGTACTAGAGTCCTGGCCGGTGCTGCACCTGTCTTCCTATACCAAATGCACCTAATTCATTTCATGATTGTCCTGAGCATTGTAACGTTTACCAGGAAACTCAACCACCCTTTCCTTCCCTTTATGAGGCAGAAGATCAGAAAGTGCAAAAAACGGAACAGCAGCATGAGATCTGTGAGTTTAAAGATTTAAAAGAAGGGAAACAAGTAAAAGGAAGACCGTGAAGCAATCCCATTATTAGTACTAAACTTGTGTGAGGTTTAGTGCTCAGCCTCAGATAATAAGAGTTACATATTTAAGTACAGTCAAACCTCGCATAGAGAGCGTCTCACTTAAAGAGTAACTCGCTTAAAGAGCAGAATTTTCTCTGAATGTTCGCTTGGCTTAACAAATCGAACCAACCAAAAACTCGCTTAACAAATAAATCGGGGTTCGCAATCCCCCCCCCCTCCAAATTGGTCACTTTCAATGGTATTTCGCTTAAAGAGCAATCCTGTGGAACCCATAATGCTCTTTAAGCGAGGTACCACTGTATAATGATTTCCTTTTATTTTCAAGTCAGTTCTCCTTCCCTGCTGGGAGGTAATGATGGGGTCAGGGTCAGGTTTAGGTAGCAGGTTTCACTGTTTTCCAGGGCTGGAGACAAAAAAGGATGAAAAACAAACCATTTTGCCCCTCCCTGTTCGTGTTGTCTTTTCATACGTTGCACAAAATCTGTGTGTCTTTCCTTTCCTTTCTTCCTGTAGGAACATGCCTAAGTATTTTGGCCGGTGTACTTTTCATTCTTCTCTTACACAATAACACTGTTTGTATCTTTGGGCTGGAGGAAGGGCAGGATCCTTTTTTAAATCCTAGATATTTATCAGCATCAGTTTTTAAAACAAGCTTCAAGGCATGGTTTTTTTAGGGAACAAAGTTTAACGTGGCTGGATTTGAAGCTGAGTTCCTTTCAGTTTGAATTTGCCAAATAATAAATGTTTTTGCTGCACATTTACCAACCATGGCAATTTGCCCATTGGGTGACAGTGGGTAACTTCCCAAGCTGTCACTTAGTTGCATAGTTTTCTGTTACAGAATAATGGTGGTTCAGCGGATACATTTATTCAAAACACACACAAGCACATGATAGCACAGTCAAACCTCGCATAAAGAGCATCTCACTTAAAGAGTAACTCGCTTAAAGAGCAGATTTTTTTCTGAATAGTCGCTTCGCTTAAAGAGCAAACTCGCTTAAAGAACAATCCTGTGTAACACATTATGCTCTTTAGGCGAGGTACAACTGTACAGTATCTTCTGTGGCTCCATAGAAGCCAACTGAATGATGATGTAGAGAGATTTGCTTTTGTTTCTTTTGTTTTCTGAATGCATTTACATCCTACAGGAATGGGACAGGTGTGACTATCCAAATACAGTAAAACCTCGCGTAAAGAGCGCCTTGCTTAGAGAGTAACTTGCTTAAAGAGCAGAATTTTCTCTGAATGGTTGCTTCGCTTAACAAATAAAACCAACCAAAAACTCGCTTAACAACTAAATCAGGGTTCGCAATCCCCCCCCCCACACACATACAATTGGTCACTTTCAATGGTGTTTCACTTAAAGAGCAAACTCACTTAAAGAGCAATCCTGTGGAACGCATTATGCTCTTTAAGTGAGGTACCACTGTATTGTTTTGCAGCAGTTCCTGTCACCCCAAAGTTTTTGAATGGTGAGAACTGGTGGGGCTGGGGGTCTATATATTCCCCATCCTAGATATATACTATACTGTACTGCCTTTTGCCAATACAAGTCAGAGTTTTCACATATTAAAGATAAGCAAAAGAGAACAGCATTCTTGGCTGCTATTTGGAGGTCTGTCTGGGAGCGGATGGCACAGATTCCAGCTCTAGGTTTAGCTGTTTCTGCCCTTGCTGGGGACACAGAAGCCTTTACCCACCCAGGAAGAAGAGGCAAAGATTGTCCAATGATATTCTCAGACTACCCGAGAGGCTCTTTGGCAGCAGATTGTACATGGTTTGCTTAGTCTTTTGGCTTACAGAGAGGGGTCAGGGATGACCAGAGGTATTCATTGGCCTCTGCCTATTTATCCACTGCCCTCCTCACCGAGGTGGCTCAGGGTGGTTTATACAACATAAAAAACAACAACGAAGACATAAATACATTCCCTAAAAACCTCAAGTTTAAGAGTATAAAGGATTGAAAATTAAAATCTTAAAAAAATGAAAAAGTTACTACATCTTACTGATTAAAAAGTTGAGGGAGAGAGGGAACTTAAGCCTGCCAGTGAGCTGGGGTCATTATGTAACCCACACCCCATACCTGCCCCACCAGCCATGTTTTTAGATTCTTCCTAAAGGGCAGTAGGTCCATCTGGAGACGTAGTTCTGTAGGCAGGAGGTTCCATAGGAGGGCCAGAGCGGACACAGGGAAGGCCTTCCTTCTGGTGCCAGAGAGATGCACCTCTCTGGCTGTTGGAACAACTAGGGAGCCTCTCTGGTCCGCTCTGGTGGGACGGGCAGATGTTCTTGGGGTGAGGCGGTCTCTTAAGTATCCTGGCCCACTACCATATAGGGCTTTAAAGTTTATTATCAGCACCTTGAATTGCACCTGGAGACAGACTGGCAACCAGTGGCGCTCCCGTTGCAATCACAGAATGACTGGGAACAACACCACTGTATGGACAAGCCCTAAAATCTTAAGGGATTTTTAGTTGTGTGGAGTGAGTGCTTGACATATGTTGATCTCATTGTAATAGTCTTATATACTTTGTTATCTGATATTTGTTTTATATCTTATTTATGTTTTATGAAGGCTTCTTGACCATATGAATGAATATGAGTTTGATGTTTGCTTAAATAATGGGTTAAACCAGTGTTTCCCAATGCCCACACCCCACAGGGGAGCTTCAGTTCCCAGCAGCCTCAGTCAGTTCATTGGCTGGTCCGTGCTTTGGAAAATGGACTTCAGCTTCTGGGAATTGAAGCCGAAAAACCCAAAGATTGGGGAAACCCTGGGCTAGAAGGACCTGTCAGCTGCTTCCCCTTCCCCCACTGTGTTGCCTTCCCTAGAGCCCACTTTAGGAAAGAAGCCTAGCCTAGGCTCCTTCTCACTCAGGGACCCACACTTTCTGAATGTCAACTGTTGGGGTCTGTTGATGGCCATCTCCTTCTTGCCATTGTAGACATGTGTTCATGGTGGGACGCTGACTGTAGCACACCCAAATCACACCAACAGCAGTAGATTTGTCTTGGTTTCTCAGGGTGGCTAGAAAGCATGGGACAGGTAAGAAGAAGCAACACACACACACACGCATGCACCATCTCCTCTTCCTGTGACTTTGGCTTGGAAAAACTCTGGGTCTTGGGGGGCCTCTGAATCAGGGCCCTCCTGTTTTAGATGCAGTGCCACAGTGGACTTTGTCTCAGGAAGGGATACAGCTTGGAATATTAATACAAAGTCTTTCTTTCATTCCATCAGAGCAGATCAGGCCTGACTGGTTATAGAGTCAGTATTTAATTTTTTAATTCAATTTAATTTTCACACTTGTATGCCATCCTACTCGCAGTGAGCGACTCAGGGCGGCTAACAGGATAAATAATAAAACATAGCAAAGCATAAATAACATAAGGTTTCAAATAACAAACACACCAAATATTGGTTGTCCCAGCCTTTCATCCTTCCAAGGCTGGTAAAATGAATACCAAGCATGTTGGGGGCAAAATGCTAATTGCCTTGTGAACTGCCCAGAGACTATACTAAATACCCTGGGGTGGTATATAAGTGTAATTGCTACTGTAAATACTGTATATATATATATTTAAGGCCATTGCAAGGAGGACTACATTTGTGTGTTGAACTGATGGGGAGAATCATATGAGTACAGTAATACCTCGGGTAATGTTTACCTTGGATAACGCTAAAATCGCATAATGTTAAGTAATCTGGGGAGGAGAATTGGATCGAATAATGTTAAGGTCCTATGGGATGTATCGGATAACAATCGCTAAAGCCTGTGTGGTTACAATGTATCTCTATGGAGCTTTAACGTTATCTGATCCATCCCATAGGATTTTAACATGCATCGGATAACACCAAGACTTGTGGAACCAAGTCTTAGCGTTATCCGAGGTATTACTGTAAATCCAGATTCATTCTGTTCCCTGTCAAAGACGGAGACGGTCGTTTCAGTGCCCCTTTTTCCTGCGCTGCTGCAAACAAAAACAGAAAGAAAATGGGAGCCACTGCTCATATTAATTTTCTTTTCTTCTCAAGTTGTAGAAGAAGGTAGAGTGAGAGTTGAAAACAAAATCTCTCCCTCCAGATTCAAAGATCTGTTAGTAAATAAAGGCAAATCTTGTAAATGAAGTATTTTAATTTTTAATCTTGATTTTTACAGTGTTTTTATTGTGTTTTAAGTGTTTTTAAAGTCTGTTAGCCGCCCTGAGTCCTTGTGAGGAGGGCGGCAGCATAAAAGTTTGATCAAATAAATAAATAAATAAATTTTAATAGAAGACTTCAGACCTTATTGGGGAAACAAACCTGGTAAGTTAAGTGCAGCACTTTTCTTCATGGGCAGGTTGAGCAAGTTCAATATAAGGAAGTAAAAGGGAGGGAGGAGGGGAACGTATACTGAAGGAGTGCCTTGCATTTTGTTGGTTCGTGCCAGCCTTGTCACTCTTCAGGAGCTTCTGTTGTCTAACCCAGTCTGGCATGCTGCTTATATCTGCCTCTGTCTATATAAGGACATTCAAGTAGATTGGCTGCTTCTGTAAGAGAGTTATTATTTATGGCAATCAACTGTATATTTTAAACAAGTGCAGTACATGGGAAATGTCAAGAGAGTTCGCGTCTCCATAAACAGGAGTCGTATTTAGAATTTGTCCAGACCTTTTAGTTTGTACTCCTAGGACCCAAGTTGTCTGGCTTGCTGATTTCTCTGGAGAAAGCCCAAAAGACTCCCAAGTCACATTCCTTTCTCATCAACTTTTGAAACTATGAGTCCAGTACTCTGGGCTAAAGTATTTGCTGCAAGAAGAGAAAAAGCATCGTTTTCTGTAGTTTGGCTGACTAACTTGGTGTATAACTATATATTGTTTTTGAAGATTTTCTATTAGATTGCAACCCTTTATTAAGTGAGTTAGAGTCACCTGTCTCTTGTGTGTGAGGCAAATAGTTCAAGGCAGCAGCCTATGGGAACTCGTTAAACACCCTCTTCTTCCTCATCCACCCCCACTTTCTTCACATGAGAAGCTGCTACTTCCAGGGCTACACTTAATTTTTTTGAAAAAGGTTGTTCCATGATTGATCCAAATAATTGGAAAAATCTACAGTTTACTGCAATCAGCTGATATCATTTTAGGTGGCAAAAAATGTTTGTTGAGAAGTGAATCTCCAACTCAAATTATTACTACTTTTCATTTTTCCATGTTGTTTTCTATATCAACACTGCAGTAATACAAAAGCCTTTTAAAATAGTTTGGTGTGTTGTAATAGTTCAAGTAAGATTCTTGTTGGATTTTCGCTTCCTCTTTTACCCCTCCGGGCATCATGTTGGATAAATTACATAATAGTGGATGCATTTCTTGGGTGTATTTCTTGTTTCACAACACATCCATCTCCTAGGGCAGTGATGACGAACCTTGGCACTCCAGCTGTTCTTGAACCTCAATTCCCAGAAGCCCTGATCAGCAGGAGTGTTGACTTGGGTTTCTGGTAATTGAAGTCCAAAAACACCTGGAGTGCCGAGGTTTGCCATCAAGGTCCTAGATTTTTAGATTTTTTTTCTCAGTAGTACTGACATAAACCTCAACATGATAAATGTGCGAGGGGTGTAATTTCAACAAACCATAAGGAAATTGATTTTCGTCATGGAAATAAATTCTAGGTGCGATGGTAACCAAATCATGGCCAGTGAATGTGCATGGACTACAGGTGGAAAAATCCATGGGGATAGATGTGCTTTTTCTGTGGTATGATTTATCTAGGTTCTATAAAATCTAAATCTACTTCACCAGCCAGTTTCTTGCACTCTTCTGCTGTTGTAGTAACAGTCTGTTCAGTAGTTTCCATGTGTAACTCCAGTATTCACATTGCTTGTATATATTCTTTCATTTCAATTTGGTCTGACTTCAGAGGTTGCAAAAGCAAGGCTCCTTGCCTTGAGGAGTATTTACTTAAGATTACAAGACAAACAATAAAGGTTGATTTCCGTAACACAGGCCACTAGTGTAGATGTAGTCCTACCTTCGCATTGTTTCGTCCTGCTAATGATTTGTACTGCCTATCCCCACTACCCAGTGGTGGGCATCAGCAGGTTTGCACCAGTTCGCCAGAACTGGTAGCAGAAATTCTGGCTGGCTCCACCCATCCAAGTTTTGAATTAAAGTAGTCCAAATTTGGGTGCAATGCAGAGCTTTTCCCATGGCCACACCCACCATACGATGCCCACAATGTGGTAGCAAATTTTTTTGGAGCCCACCACTGCCACTACCCTTATATACTCGAATATAAGCTGACCCGAATATAAGCCAAGGCACCTAATTTTGACCTGAGAAACCAGATAATAGATTGACCTGAATATA